>LR738713.1:494988777-495147886 GCA_902687465.1 Secale cereale
GGGGGGGGGTGAGATATCCTTGCGTCTGAAGTTTTCTCAGATGCGCATGAGATACGGAGCAACTCTCCCAATCGCCTCCTTGAGGGTCGTGGGGGCGCGAGGAAGAACTAGGAACATTGGCCATGTCTAGAGATTTTCCGTGGCGGGCTCTAAGGATCTTTCGTGTGGGATGGAATGGCACGTGAGATCTAGTCTCTTTAAATAGGCGCCTTCCATGTGCAGTCGAGGGGTTAATTGTAAAAATACCCAAACAGTTCGCATTCGTGTGACATGTGGCCGCTAAAACAACGGTGGCAAGGAATCGACAGGATATAGCATTGAATATGGAGCCGAACTATCAAGGAGGACTCGCCTTGCAAGACCGAAGACATGAAGTCGGATACAACCTCGTCCTTGAAGGCAAGTCCGGGGGCTACTGAGGGAGTCCTGTATTTAGAGGTCCTCAGGCGTCCAGGTCATTGATGCTAGGCCAAATTGATGGGCCGTGAAAATAGAAGCAGAAGGCCCTCCCTCGTGTTCGGTTAGGACTCCAATGTATGTAGTAAGGCTAGAAAGATGTCTGGATGTAATGATTCCTTCCTCCCCAAGTCACCTTTGTAACCCTAGGCCCCCTCCGGCGTGTATATAAGCTGAGGGGTTTAGTCCGTAGAGATAACAGAATCATAGCAATCACATAGGCTAGACTTCTAGGGTTTAGCCATTACGATCTCGGGGTAGATCAACTCTTGTAACCTATATTCATCAAGATCAATCAAGCAGGAGGTAGGGTATTACCTCAATCGAGTGGGCCTGAACCTGGGTTAACATCGTGTCTCCTGTCTCCTGTCTCCTGTTACCATCGATCCTTAGACGTACAACTTGGGCCCCCCTACCCGTGATCTGCCAGTTTTTACACCGACACGGAGTCTTTCATCAGGCAAGCCATGATGGCACATAAGTGGCCATTGTAGCTGATTACCCTGGCCTTCTTCCCTCCTCTCACATAAGTACCTAGGAGACATCCCCTCAAAGGGAGCCTCCCCTTCGCGCCTCACCCACACTGTCTCATGCTCCAAAGGGGCGGCGCTCGTCTCACCGTACTGCTCCAAGGGCATCTCTTGAGAAGAAGACGTCCGTGCATGGCGAGTCTTTGAAGCAAAAGGAAATGGGAGGCACCGCCAAGCCCCCTCCTTCATTGAAGAGGTATAGTTTTCAACATGTGCTCTGTAGCAAGGCCGGATTGTTATATTTTCCCTTTATCTTATTTTAGGAGAAGTGAACGCACCGTGTTCGAGGACCTTGATGGCCAAACACCAACCAATCCGGCTCCGGGCCTGTCGTGGAATTAGCACGGCTGATGTCCAGGTTAGCGGACTTAGTCGTGAGGTCGCGCATCTATGTAGTAGCTTGAGAGGGGTTGAGCGGAATCGAGAGACGCAATGCAAGACAAGGATTTAGACAGCTTCGGGCCCCGGGAAACATCATCCGGTAATAGCCCTACATTTTGTTTGAGGCTAGGTCTCATTATGATCGTCATGGAGTCGCCGGTAAACCGGCTCTTGTGTCTAGCCCTAGAAACTTGTGAGAACTTGTCCCTCTTTGGGGAACCCTGCCCCTCCTTATATATGTTGAAGGGGCGGGTTACATGACTAGTCCTAGTAGGATTAGGATTGCTTTATTACAAGGAGTCCTAGTCTTGCTTCCTTTGTAGGAGAATATTCCTTGTGCTTTCTTCATAAACCGGCCCACCATAATACAAACCGGCCTTCTGGGCCTTGGGCCTTGTCATCCGTGATCCGCTAGCCGGGCTACCAGTGAGTGATATTATTCCGACATGTCGTTTATAAACCGTCTGGTTAGGACGGACCGCTAGTGAATCACCAAATGTAAACCGGGTCTCAAGTAAACCGCCAAGTCCGGACGGTTCATATTTCCGGTCGGTTCATACCGCGGGGTATATCCCTGACATTAGCCCCCAGTTTAGCTTGGATTTATCCATGGTAAACTTATGCTGCAATACAAGAACAAAATCTGACAAGTTGTGCTCCAGGTTAAGAATTTCTTGTAAACCGGCACCTGACCATCCGTAAATCCTTATCCTTTTTCTAGAAAATCCAAGTCAATAGACCAGCTTCATAATCCATTTTCTGACGTTGGTGTCTCATAGAGAAATATTGTAAGAGATAATCCTGTTGAATCGGCTTCCAATGCAAAAAATATTGGTGTTTGAAATACACAAACTGATATCCAGCCGGTTTGAAGATGCCGGTTTGAATCCGGGTCATGACTGTTTATAAATGCCATGTTATTGTTGTCAACACCGGGTCACACAATTGATCTTCCTGGTTTGTTCAAAACTGAGAATTTGAAGATATTCCTCATTTATATGCATATTACCTGTAGCCCCTAAGTCTTAAGAGGAGAACATAGTGATATCTTAAGACTTGTTTCAATATAAATGTTGCAACCTTGAAGCAATCCAGATTGTTCATCCTAGTCACTAGTAAAAACTGAATATTCCACATATGTAGCCCCCAAGTGCCGGGTTGTCATGTTTGCATCAACCTGGGACTTGTAATTTGCATAATGCTCAAAAACTTCAGTCAGTGTAGCCCCCAAGTGCCGGGTCATTATGCAATAATGAGCAGGGACTTTGTAGATATAATCATGTAAACTTGAACAGCAATGTGTAGCTCCCAAGGGCCGGGTCATTATGTAATAATGAGCAGGGACTTTGTAGATATAATCATGGAAAATAACAATATATAATGTAATTCCTTTCATGGGGTTTGAACCCACGTCCACAAGGTTAAGAGCTTTGTGCTTTACCAACTGAGCAGTGGATCTTTCAATATAATGGATTAATACTTGTGTACCTTAAATTGTTGACAGGAGCGTCTGGTAGCCCACAAGGGCCGGCTCATTACGATGTGATGAGTCGGGTCTTCAATAAAGTGAGCAAAAAAATGACTTTGCATTAGCCCCCAAGTGTCATGGTGCATGCTTGTAGCGACATGAGACTTGCATATTTGATGTAATCTCAACTCAAATACTGTAGCCCCCAAGTGTCGGGTTGTAAGCCTGCAGCGACTCTGGACTATTCCTTTGTAAAATAAATCATACCATTGACAATATGATATCCATTGCGCTGAAGCGACTTTGAAAACCTCAATCATAATATTAGTTATTGATAACCATAATAAACATCCAACCATGTTGGCTATTTAAAGATTTGAAGAATATAATCCGGTTTGAAGACGGGTTCCAGTGATATTTGATCACAACCAGGCCAGGTTAATAAACCCCGGTCATTATTTTATCTCATACTGGCGACTGATAGTCGAAAGCCAGGCCGGTTTAATAAACACCGGTCATTATTTTATCTCATACTGGCGACTTATAGCCGAAAGCCAGGCCGGTTTAATAACACCGGTCATTATAACTGATCATGTACTGCCAACCTGTTTTTTGGCTCCTTGTCGGCTCATCATGAAAGCCGATCCGGGTTATGATGAATGCCGGTTTAACTTATGCTGGTGTTCATAACCCAGACTTTTAACTCATGTTGGTGTTCATGACCCAGACTTTTAACTTATGCTGGTGTTTGTCACCCAGACTTTTAACTTTGTAGATATATGGTCAACCTTGCAGTTGCCCAATTCCACATCAATAGTCTTGGTTAAAAACAAAACTTGTAAAATCACAGAAACAAAGCATTTTTGGCAAATAAGGCCATGTAGTCGAGGCTTTTTACGAGCTGCCAGGCTCCAAATTCGAGGCTTTTTATGAGCTGCCAGGCTCTTGGCTTTTTGCGAGCTGCCAGGCTCCAGGATTTTTATGAGCGGCCTTTAGGCTCTAGGCTTTTTATGAGCTGCCAGGCTCCAGGCTTTTTACGAGCTGCCAGGCTCCTAGGCTTTTTACGAGCTGCCAGGCTCCTTGGCTTTTTACGAGCTGCCAGGCTCCTAGGCTTTTTACGAGCTGCCAGGCTCCTAGGCTTTCTACGAGCTGCCAGGCTCCATACTTGATGTATCAAGGGCGCCGGTTTAGGAGGCCGGGTACCTATGTTTGAGTTGCGCTGTGCGACAAACCCTCTTTGGTCCCTTAATAAATAATAGTCCTGCACATCAAAATATACAGATCAAAGTAACTGTTTTCTTGCTGAAAATAATATATACCAAGAAAATAGATTTAGATGGATAGCACCTGATGTATTTGGACCTTATGATCCTCATCGGTGTCGGTTAGCCAACCCGGTATGTCGAATAGACCGGACCGCAGGGCGCATAGTAAAATGACCGCAGCATTAGTGGCAGCACAGACATATGAATCGGCCGCAGTGTTGTAAGGCGGCGCAGATGAGCAATTTGTCCTCCGCGTCATAAACCGGTGCGGACGCGTGAACCTGCCGTCTGTGGCGTTGTCAGGCGGCGCAGATTGGCCCTTAAATTTGCGCCAATATGGCGGTTTGGGGTTCGGCATTAGATAACTTTGCAGACCGGAGTAATTTGCTCTTTTAAAGAAAGCGATATGTAATATACAAATATGATGGATGAATTTCACCTGATATATTAGGCCGGTAGTTATCCACCGCGGAGTTGATGATTTCCATGGTGAAGCGGAAATTAATCTCGGGCGAGTCGGCCATGGGAACAGATAAATGAATCGGCCGTGACGTTGTAAACCGGTGCGGACGAACAAGTTGTCCTCCTTGTTGTAAACCGGCGCGGTCTGCAGTATGACAGCCACGTCGTTGTAAACCGGTGCGGGAGTCCATTGAGTAACGACGACCACTTGCGTCGAACGATGCTTGGTGTGCCTCCCTCTCCGTGGTTTATCACCACTTTGTGATGAATAATTTTTCTGCGTATAAAATACAGCA
Source organism: Secale cereale (assembly GCA_902687465.1). Taxonomy (NCBI): domain Eukaryota; kingdom Viridiplantae; phylum Streptophyta; class Magnoliopsida; order Poales; family Poaceae; genus Secale; species Secale cereale. Next base: position 494,993,636 of record LR738713.1, read on the forward strand.
AGGCGGGGTATTTTTGCTCGGATGAATTAATATGTATAAAAATTAAATAGGATAGATATCACCTGATTCGCTTGGAGAAAAGATGAGCCGGCCGCGTATTGATGTAAACGCAGCAACGGGGGTAGCGACTCGCACGTGTATCCGCTGGGCCGGTTTGTGAGGACGGGTGCGGCACCGACGTGTTAATGTAGACCGGACCGTGGAAGCGGTGGCGCGCGCACGTCTATTGGCGAGGGAGTCGGCCGCGGTGTTGGAGACGAGAGCGCGTGGGCGCGGACAGACGAGACGGCCGACGCGTTGATGCAAACCGGACCGCGACACGTACATGAAAATGCGCGGCACAGTTGAACGTGCATCCGTGGCATACCACCACCCCTTTTCCTTTTAATAGTCGTCCTGCGTAAAAAATATTACATGCGAGAGTAATTGTTGTCGGATATATTAACATGTGATGATTAAATATAGAGGAAAGATATCACCTGATATATTTTGTCAGATAACCGTGGATGCTCATTCTGAATAACACTCGATGCAGCTCCACATGACCTCTCCTCTTTTTCTTTAATTTATTCGGGGCTTGAGTAGATAGAACGTATCTCTTTCAACTGGTTCCCTTTTTGCGTGTCCATGTAGAGCATGGACACTGTCCAGGCGTGTGCTGCGGCAATTTTTCTCAGGGATACTAACAGCCACGGATATATAGAAAACAACAGCAGCAACCTGCGGCTCGCAGATTAGTGCATAGGTCTCTGCTGAAAATTGGAAACTAACGTGAACCAATGAGACAATGAGGCCGCAGTAGGATATAAGCCATCCGGGCTCGGTAGCGGATTGTTTGGGAACCCAACGGGTGCGGGTGACAGAAGGCTTGAAAACCAGCGGAAGCAACTTATCACGGTGGGTTGGCCCACTGTAAAAAACGACTCGAGGCACACACATCGGCATCGCTCGCTCAAGGACGGCAGACCGCAGATAAGAGTGAGTCCGTACCGTAGGTTCCATGTACGTCGTCGAAAGAAAGGCGCCTGCCGAGATGAGGAGCGGGGCTGGCTCACGGGGCCCTTGGAAGCAACGACGACCCAGCGAAGGCGGTGATTTGGGAAGCCCTGGCAAGGCGGAGCAGCTCTCGCAGCAGAAGGAGAGGCGGCTCAGCCATGGTGAGGACAGCGTTGAGACGGGGTGACCCGGCGCGGCGGATTTGGAGAAATACCGACGGGTCGAACGATGAGGGCGCGGCGGCAGCGACGGGCCCGCGGGCGATGGGAAATCGCGGCAGCGCCTCAACTCCAGCAGACGGCAGCGGCTCAGAGCTCATCGCGAAGCTGCGGAGGCGAGGCCGCAGAGTAGGCAACGGGAGGCCATAGGCGTTTTGGTGAGGGCAGGCCGCGGCGGTTCACAGCAGGGCCCAATCCGGGCGGCTCAAGGCCGGAGCCGAGGCCAAGGCCGTGCGGGCGAGCAGATGCTCGGGCGTTTGCACCCGTGAGTGGAGGACGACTCAGTTGCGTGCTGTCTTTCGACTGACTCGGAGCAGAAGGTGGCGGAGACCGAAGCGGAGCCCGACGCCGGTGGAAGTGAAGGTAAGGCCACGGTGGCGGCGACTCAAATTCAGGGCAAGATGAGACGGCGCCGGCAAGCCATGGCGACTGGGCGAATCATACCGGTGGTTTCGCGGCGGGGGCGGAAGTGCTCGGGCGGCACCACGATACGGGAGCAACGATTACAACTCGTCCATGATGGAGTTGGGTGTGGCGTGATGAAGATCAGACTGAGGCAGCCCCAGCTCGGCGACCGCGCACCGTGGAGACGACCCGGCGACGGCTTGCGGTGGTCACTTGCAACTCTCAATGGAATCGAGGCCGGACCGCAGCGGTGGACTCAATACTAGATGGATCACTTTATCTGAATCAGTAGCAACGCAGTATTGCCTTCAAGCAACAGTAGCATAATTATTTTTTTAGAAGTATTACCACTCCGTGTAACAGCAGCTTTTAGCAGCTCAATGTATGAAACCGCCTCGGGTTTTGACCCTTGTTGACCGATGTGACCCGGCGTATCATGGCATAATTCCTGTCGGTTTTGGCGATACACGGTTGTAGCAGCCAAAATCTGTTTCTCCAAATCGGATTCGACGGAACGCGTTGCCTCGGTGGCGCACAGTAGAAAATCCAAACTCCTAATTTTGTCTTGAACGAAAAACTCATACGGCCAGCTCCATGGTCAACAACAATTCTGATCACCAAGATAGGTTTTGCCGGCTGTGCCGAAGACTATCTCCTGCTGAATTTTCTGCATCTGGCCAATTGCGAATTTCTCGAAACCCTGGGAAAAGATCCCTACAAGAACTCAACACCACCGTACGGAGGCCCCATGGTGGGCGCCAACTGTCATGGAATTAGCACGGCAGATGTCTGGGTTAGTGGACTTAGTCGTGAGGCCGCGCATCTATGTAGTAGCTTGAGAGGGGTTGAGCGGAATCGAGAGACGCAATGCAAGACAAGGATTTAGACAGCTTCGGGCCCCGGGAAACATCATCCGGTAATAGCCCTACATGTTGTTTGAGGCTAGGTCTCATTATGATCCTCATGGAGTCGCCAGTAAACAGGCTCTTGTGTCTAGCCCTAGAAACTTTTGAGAACTTGTCCCTCTTTGGGGAGCCCTGCCCCTCCTTATATATGTTGAAGGGGCGGGTTACATGACTAGTCCTAGTCGGATTAGGATTGCTTTATTACAAGGAGTCCTAGTCTTGCTTCCTTTGTAGGAGAATATTCCTTGTGCTTTCTTCATAAACCGGACCACCATAATACAAACCGGCCTTCTGGGCCTTGGGCCTTGTAACACCCCAAATTTTTTTGAGTTGGTTTTTCCTTCAAACTTTTGGCCTTTTGGAAGGGATTGTTTGATCTTTTGTTTTGCCCTTCTAAAATCCCTTTTTGCCAAAGTTTGTGTGTCTTCTCAATCTTGGTTTTGGGCCTTGAAGTTCTCCTCTTGTGTTTGGCTCAAGCACAAGATGAGATTCAAAAGGAGTTGTTTGAGTTCACCACTTCTTGTTTTAAAAATCTCAAGTTTAACCTTGACTTACCTCCCCTCCAACCTTCATCTTGCCATGATCCCAACAGGAACAATCCTCTCCAACACTCTCTTCACACCATGGGAAAAGCATTTCTTCAATTCCAGCAAGTTGTGAGCTTACTGGGATTTTTCTCCTATTTATTTCATTCCAAAAACAATTCTGTCCTTTTTAGTGGACCTTGGTGATTTACAAAGGAACCACAATTTTCATCTACCTATTTGGCTCCAAACCAACTCTCCTAGATAGTACTTAGTACCCACAACCTAGATCCATCTTGTTTCACTGGTCCATAGTTCAAAATTTTCAAATTTCACCTACTGCAAGTTTGGACCAGATTTGCAAAATTTGGTGAAATCCATATTTATCTTCATCCAAAAATTCTGTGAAAAATCATGCAGCCTCTAGATACATCAAGAGGCCACTCCACGAAAAATCAGCTCTAGAGACATTGCACAAATACCTTAATCAACTCATCAAACACCTAGCCTACACTGTTCTGTAAAATTATGAACTGTTAACTGAAACTGTCGACAGTTCAACACTTCGTCAGTGTAACACCCCGATAATCAAGCTACAGTAATCCCCTGCTAGCGAGGCCACGTCATCACTGTTACTGTTGTTAATATCGTTTAGTTCAAAACGGTTCAAATTCAAATTTTATAATTAAAGTCAAAAATAAAAGTTTTCTTATGGCAATACTAAAATGTGCAAACTGTGGCAAATAATTCATAAGTATTGCTAGTGAAGAAACCAAGTTTTTATAAAATGTTTAAGTACTCAAAATTAATTAAAACAATGGCTTAAATAATTATGTAAATGCCTTTTATAATTTCTAAAATATCAAACTACTTTCTCTGAGTCGCAAACTTTTTGTTGCAGAGGGTTAAACTAAAACATTGATTTAGGTGTTGGTCTCATATTTTATTAATCTAAAATAATGTGAAAATAAATTAGGAAACTTTTAAATAGAACTAAATAAAAGAAAAACAAAACACAATAAAAAAACAAAGTAAACGAAAACCCCCTCCCCTGGGCCAAATGGCCCAGCTGGCCTCACTGGCCGAGCCAGGCCAACCCACCAGCGCCATCCCCCTCCCTCCTCTGTTCATGAGGGGGAACGTGGGCACCTGCGATGGCCGCCGCGGCCGAGGGCGTCGCCGTGGCGCCCATCCACCGTTCCCCGACGCCTACAAGTCGTCGCTCGCGGCCTCCCTCCAAACCCTAGCGCCCATTTTCCCCTTCCCTCGCTCGTTCTCTTCTTCGCATCACGCAGCCGCTCGCTACCGTCGCCGTTGCCATGGCCACCGGTTGCCCCGTCCCGCACCGCTGAGTCCCGGAGAAGCCCCGGCGTCCACTGCTTCATCCCCGACCACCCGTCCGAGCAGGAAGCGGCCACATCGTCGAGATCGACTGCTTCTTCCTCGTCGCCGTCGATCTACCCCACCATGACCTCCCCGGGCCTTCCCAGCAACGGAGGTGAGCCCTCCCTTCGATTCCCTCGTTCCCCTTACAAATCTACCGCCCTAGGACGCCGCACCGCCATGCCCGAAGCTCGCCGTGCCCCCTGCCATATATGGCCGCCGTGACCCACGCCATGTACCTCGCACGTCGTCCGTGCGTTGCCTGTCCCCGAGCCATGCTCACGCGTCCGCGTCCGCCAGCCCCTGCCGTGCTCATCGCCATTTGCTGCGGCTGCACTTCTATTTAGTACGGCCGCCGCCGTCGCGGCTTCCTATTCTTGCTCCCCCATTGCTGCTCCGCCCGCCGTGGCCACGCCTTGGCCGCGCCCGGCCGTTCCCTGCTGCCGGCACCACCGCGCGCACCCACCGGAGCCCCACCCTGCCGACGCCTCCACCGCTGCCTGTCGCCCCCTGCGCCGCATGCGCGCAAGCGCTCTCGCGCGCCTCGTCCGTGCCGCGGCCCCGCACCTTCGCCCCGCACGTGCCTATGGCTGTGCTCACCGCTGTGGCTCGGCCCCTGCTGCGGCTCTGCTCCGGCTAGGCCGTTGCATGCCGTCGCTCGCACCACGTGCCTCGCCCCGCTCCAGCTCCGGCCTGCCGCGCCTCCCCGGCGCCCCGCGGCGCCTGTCGACCTTCGCCCTGGTCCGCCCCGTCGGGCTCCCTAGGCGTCCGGCCGTTTCCGACCGAGGCCGGCTGCGCCGCCGGGGCCTCGCTCCTTTCCCCACCCCACTACGGTGGTATCGGGTACGGGCGCACACGCTCGCGCCCAGTAAACCGCCCCGCCTTGGCCCTATGGGCCGCTGACCATGGGGCCCAGCCCCGCGCCAAAAAAAGGAATAAGTTTTGAAAAAATATATATTAAAATTAATTAATTAATTGCTTAATTAATTAATTAACTTATTTAACTTTATTTAGTTAACCTAATGAGCATATTTAGTTTAGTTAAACCTGCTTAATTAAACTAGTCAATGACGAATGGCCCCACTACCCAGTTTGACCAGTCAACTGCACAGTTGACCACTGACGTCATAATGACGTCATGCTGATGCAATAACCCCTTTTTTGTATTAATAACAATTTCAGAATATTGCTAAAACTCTAGAAAATCATATAAAATAATCTGTAACTCGGATGAAAATGTTTTATATATGAAAATCGCTTAGAACGACGAGACGAATAAGAATACGCGGTCCGTTCATCCGCCACATGTCCCTAGTATAGTGAACCTGCAACTTTCCCCCTCCGATTAATTTGACCGAAAACACGAAACGCCGGGATAGTTTCCCGAGTGTTACCCCCCTTCGCCGGTACCGTGTACCACCGCGTTGGAGCACCCTAGCACTACGTGTTAACTTGACGTGCTTCTTTATTGTATCTGTATGCTTTGTATTTATTGTTTCTCCCCCCTCTTCTCTCCGGTAGACCCCGAGACCGAAGATGCCCCGGTGATCGACAAAGGTGTTGACGACCCCTCCTTCTTGCCAGAGCAACTAGGCAAGCCAACCCCCTTGATCATTCCGATATCGCCCATTCTCTTCTCTCTTTTGCTTGCATTAGAACTGCTACTGCTTTTTGTATGATCCTATTCTGATGCATAGCCTATTGTTCATACTGCTTTCATACCTTACATGTTTATACTAAACGGGATCGAAGACCGGGACCCGGCACCGCACATCACTTTCCCCTTAGTTGTTCGACACTACTGGGTTACTATCGAGTGCCGAGGGTGAGACCTCATCAGCACTTCTGATGTTAACCTTGTAGGTTAGTTCATCGGTTGTGGTCATCGAGGGTGATTCCTCTTTCTCCACTCCTGATAACGACACTGTCATGCAACTCCTCAAGAGTGGACCTCGAGGGTGACTCCTCTTTTGTTCACCTTGACGATAAACATCAAGTGGAATTCCATCGAGGGTGATTTCCTCAGGTTTTCCTTTGGTGTCAGACACACAGTTACTATGGTTACTATAACTTTACACTGAACCTGGTTACTAAAGACGGGTCGACCCTGAGGGGTACCCGTGCGAGCTTAATTGCGAGTGATGTGTAGTCGGGTTGACCTGGAAGGTGCCCGCGAGATAAATACGAGGCGTGGCCGGGCACTCGCCCTTGCCGCAAGTTCTCGAGACGGGGCGATGGGGTCACATCTTTCGTGAGTCTCTGCTCGTTACCGCGCGTTCCCAAGACACTAAACGGTTTCGATATTTGATCCAAGGGGCCTCTGGCCTGATAGCGCTAACCAGCACGTGGGCATAGTATGGGCGTTCTGCATCGTATGCATCAGCCGAAGCTTAACTGACGTCATTGCGACCGAGCGGCGTGCGCCGGGTTGGACTGGTTAGGCTCCTACCTTTTTGAAGGAGGTTGCTAGGTCTGCTCACCGGTCGCGTACGCAACGTGCAGGAGTTCCCGGGGCGATTGGCCCATGACCCCTGGGGGCATAGGGTTTAGTCCGGCGTGCATGACCTCTCTATTAAGCCTAGGTCGAGTTGCGGCGTATTGTTTGGCCGAGGGCGGGCATGACCTGATGGTGTGTCCGGCCGGAGTTAAGCAAGCGTGTTGGGTAAGTTGGTGCACCCCTGCAGGGAAAAAAACATCTATCGATAGCCTGTCCTACGGTAACGGACACTTGGAGTTGTATCCCGATCGCTACAACTAGAACTGGATGCTGAGGCATTGTTTGGATATGTTGCTTCGGGAGTCGAGAAAGGATCCCGGAGCGTTGGAACAACAACATAAATATGACTTATGTTATACTACTCTACTCCCCTTTGTTGCTGCAAGCCGGTGGTTTCCAGAAGATGCTAGTCTTCGATAGGACTAGCTTCTCCCCCTCTTATTCTGACATTCTGCAACTTAGTCCACAGATACTATCCTTTTTCATTGACACCGATGCATATGTAGTGTAGATCCTTGCTTGCGAGTACTTTGGATGAGTACTCACGGTTGCTTTGCTCCCCTTTTCCCCCCTTCTTCTTCTTTCTGGTTGATGCAACCAGGTGATGGAGTCCAGGAGCCAATGCCACCTTGACGACTGCTACTACCCCGACGGAGCCTACTACTACGTGGAGACAGCTGATGACCAGGAGTAGTTAGGAGGTCCCAGGCAGGAGGCCTTGCCTTTTCGATCGTGATGTTTTGTGCTAGCCTTCTTAAGGCAAACTTGTTTAACTTATGTATGTACTCAGATATTGTTGCTTCCGCTGACTCTTTTGCTTTCGAGCTTATGTATTCCAGCCCTCGAGGCCCCTGGCTTGTAATATAAAGCTTATATTATTTTATTTGTGTCTAGAGTTGTGTTGTGATATCTTCCAGTGAGTCCCTGATCTTGGTCGTACACATTTGCGTGCATGATTAGTGTACGGTCAAATCAAGGGCGTCACAAGTTGGTATCAGAGCCGACTGCCTGTAGGAACCCCCTTTCCAACTCCTTGGCCGAAGTTGAGTCTAGTCTTTAAAAAAAACTGTTTTACTAACTTGGCTATGTGGCTTACGGGCCCACTTTGCCAATTGGGTGGTATTAGGATCTTTTACTCCTCGTCTATACTCTGGGACTCTGTTCTCTCTCCTATTCAGGTTAAATGAATTTACTAACTACATTAGGTTCTCGTAACAACTTTCCCCAGAGAGCCCCTTCATTCCGGATGGTTGCCTGCTTCACTAGAAGATTTCGAAGAGATTCTCCGATGTTTCCCCGAGACCCTTGTACCCTTCACCATTGCAATTCCATATCATCGATAAAACTCTAAGGATATTTGCATACACTTGTCGTCCATACCTTCATTTCAATTTTTCTTTTTATTACAAGATACCCTGAAATACTTTGGGTATTCCGAGAATCCTTTGTGCCTGCGCACCTCCTTTGCCACATGAATACCCTTATGTATAATTCCTCCCATTTGCCGAGTATCCGCTCATCCCCATTCATGTGTTTCACAAGTCTCAGAAATATCATTCGACCTTCGGAAAATCTTGAGCAGCCTCTTGCTCTTGAAATTTTGCTTGCTTACATTATGGTTAACCCCATAAATCTAGTAGTCTTATTGACATCCTTTGTCATTATCATTTTGAGTCCATTGATTCAACATGTTGTGAATGCTCGCAATCGTCGATCCTAGAATTCATCCTTCCGGCTCAGACGTCATGTTGGACATGAGCTGGATCTCGACCAATCAAATTGTCATCGATTGTACCCCTAAGTCATTTCAACTTACCCATTCTTAATCAGAGCGGTTTCTACTGATCCCTTGATTTGGAAACCATAATTCCCTTTGCATTTGAGTTTTGAAATAGTCAGTTGTTTATATAAACGGATATCCTTGCATTCTTTCTTCTTCTGGTTGAGTATCGATGCTCACATCAGATCCCCTGTAGACCATCGGATCCTTTGTTTGATTTTATCCGACATCGTCCTTCTTATTCAAATACCTTGTGAGTTCTGCCATCATATATAATGCCTTGGGTAAAATATATCATCTGCTTTCTCAACCATGCTCTGCTTTTGAGCTTGTATAATTTGCTCCTGAAGTTTGCGTAGTATGAGTCTAAGATGCCTCGATGGGTTGAACTTTTGCCTTCCTTAATTTGTGTGAACCCGAAAGTTTTCCAAGGTTCATACTCCTCTGGTAATTCACCAAGCAAATCTTTGCAATCAATTCATTTTGAATAGAGCAGTGAATGAAAGGTTACGCATTGAAGAAGTGGGAGTCAACCTTGAACTTTCTGTCCATGCCCATGGACACGGTGCGGATCTTATCATTAAGGCTTCTCTTAAAATTAATTATCCTCTTGATATAAGTAATCTTATATCAGGGATCTGGCCTTTTGCAATCGTGGTTCCGACCATGTTCTCCCTTAAATATCATTTCACGTGCAGGTTTAATCACTTGTCTCCTACAGAGCAATACCCCAGCCCAACCTCTAGTTTGAGCTGTCGTCGAATATTACCCCCTCGTATCTCGAGATTATCACGGAACTGCATAGCTCCTTATGAGTTCTTCATTATGTGTTACATTTTCATGACTGCAATTTTCCTCGGTTTCTGAGATGTTTGACACTCAAGGACCCCGATAAGTGAATCAATTTCGCACTCCGATTCAATAAATCTAAGTAATTTTGTTGCTTACGAGTTTAATACTCCTTCATGTCATACCTAGCCTGATCGGCTATCTCATTATTGGACTAATTTTAACTGTGCTACCTGGCTCCTTTCCCCTCGATGATTAAGTTATCATCGACAACATTATTGCCTTCCCTCCAACACAAACTTGTTCGTGTTTCGTGTTATACCTTGAGATCCTTGCTATCCAGCATTTGTTCTTTACCTTGGAGTATTACCATCTGTTATGTCAAGAAGGTCGTGAGAATTTCACCACCTCCTAAGAATTCTTGATACATGTGATACTTCTTTCCATACCATTTCATTCCTTGTTCTCCATGTTGTCTCTATACGGAAACCCAACAATTGAAGTATTACGTGCGAATTCAAAAAAAAACTTCTAGCTAACCTATTGCTTTGAAGTGAATGGTCGATAGTCTCATTCTCGGTCCTTTGGTTATTGAATCACCATTATAACATTGATCATGCTACTCGGTCCATTTTCCAGGTGCATGTTCCACTCAAGGTTTCCTTATGGATGTTCTCTTCTAACATACTGCAGTATGTCCAATGTTTTCATCTTGTTCACTTGAATGTAGAAATCCATGCTTATGGGAATCTCGATGAATCGTTGCTGAGCCCATCGGCCACATCCTCATCTTTTCCTTACTGAACATGTAAGACTTAGTCTATAAGTTGTTCATGATGGATCCCTCTTGTATTCAAAATATGATCACGTCGGTGCTATCTCGAAGCATGTCTGTGTTACTCCTGACATGTATATCATGCCCTGCATAATCTTGGGAATGATATACTCCTATTCATTGTGTTTATTCACATTTTCCTTTCCATTTGTTTGTTTAACCTTTCTTTGATCTACATATAATCTAAGTAGTAATAATTTTCTGCTTATGTAAACACCTTGGTGTACAACTCTGTCAGTAAGATCCTGTTACTATTGTTGATGACTTTTCTGTCACCATGATGGACGAGAACTTATGCCTATTGGTCTGCCTCGTTCAACGAGCAAGAAAATGGTTCTCTTCGTCCCTCGCCCTGGGTACTGATGTTGCCGTTGACGTAACTAACAGGCTATCCCCTGACACGCCTTACTTACACGATCGTGCAAGATGACAGCACACTCCCTATTTTTTATCCACATGGTGGGCCCAATAACCCACAGTTCCACAGGATCGAAACCTGACTCTCCTGTACAACCTTGATTCTGAAATATTCCTTGCACTTGGCTTCGTGTGCAATTCACAAGCTAAATTCCTCACCATGTTTCATCCCGGTATCAGAGGCAACTTTATTCTTCATTGCTCTGAACCCCTTCATCACCAGTTTTATGCATTAGCTGGATGCCTACCTGGTTGAGCCTTGTTGAACCATTTAATAGCACTCTCGATACGTTTCCTGACGCTTCTAAAATCTTCTTCCTTGAGATAACTATCGGATGCCGATCTTTTCAGACATCCACCCTTATAGCTTCCCCCTTATTCCATGCCTTAAATCTCGGGACGAGATTTCTTGTAGTAGAGGAGATTTGTAACACCCCGATAATCAAGCTACAGTAATCCCCTGCTAGCGAGGCCACGTCATCACTGTTACTGTTGTTAATATCGTTTAGTTCAAAACGGTTCAAATTCAAATTTTATAATTAAAGTCAAAAATAAAAGTTTTCTTATGGCAATACTAAAATGTGCAAACTGTGGCAAATAATTCATAAGTATTGCTAGTGAAGAAACCAAGTTTTTATAAAATGTTTAAGTGCTCAAAATTAATTAAAACAATGGCTTAAATAATTATGTAAATGCCTTTTATAATTTCTAAAATATCAAACTACTTTCTCTGAGTCGCAAACTTTTTGTTGCAGAGGGTTAAACTAAAACATTGATTTAGGTGTTGGTCTCATATTTTATTAATCTAAAATAATGTGAAAATAAATTAGGAAACTTTTAAATAGAACTAAATAAAAGAAAAACAAAACACAATAAAAAAAAGTAAACGAAAACCCCCTCCCCTGGGCCAAATGGCCCAGCTGGCCTCACTGGCCGAGCCAGGCCAACCCACCAGCGCCATCCCCCTCCCTCCTCTGTGCACGAGGGGGAACGTGGGCACCTGCGATGGCCGCCACGGCCGAGGGCGTCGCCGTGGCGCCCATCCACCGTTCCCCGACGCCTACAAGTCGTCGCTCGCGGTCTCCCTCCAAACCCTAGCGCCCATTTTCCCCTTCCGTCGCTCGTTCTCTTCTTCGCATCACGCAGCCGCTCGCTACCGTCGCCGTTGCCATGGCCACCGGTTGCCCCGTCCCGCACCGCTGAGTCCCGGAGAAGCCCCGGCGTCCACTGCTTCATCCCCGACCACCCGTCCGAGCAAGAAGCGGCCACATCGTCGGGATCGACTGCTTCTTCCTCGTCGCCGTCGATCTACCCCACCATGACCTCCCCGGGCCTTCCCAGCAACGGAGGTGAGCCCTCCCTTCGATTCCCTCGTTCCCCTTACAAATCTACCGCCGTAGGACGCCGCACCGCCACGCCCGAAGCTCGCCGTGCCCCCTCCCATACTATGGCCGCCGTGACCCACGCCATGTACCTCGCACGTCGTCCGTGCGTTGCCTGTCCCCGAGCCATGCTCACGCGTCCGCGTCCGCCAGCCCCTGCCGTGCTCATCGCCATTTGCTGCGGCTGCACTTCTATTTAGTACAGCCGCCGCCGTCGCGGCTGCCTGTTCTTGGTCCCCCATTGCTGCTCCGCCTGCCGTGGCCACGCCTTAGCCGCGCCCGGCCATTCCCTGCTGCCGGCACCACCGCGCGCACCCACTGGAGCCCCACCCTGCCGACGCCTCCACCGCTGCCTGTCGCCCCCTGCGCCGCATGCGCGCAAGCGCTCTCGCGCGCCTTGTCCGTGCCGCGGCCCCGCACCCTCGCCCCGCACGTGCCTATGGCTGCGCTCACCGCCGCGGCTCGGCCCCTGCTGCGGCTCTGCTCCGGCCAGGCCGCTGCATGCCGTCGCTTGCACCACGTGCCTCGCCCCGCTCCAGCTTCGGCCTGTCGTGCCTCCCCGGCGCCCCGCGGCGCCTGTCAACCTTCGCCCCGGTCCGCCCCGTCGGGCTCCCTAGGCGTTCGGCCGTTTCCGACCGAGGCCGGCTGCGCCGCCGGGGCCTCGCTCCTTTCCCCACCCCGTTGCGGTGGTATCGGGTACGGGCGCACACGCTCGCGCCCAGTAAACCGCCCCACCTTGGCCCTATGGGCCGCTGACCATGGGGCCCAGCCCCGCGCCAAAAAAAAAAGGAATAAGTTTTGAAAAAATATATATTAAAATTAATTAATTAATTAATTAATTTCTTAATTAATTAATTAATTAATTTCTTAATTAATTAATTAACTTAATTAACTTTGTTTAGTTAACCTAATGAGCATATTTAGTTTAGTTAAACCTGCTTAATTAAACTAGTCAATGACGAATGGCCCCACTACCCAGTTTGACCAGTCAACTGCACAGTTGACCGCTGACGTCATAATGATGTCATGCTGATAAAATAACCCCTTTTTTGTATTAATACCAATTTCAGAATATTACTAAAACTCTAGAAAATCATATAAAATAATATGTAACTCGGATGAAAATGTTTTATATATGAAAATCGCTTAGAACGACGAGACGAATCCGAATACGCGGTCCGTTCATCCGCCACATGTCCCTAGTATAGTGAACCTGCAACTTTCCCCCTCCGATTCATTTGACCGAAAACACGAAACGCCGGGATACTTTCCCGAGTGTTACCCCCCTTCGCCGGTACCGTGTACCACCGCGTTGGAGCACCCTAGCACTACGTGTTAACTTGACGTGCTTCTTTATTATATCTGTATGCTTTGTATTTATTGTTTCTCCCCCCTCTTCTCTCCGGTAGACTCCGAGACCGAAGATGCCCCGGTGATCGACAACGGTGTTGACGACCCCTCCTTCTTGGCAGAGCAACCAGGCAAGCCAACCCCCTTGATCATTCCGATATCGCCCATTATCTTCTCTCTTATGCTTGCATTAGAAGTACTACTGCTTTTTGTATGATCCTATTCTGATGCATAGCCTGTTGTTGATACTGCTTTCATACCTTACATGTTTATACTAAACTGCTTAGTATAGGCTGGTTAGAGATCCACCAGTGACCCCCCCTACCTTGTCCCGACTGCCCCGCTGGATTATCAGAAGACCCGATCAACGGGATCGAAGACCGGGACCCGGCACCGCACATCACTTTCCCCTTAGTTGTTCGACACTACTGGGTTACTATCGAGTGCCGAGGGTGAGACCTCATCAGCACTTCTGATGTTAACCTTGTAGGTTAGTTCATCGGTTGTGGTCATCGAGGGTGATTCCTCTTTCTCCACTCCTGATAACGACACTGTCATGCAACTCCTCAAGAGTGGACCTCGAGCGTGACTCCTCTTTTGTTCACCTTGACGATAAACATCAGGTGGAATTCCATCGAGGGTGATTTCCTCAGGTTTTCCTTTGGTGTCAGACACACAGTTACTATGGTTACTATAACTTTACACTGAACCTGGTTACTAAAGAGCGCATACATAAATTTGATCCCATGCTATTCGAGGTTGTAGCCTCCCCGTCTTAAAGTTTTCCGTGAATGTCGTCGCGGGTGATTCCGGACGACAGGATGTTAAATGGGTGTGTACTGGTTAGTTGGGTTTCTACTAAAACACCGTAGACGGGACTAGCCCACGTGGCTAGTAGAACCCGTTGGCTATGAGTTACTAGTACAAGCTCTGCAGAGTTAAATTCCTTCAGTAGCCATGTTTATGGCCTAGGATCAATATTCATGTCAACCCGGTGACCGTCCCTAGTATATTCTTGTGAGTAACCAAAATAGTGTTGTCATCAAGTTCATTGGGTAAATGAACTCACCACTATCTCTGAATTGATTTTTCTTTCCGAAGTATTTCATCATTATATACTGTTAATTATAAGCCCTTTATGAGATGTCGCTTAGACGTCCGTCTGTGGCATTCTTGTTATTTATTTTTGTTATAAGCCCTTTATGTGATGTCACTTAGACGTCCGACTGTGGCATTCTTGTTATTTATTTTTGTTATAAGCCCTTTATGTGATGTCGCTTAGACGTCCGACTTTGGCATTTTTGTTATTTATTTACGTTATAAGCCCTTTATGTGATGTCGCTCAGACGTCTGACTATGGCATTCTTGTTATTTATTTTTGTTATAAGCCCTTTATGTGGTGTCGCTCAGACGCCCGACTGTGGCATGTTATCATTTATTATTTTTCCTACGAGGCGTCACCTAGACCCTCGTTTGGTCTCGTTATTTTTACCCTTTTGGATTTCGGGAGGATTACCGCCCGACTTCCATTCTTTACTTTCAATGCATTCATATTTTGTTCCGGTTGCCTTTTTGCTGGAATACTCATATGCATTCGTGTTGGCATTTGTTATATCTTAAGTCCGAACTGTCTTGCGAGTACATTCAAAGTACTCACCTGGCTTGTTGATTTGGACAGATGTGGACGAAGGCGATCTCATGGATGAAGAGTTCGATAGCGAGTCTGACGCTTAGTGGAGTCCCAGTCAGTCCCTTGCGATCCTGGAGTTAATCACTATTTTATAACCGCTTCCGCCTACCACCAAATAAATTCATCGGGTCTCACTCCGACACTCGATGTACTGTAAAATGTTGGATTCACACCACCCACTTCACTGTGACATATTTCACCGCCTTTTATTACGAGTCAGTAGTATGCCACCCTGCCTTGTGCCATATCCGCCTCTATGTAATATATTGGCGCGCTTGTAATAAAATTAGTTGAGCCACCCCTAGCTCAACCTTCTATAATATTCAGTGTACTGGAAATTCCGTATCAAGGATTTGTCTGCCAGCAGGAATATTATTCCTCGCTGGTTTGATAAAGAGATCGGTCTTTCGGTAATTATTTTACTGAAGGACCGGTCGCGACAACCTTGGTATCAAAGCCAGGCTGACTGTAGAAAGCCACTAGGTGCGCTCGCTAATCGGTTATTAGCGAAAAATCTGCTTTTCAGCATTTTTACATCTATAGCAATTTTCTGTTGGTCAGCATGAATTTATGGCCTGACTATTCGGAATTTTTGTCTACTTTTGTAGATGGCCAGCAATGACTGTGATGCACAGGTGTTCGCCAACATTCCTGAGGGGTTTGTCAAGCTCCTCATCGCCATCACCAAAGTCGCAATCTGGCCATCCACACGTCCCGAATTTACACTCTACCGTCACAAGCTCAATGACAGCGTGTCTATGCATCAGGCTGTGGTACACTTCAAGGCTGGGCGTTCTGAAGCGTGCCGCCTTCGATTTGTGGGCAGAGCCATGCCTACGAAGAGGCATGCTATGCAGATGGCTGCCCGTGAGGCGATAGCTCGTCTCCGAGACATTCTGCCTTCAATGAAGACTCGTCGCTTAAGTTACCTCCCATGCCACGTGCCTTATACGTGTCACTATGCATTTGGATGTGCAAATGGGGAGCGTGACGAAGCCATTGAATCAATGGTTGAATACCTCAAGGCACTTGAGGCAGCCTTTGATAATCTGGTGGACGACCTGGTGGCCGCCCGTATGGAGATGGTCCAGAGTGGCTCCGCCAACAGGAGGGAGCTACTCCATACCGCACCACCAATGACTTTTGTCTCGTCCGCCGCATCCTATGCAACTTCCATTGTAGCCACCGCTAGCCGTCTGCCTACCACCGAGGAGTTTGACCAAGTCATTACTCCTACTCCAGTCAGAGCTGCACCGCCTGCTGCACCTGCTTCGACACCTCGTACTTATACTCCGCGCCTGGAGCCCATCAGTGAGGAGCAAGTTGAGTCTCCAGCACCACTGGGCCTTACCCTCGGCAGGCCGAGGGAAATCTTCAACAACTCCGACCAGCGCGTCATTTCGCGACGCGCCGCACTCGCTTGTAATATTTGTGTGATATGTAAAATAGGTTGATGGGAGTAGTCTGTTTGCGCATCATGTAGGACCTTGGAGGAGTGCACTAGTTTCAAATAACATGTCAGGATGTGTACGCACACCCTGAGTGACGTATGTATAATTAGGATCTGCGTGTAACATATGTACTAGCAGCCTTCTCCGTGCGCAATCGACCAGTTTATTTCAAAAATCTTTTTCGAGCTCGTGTTTGACCGCTTTTGCAAAATCTTGGTTTATTTTGCTGCTCGGTTCTTCTCGGGTTTTCTGCTTTGTTACCCCAGAGTAAGAAATGACTCGTCCCTGCACACGTTCCATGCCAAGCCCGCCGGAGGAAAATTATGGCACGCAGACAAACAACAATTTCTCACAGGGGCAGTCAAGTCAGCAGGGCAGTGAGACAGCATTTTCTCAAGTATGTCGCCTTTACGAGCAAAGTCAGCAACAACACCAAGAAATGATGAACCATGTCATTAACATGGGAAATCACCGCGAACCATACCAGCAGCACTCAAAATTGTCTGAATTTCAGAAGACGCGTCCAACAACATTTTCACACACAGACAAGCCTCTTGAGGCCGATGACTGGCTTTGAGATATTGAAAGGAAATTAATTGTGGCACATTGCTGAGACCGCGAAAAAGTGTTGTACGCACCGCATTATCTCACGGGAGCAGCCGCGTCATGGTGGGAAAATTTTCTCCTTATGCATCCCGACATAAGTAATATCACCTGGGAAGATTTCATGGAAGGCTTTCGTGGGGCACACATCCCTAAGAGTATCATGAAAATCAAGAAAAGAGAATTTGATGATCTCAAGCAAAGAGGCATGACAGTACAGGAGTACAACACTCAGTTTGCGCAATTATCACGATATGCCAACGAAGAGCGAATGACAGAAAATAAAAAGATGGAGAAATTCCTAGACGGACTAGCACCAGCACTAAAATGCCAGTTAGTCGTGCATACTTTTCCAGATTTCAAGACACTGGTAGACAAAGCTATTACACTGGAAAATGAATGTCGCAGTCTGGAGGATACTCGCAAGAGAAAAAGGGATCATACCAACCACCCCCGCAACAACAAGAATAAAATGAATTTCTAGAGGAACGTTGTGAACAGACCCACGACCAACGACACACATCCAAATAAGAATTTTCATGCAAGAGATAAGGATTTCACCTATCGCCCGGGTGTTACTTGCTACGCATGTGGAGAAGAGGGGCACTATGCTAAACAGTGCCCTAAGCCAAGAAACTCAGCGCCAAAGTCGAACAGCAACGGGAACAATTCCGCGCCCAAGCGTAACAATTTCAACCCCAATAATAATCACAGGAAAGGTCACCTGAACCATGTGACCAAGGAGCAGGCACAGGATGCACCGGATATCGTACTCGATACGTTCCCTGTCAACACAATACCTGCCACGGTTTTATTTGATTTTGGAGCTTCTCATTCGTTCATTTCGAAGAGTTTTGCTTTGCAACACGGTTTTTCAATGCTTCCCTTGGGAAAATCAATAACCATCAAGTCCCCCGGAAGTAAGCAGATCACTCAAAATTACTGCCAAGGTTTGACCATTGAGATTGAAGGATTAAAATTCCACGCAAACCTCATCGTGTTGGAAAACAAAGTAACGGATGTTATCCTGGGTATGGACTGGCTGACCACCAATAAAGGATTTATCGACTGCTTCAACAGAACAGTGATTCTTACTCATCATCATGGAAAAACAATAAGAGTTGCAGCTCAGGAGAGACCAGTATCTCGGCAACCAAAATTGAACAAAGTTGATGCATCTGAGTTAAGCAAGGTTCCAGTTGTATGTGAATTTCTGGACGTATTTCCCAAGGAATTACCAGGCATGCCGCCGGACAGAGAAATAGAGTTCATCATTGAGCTAGCACCAGGAACCACACCCATATATAAGAAACCATACAGAATGGCGCCATCCGAGTTGGTTGAATTAAAGAAACAGATAAAGGAACTGGTGGGCAAGGGATTTATACGGGCCAGCTCCTCACCTTGGGGCTCGCCGGTATTATTTGCCAAAAAGAAGGATGGGACCATGAGGCTGTGTATAGACTACCGAGCGCTCAACATGGTCACAATCAAAAATAAATATACGATGCCACGGATAAATGATTTATTTGACCAGCTCGCACAAGCCAAGGTCTTCTCAAAAGTTGACTTAAGGTCAGGTTATCATCAGCTGAAAGTACGCACAGAAGATATCCCGAAAACAGCATTCACCTCAAGATACGGACTTTATGAATTTACAATGATGCCGTTCGGACTGACCAACGCCCCCGCATATTTTGTCCACCTCATGAATAAGGTATTTATGAAATTCATGGACAAATTTGTGGTGGTATTTATTGATGATATTTTGGTGTATTCCAAAACACCGGAAGAACATGCTGAACACCTCCGCATTGTACTGGGAGAATTAAGGAAACACCAACTTTACGCCAAATTCAGCAAATGTGAATTTTGGTTTAGACAAGTGGGTTTCCTAGGACACGTATTAACGCAAGAAGGAATTGCTGTGGACCCAGACAAAGTCAAGGCTATACTTGGCTGGAAGTCGCCAGCCAGTGTAACGGATATACGCAGTTTCCTCGGTATGGCCGGATATTACAGAAGGTTTATTGAAGGATTTTCCACCATAGCCAAACCAATGACCCAGCTACTCAAGAAGGATAAGAAATTCGAGTGGACCGAAGCATGTGAGAAAAGCTTCCGAGAGCTCAAAAAGAGGTTAACGACGGCCCCAGTATTAATTGTGCCAGACATACACAAGAGCTTTGAAGTATATTGCGACGCATCCCGGAAAGGCCTCGGATGCGTACTGATGCAAGAAGGCAAAGTAGTTGCCTACGCATCCTGGCAACTGCGAAAACATGAAGAAAATTATCCTACTCACGATTTGGAGTTGGCAGCAGTCATTCATGTGCTCAAGAATGGAGGCACTTCTTACTTGGAAATCGCTGTGAAATATATACGGACCATAAGAGCCTCAGCTATATTTTCACACAGCCAGATCTAAATTTACGACAACGACGCTGGTTGGAACTGGTAAAAGATTACGACGTTGGTATTCACTATCACCCCGGGAAAGCAAATGTAGTAGCCGATGCTCTCAGCCGTTACCCCAGCCCGAACAGCGGCAGCATACAGAACCTGAGACCCGAATTTCAGCGAGAATTCGCCAGACTCAACCTAATGATGGTCACGGAGGGCGAAGTATCCAAGCTAGAAATACAGCCTACACTGATAGAGCAAATAAAGAAGGCTCAACTCGCACACCCCAGCATCGAAGGAATAAAAAGAAAAGTAAGTCAAGGCAAGGCTTCAGAATTCACCATAGACCGTGAAGGAATATTATGGTTCGGAGACAGACTTTGCGTACCCAACAGCAACGACCTCAAACAGCAAATTCTAGCGGAAAGTCATACCGCTCCATACTCAATCCACCCTGGAGGTACGAAAATGTACAAAGATATTCAGGAAAGATTTTGGTGGCACGGCATGAAGAGGGATATAGCCACATTTATTGCATGCTGCAATTCATGTCAACACATTAAAGCCGAGCACCAAAAACCTGCAAGGCTATTACAACCAAATAAGATACCAGAATGGAAATGGGATGATATCAGAATGGATTTTATTGTTGGACTACCACGATCACAACACGGTAACGATGCCATATGGGTCATCACAGATAGACTGACCAAGGTGGCAAATTTCATACCCGTCAAGACAACACACACCACTCAAAAGCTCGCCAAGCTTTACCTCGCCCGGATAGTATGCCTGCATGGTGTGCCCAAGACTATAATATCCGACAGGGGCACTCAGTTCGTCTCGAAATTTTGGGACCAGTTGCAGCAAGCCCTTGGAACACAACTAACATTCAGCACGGCTTACCACCCCCAGACTGGAGGACAAACGGAACGAGTAAATCAAATACTCGAAGACATGCTAAGGGCATGTGTTCTCACCTATGGGGCCAGCTGGGAGGAAAGTTTACCGTATGCAGAGTTTGCATATAACAATAGTTACCAAGCTAGCATGCAGATGGCACCTTTCGAGGCCTTGTACGGACGAAGATGCCGTACTCCATTGAATTGGTCGGAAACAGGGGACAGCCGCATATTCGGCCCCGATATGTTAAAGGAAGCCGAGGAGAGAGTAAAAATGATACAGGATCGACTCAAGACCGCCCAAAGCCGACAAAAGAGCTATTACGATCAAAAGCATCGGGAAATAAGTTTTGAGCCCGGTGACGACGTATACCTGCGTGTGTCACCGACGAGAGGACTACAACGATTCAAAGTCAAAGGGAAACTAGCACCACGATTCATCGGACCCTTCCATATAGTTGCACGAAGAGGATCAGTAGCTTACCAACTGGACCTTCCCAAGGAACTGTCCGACGTCCACGACGTGTTCCACATCTCGCAACTACAGAAGTGTGTAAGCAACCCAGAGAAATATGTGTCACATGAAAATCTTGATGTGCAACCAGATCTTACATACCGAGAACACCCAGTGAAGATTTTGGAGGAGTCTGAAAGGAGGACCCATCAGAAAACTATTAAATTTCTCAAAGTTCAGTGGAGTAATCACACAGAGGATGAGGCAACATGGGAAAGGGAAGATTTCCTTCGGATAGAACATCCGCACCTATTTGAGGATCAGCTGAAATCTCGGGGACGAGATTTTTCCTAAGGGAGTAGGTGTTGTAACACCCCAAATTTTTTTGAGTTGGTTTTTCCTTCAAACTTTTGGCCTTTTGGAAGGGGATTGTTTGATCTTTTCTTTTGCCCTTCTAAAATCCCTTTTTGCCAAAGTTTGTGTGTCTTCTCAAGCTTGGTTTTTGGCCTTGAAGTTCTCCTCTTGTGTTTGGCTCAAGCACAAGTTGAGATTCAAAAGGAGTTGTTTGAGTTCACCACTTCTTGTTTTAAAATTCTCAAGTTTAACCTTGACTTACCTCCCCTCCAACCTTCATCTTGCCATGATCCCAACAGGAACAATCCTCTCCAAGACTCTCTTCACACCATGGGACAAGCATTTCTTCAATTCTAGCAAGTTGTGAGCTTATTGGGATTTTTCTCCTATTTATTTCATTCCAAAAACAATTCTGCCCTTTATAGTGGACCTTGGTGATTTACAAAGGAACCACAATTTTCATCTACCTATTTGGCTCCAAACCAACTCTCCTAGATAGTCCTCAGTACCCACAACCTAGATCCATCTTGTTTCACTGGTCCATAGTTCAAAATTTTCAAATTTCACCTACTGCAAGTTTGGACCAGATTTGCAAAATTTGGTGAAATTCATATTTATCTTCATCCAAAAATTCTGTGAAAAATCATGCAGCCTCTAGATACATCAAGAGGCCACTCCACCAAAAATCACCTCCAGAGACATTGCACAAATACCCGAATCAATTCATCAAACACCTAGCCTACACTGTTCTGTCAAATTCAGAACTGTTAACTGAAACTGTCGATAGTTCAACACTTCGTCAGTTTCATCAGTTTCGACAATCGTCGGGCGCGGCGACAAAACCTCGTATGTATCTCCCTTGGCTCGACGCTGCACTACAGCTTCTTCTTATCCATGCGCCGCACGGTCGCTTGGCCGTTTCTGGGCGTCGATGGCGCCCTGGCCCGACCGCGCCGACGGCTGCCATGGCCACAGCACCGCCCGTGGCGGCTGACAGAAGCAACGCCGCAGCTCCACGCCATTTCGCGCCGCCCAAACCATCCCAGTACTCCGCGTGTCCCTCCCCACAGCCAGCGCACGCCTGGCATACCGTCGCCGTGGCCTGGCACGCGCAGAGCGCCGTTTCTGCCGCCGACAAGCCGCGCGGCCGTTCCGTCGAGGACAGGCTGTAACACCACCTCTATTGCTAAGTTAAGCGCGGGAATGGAGCTTCTACATATCATAGATGATGCTCAAGCCCCTAGCCCCGCCGTCCGACCACCACAGCGCCGTAATTGGCTCGCCGGACTTATCCGTTCGCGGCAGCCACCTCGAGCTGCCTATAAAAGGCACCCCCGAGCTCGTGCTCGAGCACACACGCCTCCACTACTTCCCTAGACCACACCCAACCTCTGGAAGAGCCCCGAGAGGCTTTTCTTCCCCGGCTCCGGCCAGCTACCTCCGCCTCGGGCTCCAGCTCCGTTCACTCCGGTGAGGGCTCCTCAGCCACCGTGAACTTGAACGTAGTACCCTGGCATCCACCTAGTCCTAAACCCCAACCCAATTTCTCTCTAGAAACCTTCTCTGACGAGGTCCATGAACACCCGAGCCGCCGTCCGTCGGAGATAAGCTCGCCGTCGACGTGGGACTGGCCGGCACCCAACTCCACCACCGTTCGACGCGGAAGACCACCGTGAAGCCATAGGTACCACTCCGCTCCCCTATCTCACCGTGGATCGACGCCGGCGATCACCGCAGCACCGGCGCCGGCGCGGCTCTGTTTCTTTTTTTCAAACCTGACAGGTGGGGTCCCTCTGTCAGTCTCTCACCTCTCCCCCTCGAACCGTTTTCTGTTGGCGTATTTTAGCAAAGTGCGTTTTCCCTCTGTGGGTGACGTACTGCGTACCGGTTCGTTTTGTCCTTTTCTGTTCTAGCCCCTGGATCTTTTCTGTTTCATTATAGATGGGTCCCTAGACAGAAACCTTAATATATTTTAAACTAAAAGTGATTTTGAGTTGATTCTTTTACTGTCCACCTTGGTTTTCTGTCTAGTTTTTTGTCATATTTATGTGGAAATATTTTGAGCAACTTTATTTTGCACGCACGGTATTTATGTTAGTACATATTTTGTTTTAATACGTAGATACCGGAGGCCGTAACGGAGACGCGAATCACGCCGAGTTAGGCTCCGACTTTTCAGAACCAGGCAAGCATGTTTGAACTCTTGATATGATGAGTGTGTTTCATGTTTGCTCGAGTAGCTCGTTCATAAGCATGATTATATGGGCATATGTGTATGGCATATTTCATGCAAGTAAGCTTCGGGTGAGTCCCGAAGGAGGATGTTGAACCACCTCGATCATATGGTGATACGATGGGGTGGAATGCTGGTATTGTTGGAGCATGCCAGTAGTTGGTCAACTCAGTATCAACGGAGATCATGTCATGATTCTGTTCGTCTCCTTTTCCAGTAATATCATAGGCCGTCCGTTGGGATTATGGTCTAATCGGTTGTAAACCACTTTCTGAGTACACACCAAGTAGAGGGGCCGGGATGAGGGTTCCATGGCCCTGGATTAAAGCCCGTCATCCGGTCAGGGGGCATGGGTGTTTCCGATTGGGACCGAGAGGGGGGCACCCCTTAGAGCGCGCATATATAAATTTGATCCCATGCTATTCGAGGTTGTAGCCTCCCCGTCTTAAAGTTTTCCGTGAATGTCGTCGCGGGTGATTCCGGACGACAGGATGTTAAATGTGTGTGTACTGGTTAGTTGGGTTTCTACTAAAACACCGTAGACGGGACTAGCCCACGTGGCTAGTAGAACCCGTTGGCTATGAGTTACTAGTACAAGCTCTGCAGAGTTAAATTCCTTCAGTAGCCATGTTTATGGCCTAGGATCAATATTCATGTCAACCCGGTGACCGTCCCTAGTATATTCTTGTGAGTAACCAAAATAGTGTTGTCATCAAGTTCATTTGGTAAATGAACTCACCACTATCTCTGAATTGATTTTTCTTTCCAAAGTATTTCATCATTATATACTATTAATTATAAGCCCTTTATGAGATGTCGCTTAGACGTCCGACTGTGGCATTCTTGTTATTTATTTTTGTTATAAGCCCTTTATGTGATGTCGCTTAGACGTCCGACTGTGGCATTCTTGTTATTTATTTTTGTTATAAGCCCTTTATGCGATGTCGCTTAGACGTCCTACTGTGGCATTTTTGTTATTTATTTACGTTATAAGCCCTTTATGTGATGTCGCTTAGACGTCCGACTGTGGCATTCTTGTTATTTATTTTTGTTATAAGCCCTTTATGTGGTGTCGCTCAGACGCCCGACTGTGGCCTGTTATCATTTATTATTTTTCCTACGAGGGGTCACCGAGACCTTCATTTGGTCTCGTTATTTTTACCCTTTTGGATTTCGGGAGGATTACCGCCCGACTTCCATTCTTTACTTTCAGTGCATTCATATTTTGTTCCGGTTGCCTTTTTGCTGGAATACTCATATGCATTCGTGTTGGCATTTGTTATATCTTAAGTCCGAACTGTCTTGCGAGTACATTCAAAGTACTCACCTGGCTTGTTGATTTGGCCAGATGTGGACGAAGGCGATCTCATGGATGAAGAGTTCGATAGCGAGTCCGACGCTTAGAGGAGTCCCAGTCAGTCCCTTGCGATCCTGGAGTTAATCACTGTTTTATAACCGCTTCCGCCTACCACCCAATAAATTCATCGGGTCTCACTCCGACACTCGATGTACTATAAAATATTGGAGTCACACCACCCACTTCACTGTGACATATTCCACCGCCTTTTATTACGAGGCAGTAGTATGCCACCCTGCCTTATGCCATATTCGCCTCTATGTAATATATTGGCGCGCTTGTAATATAATTTGTTGAGCCACCCCTAGCTCAACCTTGTATAATATTCAGTGTACTGGAAATTCTGTATCAAGGAATTGTCTGCCAGCAGGAATATTATTCCTCGCTGGTTTGATAAAGAGATCGGTCTTCCGGTAATTATTTTACTGAAGGACCGGTCGCGACAGGCCTTGTCACCCGTGATCCGCCAGCCGGGTTACCAGTGAGTGATATTATTCCGGCAGGTCATTTGTAAACCGTTTGGTTAGGACGGACCGCTAGTGAATCACCAAATGTAAACCGGGTCTCAAGTAAACCGCCAAGCCGACCGGTTCATACCGCGGGGTATATCCCCGATAGGGCCCATCCACAAGGACAAGAGTCGATATGGGTGTAATGCCGGATTGTCCTCTCCAAGAGGATTCGAATAATGTATCAGTTACAAATTTTGAAGTGGAAGGCGCGATGAACCATCGGCGGCAAAAGGAGGCCATGCGTGATCCAGTTTTCACCGAGGAGGCGTTCAATGCACTCAGCTCTGCGGATGCGTATATCCGAACTTCTCGGGATGGACTCACTGGAGCCACTCACCTGCTTTTAAAAGATATGCGGGTAAGGACTTTTGTAAATTTAATAGGCATATGCCAGTAGCCCCCGAGATTTGAAGCAGTTGACCCAACTGATTTAAGGGTCATTTATTCCCGCAGGTTCTCAAGGAAAAGAAAGACGCATTATCCAAGGAGCTTGAATCAAACCGGATGAAGCTTAATGTTGTCACCACCGAGCTGGAAGATTTGAAGAAATCCAAGAAGGGATCTGATTGTAATGACAAATAGTGTTCAGAAAATACGATTAAGCGCCGTCAATGATGTTTAAGCATACATTGTTTCAATTTGAGCAGTGGAATCAGCAGATCGACTGGAAGAGAAGCTAAGGGCTGGTCAGGCAGACAAAAGATATGCTGAAGGGCAAGAAGTTGTTGGTCAACGTGTTCTAACACGGACCATTAATGAAAAGAACAAATTGCTAGATGAGAATGTCAAGCAAGCCGAAGAGTTAAAGGATCTACGGGCCCAACTGTGGGATGCTTTGAAGGAGAATAAAGAGCTAAAAGGTGGCATTTTCAGTATGACGTTTAACCTAGCCTTTACATTTATCCATGATTCATAGCTTTATATATAATGATATTCTTGCAGATTTGTTAACTGGTAGGCCCGAAGGAGAAGTATCCGGATTTAAAGGTGACGTGCTACAAGAGCTCTCCAAAGTGCATGAGCGAGTTCGAAAAGCCATGAAAAGTATGGCTAAAGCCTTATGGCCTTCTGATTCTCCTCTAAAAATTATGGAGGAGCTGGCAAACTTATTCAAAGGAGCTCGGCATCGTTTTGAACTATGGAAGGCATCGGCATGCCGGGAAGGTGCACGGGAGGCTTGGGCCATGGTGAAAATACTGTATACCGAGCTTGATCCAAATCATATGGCCCGGGTTGGACCTCGGGGAACAGACGGTCAAGAAATTTCCGTTAGCTTGGTGTATGACCAAGTAATGGTAGCCGCAAAGTTTTCGCAAGAAGACTGTAAGTTAGACAGTCTTATAGATGGCACATATGAAGAATAGGTGTTTGATTCCATGTAATAATGTACTTTATCATCAAACTTATCTCCAACTGAACTTTTAAAAAGTTTGTCATGGCAGACCTTCGGCTTCCACCTCCTAAACCCAAAGGTTGGAGTGTTTCCGGATACTATACTTGTGGTAAACACTTAGTATGTTCAGAAACCAGGCAATCCGGTCATTTTTGCTTGAACAGACAATTTCGTTCAGGGAGCTATGTTATATTACTGTTTAACGTAAGAAACATCTTCCAGAGAGAATTGTTCCGTTAAGGGTTCCTTTCCCTGGGTCAACATGCGTATGTATGCGTGCCGAGGCTTTCGATCCTAATAATAGGATTACAAGAAGCTTATCCTTTAATATTGAGAAATTATCTGCCAAAAAGCAATTCGTCGTTTGTCCACCGACCAATGATCCCCTTAAGCACGCTAGCTTTCGGCTTCACCCGTCTGAGGTATAGGTCCGGATTATCCGGTTGTAACAATCGCAGAGGTGCTCCCTTTACACCCTAGCTGAACAATCGGGAACGTAGGGTATAAACACAGGAGCCAGGCAACCCAGCTTGGCAAATACTTAAGTCATAAAGGTGCATATAATGGCGAAGAGATTGTATGAAACAAACGACCTGAATACTGTAAGCAATAAGCCTGTAATAATAAACTTTGTTATAGAAGCCCCCAGGTATTTTGAGGTATATACATTTTGTAAACGTTCACCCTTAACAATTCAGTTTAGCCGAACACTTTCCGGGAAGGAAAAAACAAAAAATGAAGAGGAAAAAGGAAAAAAACTAGGGACGAGACCTAAACAAGAAGAGAGATAAAAGGTGCTACCGAACTATCCGTAGAATGGTCGGAGGCTGGCAGCGTTCCACGGATCCGACTCAAGGTGATTATCTGATGCATTTCGAAGGCGATAGGCTCCTCCGGCGAGTACTTCATCAATGATGAAGGGGCCATCCCATCTTGGTTTGAGCTTATCCTTTTTCTTCTTCGGGAGGCGCAAAACAAGTTCGCCATCATTGTATGTTTTGGCCCCCACTTCTCTGCACTGGTATCACCTAGACTGTTGTTGATAGAATGCGGAATGAGCCCGCACGATATCATGCTCCTCTTCAAGGCCGTCTAGGTCATCCTACCGATTGAGCTCAGCCTCTCGCTCTTCGTACATACGCACTCGAGGTGAGTCATGAATAATGTCACAGGGCAAAACAACCTATGCGCCGTACACCATGAAAAAAAGGTATGTATCCGGTTGTCCGGTTAGGTGTGGTCCGTAGCCCCCAGTGTACGGAGTCGAGCTCCTCAACCCAGTGTTTATCTGACTCCCGTAGGAGCACACTAGTCGGGGTTTAATGCTGCTCATTATTAAGCCATTGGCCCGTTCGACTTGACCGTTTGTTGGAGGGTGGTACACGAAGGCGTAATCAAGTTTAATGCCTAACTTTGCGCACCAGTTTTTCACCTCGTCAGCTATGAAGTTGGAGCCATTATTTGTAATAATACTATGCGGGATACCGTAATGGCGGACTACACCGAATATAAAATCTATCACTGGCCCTGCTTCAGCCGTTCTGACTGGTTTGGCTTCTATCCATTTAGTGAATTTGTCCACCATGACCAAAAAAAATTTCTTTTTGTGGATCCCCCTTTTAGGGTTCTGATCATATCCAGGCCCCTGACCGCAAAGGGCCAAGTAATGGGGATGGTTCTCAGAGTGGTGGGAGGCATATGACTTTGATTTGCGAAAAGCTGGCATCCAACACAGTGTTGGACTAGGGCTTGAGCATCTGCTTGGGCAGTTGGCCAGAAGAAATCTGTTCGGAAAGCCTTTCTTGCGAGAGCCCGATCTGCGGCATGATGGCCG
Organism: Secale cereale; assembly: GCA_902687465.1. Classification (NCBI taxonomy): domain Eukaryota; kingdom Viridiplantae; phylum Streptophyta; class Magnoliopsida; order Poales; family Poaceae; genus Secale; species Secale cereale. The sequence continues at coordinate 495,022,303 of LR738713.1, forward strand.
CCCATGCGAGCATGTATTTCGGCTAGAAGTTGCTATCCCTCCTCTTTAGAGATGCACCTTTGGAGAACATCCGTGGTGCTTTTCTTGTATAATTCACCTTCGTGAACTGTATAGGCTTTAGAACACCGAATTATGTGGCGGGCCTCATTTGTTCTCGGGGACTCCTGCCTATTAAGGTAGGCCAAGTTGGGTTCGGTATAGGGGGTTATGACAGCCGTGATCTCATGAGCCAAAGATGTTATTTCCATATCTGAATCCCTGATGACATATGTATGGAGTTCGACTGATGGGGGCATGTTCGGGTCTGCATTAGCATCCTCGCTCTCGTCATGCCATGTCACTGATGGCTTAAACAGCCTTTCTACAAAGGTGTTAGGCAGGACCGGGTCGCGTTTGGCGCTCATGCAAGGGAGTATATCCGCTGCCCGATTACTGTCCCGAGCGACATGGTGAAATTCCAGCCCCTCAAATAGAGCTGATATTTTTAATATGGCATTTCGATAAGCTGCCATCTCTAAATCCTTCGCATCAAATTCTCCATTTACCTAAGATATTGCGAGGTTTGAGTCTCTGCACACCTCGAGGCGTTGTATGCCCATGGATACAGCCATGCGGAGGCCATGTAGTACTGCCTCATATTTGGCAGCATTGTTTGAGTCTGTATACATGATTTGTAGTATGTAGCGAACGGTATCCCTTGTGGGAGATATCAAGATGACACTGTCCCCCAATCCGGCTAGCATTTTGGAACCGTCGAAATACATGGTCCAGTGGGAGTATGCTCCATACTCTTTAAGGAGTTCGGCCTCAGTCCATTCTGCAACAAAGTCAGATAGCACATGAGATTTAATAGACCGGCATGGTTTGTATGTTATTTCGAATGGAAAGAGCTTGATGGTCCATTTGCATACGCGGCCTGTGGCGTCTTTATTGTTTATGATATCGTTGAGTGGTACTTCGGATGCCACTGTAATCGAACACTCTTGAAAGTAGTGTCGGAGCTTCCGAGATGCCATGAACACCGCATAGGCAATTTTCTGATAATGGGGGTATCGTGACTTGCATGGTGTGAGAACCTCTGATACATAGTATACTGTTTTTTGGATAGGGAATTTATGTCCCTCTTCCTCTTGTTCGACAACGAGTACATCACTCACCACCTGGTGAGTGGCTGAGATATAAAGCAGCATTGGCGCGCCAACACTTGGAGCGGCTAAGATTGGGTTGCCCGCTAATAGGGTTTTTATTTCTTCCAATCTGGCCGTGGCTGCATCCGTCCATTTGAAGTTGTCCGTGCGCCTCAACTGTCTATAAAGTGGTAATGCTTTTTCTCCTAGTCTGGAGATGAAACACTTAAGGCCGCCACGCACCCTGCTTGATTTTGGATTTGTTTTAGATCAGTTGGCGTAGCCAGCTATGACAAGGCCGGGATTTTAGCTGGGTTTGCCTCAACTCCTCTGTGGGAGACAATTAACCCTAACAGCTTTCCGGTCGGAACGGCGAAGACGCATTTTTGCGGATTGAGCCATATGTCATATGTTCGGAGGTTATCGAACGTGAGGCGGAGATCCTCCACCAATGTTTCGACGCGTTTGGTCTTGATGACTACATCGTCAACGTATGCCTCCACCGTCTTGCCAATTTGTTTCTGTAGGCATGTTTGAATCTTGCGTTGATATGTGGCACCAGCGGTTTTGAGCCCAAAGGGCATAGTGTTGAAGCAAAAGGGGTCGTACGGAGTGATAAACGCCGTCACGGCCTGGTCGGATTTCTTCCTTTTTATCTGATGGTATCGGGAGTAAGTGTTGGGGAAGCATAACGAGACATGTCCTTTTGTTGCATCGATGATTTGATCGATGCGGGGCAACGGAAAAGGGTCCTTACGACAAACCATGTTCAGGTCTTTAAATTCGACACAAAGGCGCTAGGATTTATCCTTCTTCGGTACGATGAACAAATTGGTTACCCAATCCGGATGTTTAATTTCCCTGATGAATCCGGCCTCCAGTAACTTGGCTAGCTCTTCCCCCATGGTTTGTCTTTTGGGTTCGGAAAATTGTCGCAGTGACTGCTTGATTGGTTTGAACCCTTTGATGATGTTGAGGCTGTGTTCGGCCAGCCTGCATGGGATGCCAGGCATGTTTGAAGGATGCCAGGCGAATATGTCCTAGTTTTCTCATAGGAATGTGTGCAAAGCGCTGTCTACTGCTGGGTCCAGCTGTGCTCCAATGGATGATGTTTTATTGGGGTCCATTAGATGTACCTAGAATTTGATAATTTCATCTGCTGGCTTGAAGGAGGTAGACTTAGATCATTTGTCAAGGACGACATCATCCTTGTCCATCGTGGATCGTAAGGTGGTTAGTTCTTCGGCCGCAAATGCTTCGGATAGTGCCTCTAGGGCCAAGGATGCGGTTTTGTTTTTGGCACAGAGTGCTCTGTCCGTATCACTTATGATTGTGATTATTCCATTGGGCCCTGGCATTTTGAGCTTCATGTACCTGTAATGGGTTATGTGTTGAAAGCATGAGAAAGCGTCTCGTCCTAAAATGGCGTGGTATCCGCTGTTTAAAGGGACATGTGGAAGAGTGGCTCTTCTGACCTATAGTTCTCGGGCGTGCCGAATACTACGTTAAATTTCATACTTCCCGAACATCGGGCTTCCCAGCTGGGGATGATTCCTCGAAAGGTTGTGTTGCTTTGCTCGATGCGGGTTTTATCTACCTTCATTCTTTCGAGCGTTTCCTCATATATGAGGTTGAGTCTGCTGTCGCCGCCCATGAGCACTTTGGTGAGGCGAAAGCCAACTACTATTGGATTTAGTACAAGAGCGGCTCGGGCTCGGACTGTCCGGGCTCGAGGTTCGTCATCGGCAGTGAAAGTGATTGTCGCATCGTTCCATGGGCTTGTAGTTGTTATTTGATGAACCTCGACAAGCTCGCGGTGTGCTCTCTCGTGCCGGTTGTTTGAACAGAAGGTCTCGAAGACCGTGAGGACGTCAAAATTGTCCTCTTTTGGAGGAGTAGTGGCAAGGATGGATTCACCGCTTTTGGCTACCTGCCGGAGTACCCAACATACTCGAAGGCTATGGGTTGGGTGCATGCCCAGGATTGCATGTATCGGGCAAGGTTTATCTAGGAGTGTGTCCAGAACGGACCCATGTCCTGCAAAAGGTTTATGTTTCTCGCCGACAGGTATATGATCGGACACCCTATGTAGGTATGTCTGTTTTGATTTAGCGGAGTTTTGTCCAAAAACAGGCTGTTCCAGATGGGTATTCTGGGCCTTCCAAGTACTTTCCATGGCGCGGTACTTTCGTACTAACTGCGACAATTCTGTGAAACTTTGTACGCGATGACGGTTAAGGGCATTCAAGACTCCCTCGTCCATGCAATTGTGGTGGAAGATTGAAACCGTGTCGTCGTCGCAGTAGTCCTTAATCTTGTTTTTAACAAGTAGGAATCTGGCCCAAAAGTGATGGACCTTCTCCTAGGGCTGCTGCCGCACGTACATTAAATCACATATGTCTGGAGGGCCAGAGTTACTTGGAGATTATTGATTGTGGTGGGTGTGTGTGGTAAGATTTGAATCCCGAACCAATGTAGTGTCTGGGGCTTGCAAAACCTCCGGTATAGACAACTCAGGCCCAGCAGGATCTGAACGTTCCTCGGACTCGGTGTTTGTCCCTGAGCTCGAAAGATGTGAAGCCTTGCCTGAAGGAGGGGTGTGCAGCTCAAAGGGTCCGGAGATCCAGACACAGTCGGTCTCCAGTTTATGACGAGAGGTGACTTCGGCCTGTTCCTCGACGGCTGCCACCAGGTGAGTGATCGGGGTGGAATTGTCTTCCCACTAATCGGGTTTATGCCTGATCTGATCATTGAACGCTGAAAGCCCCAGGGCAGCAAAGCGGTCCAACAGCTCATTTAAAGACAAGGAGTCTGCCGGATTCGCTTCTTCAGAGAGTTCGGATCCAATGTAAGAGTGCTGCTCGGTGACTGCAGGGGATGCAGTCGTCTTGAAGGCCACGCGGGCGCATATGGCGCCCCCACCAAGATGGAGGACCTGGCCAAGATCTAGGCCTTTTCCGAGGTTGATGTCGTCGTTGATAACGAGACGAGCCACCGATCGCTTCTGGCGAGTACACATCACAGCTCTCAATGAAAGCACCATTGTCGGTGTCAAAACCGACAAATCTCGGGTAGGGGTTCCCAAGTTGTGCGTCTAAGGATCAATGATAACAAGGGATTGGGGACATGATGTTTACCCAGGTTCGGGCCCTCTCTATCGAGGTAATACCCTACTTCTTGCTTGATTGGTCTTAATGAATATAGGGTTACAAGAGTTGATCTACCTCGAGATCGTAATGGCTAAAGCCTAGAAGTTTAACCTATGTAATTGTGATTCTGCTAGTCCTTACGGACTAAACCCTCCGGCTTATATACACACTGGAGGAGGCCTATGGTTACATAAAGATGACTTGGGGAGGAAGGAATATTTACATCCGGACATCTATTTTGCCTTTCTACATACATTGGAGTCCTATCAAGACATGGGGGATGGCCTTCTGTTTTTATCTTCATGGCCCATTAGTCCGGCCCAGCTTCAGTAGCCCGGACACCTGAGGACCCCCAAATCTAGAACTCCCTCACATGGGTAAACACCGTGTTTATCATCCCTTGTTCCCCATCGATCCAAGATCCATAACTCGGGACCCCCTACCCCGAGGTCTGTTGGTTTAGACACCTACATCCGTCAAGAGATGTGGAGTTGAACTGTCGTGGTTATCTCACAGCAGATGTCAGGGGGTGGCTTATCATGGGTGGAGCCATAAGGACGTCATTGGGTTCCGGAAGCGAGAGTGAGCACAAGCTCGGGAGCGCATGAGACGTACCCAGGTTCGGGGCTCTTCGGAGAGATAACACCCCTAGTCCTGCTGAGATGAATATAATCAAGAGTATACCGAGTTGCTCCTAGAGCTGTGTTGCTAGAGGAGGAAGAAGGGTAGAGCTCCCCCTTTCTCCTAGCTATGGTGTGTGTGTGGAATGAGAGCCGAACCCTTTGCATGGGTGAGCCCGAGGGGTCTTATAGGCCGCTCCTCTAGGGGTACAACGGTAATACAGTCGGGTGCAGGATCCGGACGTCAGTGTCTAAGGTCGCCGGGTTCTCCGCTGGCTACTGGGGCCCGCCTCTGGAGGGGCCCGTCGGCTGCCGAGAATCCGGCCGACGGGTAGGGCCCGCCGCCTGTGGGCCATGCTGATTGCATTTCACTGAAGCATCATCCTTGCTGACGAGGGCCGCGTCATGTGTTATATGGCTACAGCCCTGCGCCGTGCAGTTAGGTGGCCGCCTGGTCAGCGCGTACTATAGTCACGCCCCTCCGGGATTCGGGGGAGCAGGCGGTACTGTAGCCACGCCCCATCTTGTCATGGTGAGAGAGTGCACACTCCGAGGAGGAGGAGGGGGCTGGATGCTGGGAGCCGGCCCTCTCCCGAAGCTGCCTTCTTCTAGATTGCCATCTTCTGGAAGCCGGCCGTGTGATCCTAACCAGCCCAGGGAGCTAGCCACATGGCTGGTCGGCATGAGGGGCTTTGCTAGCCCGGATGTCTTGAAATGTTATAGGGTGCATATGAGGCTACACGGGGTACATAACCCCGACAGTAGTCCCCGAAGCTGGTGAGGTGCCACTTCTTGAAGCCAGAGTGCCTAAGCAGTTTTCTCCTCTGGGAGATCTCGCACCTTGTTTTTTACGGTTTGAAGAAGCCGCGTGCTAGGAGCCGGCCGATTGGTGAATTCGAATCGTCGAGGCGGGTGCCAGGGGTATGCTGCCGGGTAGTTCGCTGGCCGCCCGTTACCCGCACGCTACGCGTCGCCTGCCGGCCAGCCCGACCAGCCAGCCCACGCGCGTGATGGGACGCGGCTGCAAGCCTAGACCCGCCATTACATGGCCTCAGCATGCACGCGGATCCGCTGCGGCCGAGGCAAATGTTGCCCTTTCGATATGCATTGATTATGCGCCATAATGCGCAAAGATTGCGGGGCGCGTGGGACGTGGGAGCAATTAATCCCACGCCCCCCAAAGAGTCGCCACAACCCCTCCATCACCGTATAAATAGAGGGGAGGGGCGGCCAAATGCACGCGTGCCCCATCCCACTCTCTCTTTCTCCTCAGCCTCTTTGCCTCCTTGTCGCCGCCGCGCTGCTGCGCCACAGCCGCCGGAGCGCCGCTGCGACCTCTCCATCGCCCAGCCTCGCCGAGCCGCCGTCGGACCACCACGAGCCATGGCGCGAGGGGACTGGGATGGATCCAACGTCCATGACGGCCACATCGAGTTCCTCCGCACGACACGGAGGATGCCAGTCGAGGCAGTTATTGGGGCGCGCATCCCCGACGTGACGGAGATCTCGCCGGCGCCGAGGGCCGGTGAGTTCGTAGTCTTTCGAAGCCATTTCTTCCGCGGGTTTGGCCTAACCACGAGTAGTTTCCTCCGCAACTTCCTCGACTTCTACTGCCTCGAGCCGCCTCATCTCACCCCAACACCGTCCTCCTCCTCCTCTCCGCCTTAGTAACCTTCTACGAAGGCTACTTGGGCATCTTGCCCAACCACGACTTGTGGGGCAGGTTCTTCTACTTGACACTCGGGACCCGGGCTAAGGGCATGCCGGCCCAGTGTGGATGTTGTGTCGTCGTGCAGCGCAGTGGCTCCGGGACTTGGTTCCCATCCATCGCCTTGATGGATCAGCGAAGCTGTGGCAGAAGTCATACTTCTACGTCTGCAACGTCCATCCGACTCGGGACTACATCAACATACCGGACTTTGCAGCCAGCACGCTGGCTGGGCTGTGTGACAACTAGGGGCAGTAGCCGAAGCCGGTGCCAGCCTTCATCACAGACGTCCTAAACCAGCTCCAGGAGATGACAAACATGGACGGCCTCAAGGCAGCAGATCTGCTGGCCCCCTTCGTCTACCGTCGGGTTTCCCCTCTCCAGGCCCGTCCGCACTGGATTTGCGATATAAGCGGCCACCGGGATCCATGCCGGATGTCGGCCAAGGAGTTGTCGCTGGTTGAGGTGGTCTGTCACGTCAATTTCTTCTCTGGCAGCACACTCGGCAAGGCCGACTTGAGATTTAGCAAGCTGCAGTACAGTCGCGTCAACCCACCACCGCCGGTTAGTAGTCTCCATTCTTCGCTCACGCGGTGCTTCTTATCTGACCTGAACACCTGGACACAGGGCGGTGCTTTCCTGGCCAGGCGGTAGCCAACGCGCTGGCTCCAAACTATCAATGGATGCCGGACCGCGAGGAGAGTGACGTGGGTGACCCCGAGCTGGGGGCAGCAGCGTTGGAGGACGTAGTCGAGGACAACACCGCTTGGGGAGGCGGTGAGGAGGCAGCGCTGGAGGAGACGGTAACGTCTGATCCTGGCCGGATGACGATGAAGACGACGAGGGGCAACGCCGCCCTAAAGGCGCCGAGAGGACGGGTGTCGGTCCATCAACGGTGCGGCCGTCTAGCGGAGCTCCGGCTGACGCACCCGGTACGACTAAGCGTCGCGCTGAGGGGTTGTACGGTTGCCAGCCGCCCAGAGGAGGCGCGGGCGGAGGCTGATGCCCAGGCCACCGCATGAGCGCAGACGGAGGCCCAAGCCGCAGTGTTGGCACAGGCAGAGGCGGCGGCGAAGGAGCAGGCGGAGGCCGACGCCAAGGCCACGGAGGACCCATATGGTGGCGGGATCCCAGAGGCCGCCAATCCTGAGAAGCCGGAGCCGCTGGTGGCGGAGACCGAGGCGCCGACTGGAGCACCCGGAGCGGACCTGGCGGCGAGCGGAACAGGTGGTTGCCGACTCGGCAGCCTTGTTGGCGGAGGCAACCCGGCGCGCGCCAGGTACCGGCGACCATGGTGACAGCCATCCCAGAGGGCCGGAGATGCCGCTGGCCAAAACCGGAATGGACATGGGCCAGGCCCATACGGCGCGCATCCCCATGCACTAGGCACGTGCATCCTCCGAGCTGAGGCCGGTTGAAACCGAGGCCGCGAGCTCGCAGGGGGACGACATCGGGGCCATGAGTTCCGCCCTGTTGGGCTGGACGTCAGCGGCTAGCACGACCACCTGCTACCTCTTGAGCATGCGTTGGTTTTTCCCTTGAAGAGGAAAGGGTGATGCAGCAAAACAGCGTAAGTATTTCCCTCAGTTTTGATAACCAAGGTATCAATTCAGTAGGAGACTACACGCAAGTCCCTCGCACCTGCACAAACAAATAAGAACTTTGCAACCAACGCGATAAAGGGGTTGTCAATCCCTTCACGGCCACTTGCAAAAGTGAGATCTGATAGAGATAATAAGATAAATATTTTCGGTATTTTATTTGTATAGATTGAAAAGTAAAGATTGCAAAATAAAAGATAGATGGTTGACTAAAGACTAATATGATGGAAAATAGACCCGGGGGCCATAAGTTTCACTCGTGGCTTCTCTCAAGATAGCAGATTCTACGTGGGTGAACAAATTACTGTCGAGCAATTGATAGAAAAGCGCATAGTTATGAGAATATCTAGGCATGATCATGTATATAGGCATCACGTCCGTGACAAGTAGACCGAAAGGAATCTGCATCTACTACTATTACTCCACACATCGGTCGCTATCCAGCATCAATCTAGAGTATTACGTTCATAAGAATAGAGTAATGCTTTAAGCAAGATGACATGATGTAGAGGGATAAACTCATGCAATATGATATAAACCCCATCTTTTTATCCTCGATGGCAACAATACAATGCGTACCTTGCTGCCCCTACTGTCACTGGGAAAGGACACCGCAAGATTGAACCCAAAGCTAAGCACTTCTCCCATTGCAAGAAAGATCAATCTAGTAGGCCAAACCAAACTAATAATTCGAAGAGACTTGCAAAGATATTTTAATCATGCATATAAGAATTCAGAGAAGAACCAAATATCGTTCATATATAATCGTGATCATAAACCCACAATTCATCGGATCTCGACAAACACACCACAAAAAGAATTACATCGAATATATCTCCAAGAAGATCGAGGAGAACTTTGTATTGAGATCCAAAGAGAGAGAAGAAGCCATCTAGCTAATAACTATGGACCCGAAGGTCTGTGGTAAGCTACGCACAACTCATGGGAGAGGCTATGATGTTGATGTAGAATCCCTCCGTGATCGATTCCCCCTCCGGTGGAGCTCCGGAAAAGGCCCCAAGATGGGATCTCACGGGTACAGAAGGTTGCGGCGGTGGAAAATAGGGTTTTGTCATGCCGTCGGATGTTTTTCACGGTATATGAGTATATATAAGAGGAAGAGGTACGTCGGTGGAGCTATGAGGGGCCCATGGGGGTGGGGGGCGCGCCTACCCCCCTGGGCGCGCCCTCCTACCGCATGGCCGCCTCATGGCTTCCTTGGCGTGTACTCCAAGTCTTCTGGGTTGCGTTTGTTCCAAAAACGATCCTCTCGAAGGTTTCATTCCATTTGGACTCCGTTTGATATTCTTTTTCTGCGAAACATTGAAATAGGCAAAAAACAGCAATTTGCATTGGGCCTTGGGTTAGTAGGTTAGTCACAAAAAATAATATAAAAGTGCATAATAAAGCCCATTAAACATCCAAAACAGATAATATAATAGCATGGAATAATAAAAATTATAGATACGTTGGAGACGTATCAAGCATCCCCAAGCTTAATTCCTGCTCGTCCTCGAGTAGGTAAATGATAAAAACAGAATTTTGGATGTGAAATGCTACCTAACATAATTCTCCATGTAATTTTCTTTATTGTAGCATGAATGTTCAGATCCGAAAGATTCAAGACAATAGTTTAATATTGACATAAGAATAATAATACTTCAAGCATACTAAGAAAGCAATTATGTCTTCTTAAAATAACATGGCCAAAGAAAGTTATCCCTATAAAATCATATAGTCTAGCTATGCTCTATCTTCATCACACAAAATATTTAAATCATGCACAACCCCGGTTTCAGCCAAGCAATTGTTTCACACTTTAATTCTTTCAAACCTTTTCAACTTTCATGCAATACATGAGCGTGAGCCATAGATATATCACTGTAGGTGGAATATAATGGTGGTTGTGGAGAAGAAAAAAAGGACGAAGATAGTCTCACATCAACTAGGCATATCAATGGGCTATGGAGATACCCATCAATAGATATCAATGTGAGTGAGTAGGGATTGCCATGCAATGGATGCACTAGAGCTATAAGTGTATGAAAGCTCAGCTAAGGAAACTAAGTGGGTGTGCAACCAACTCGCTTGCTCAGGAAGACCTAGGGCATTTTGAGGAAGTCCATCATTGGAATATACAAGCCAAGTTTTATAATCAAAATTCTCACTAGTATATGAAGATGACAAAACAAGAGACTCTCTATCATGAAGATCATGGTGCTACTTTTAAAGCACAAGTGTGGAAAAAGAATAGTAACCTTGCCCCTTCTCTCTTTTTCTCTCATTTTTTTTATTTTTGGGCTCTTTGGCCTCTTTTTTTTTGTGGGCTTCTTTGGCCTTTTTTGTGGGCTTCTTTGGCCTCTTTTTTAACCTCACATGGGACAATGTTCTAATAATGATGATCATCACACTTTTATTTACTTACAACTCGATGCTTAGAACAAAATATGACTCGATGTGAATGCCTCTGGCGATGTACCGAGATGTGCAATGAATCAAGAGTGACATGTATGAAAAATTATGCATGGTGGATTTGCTACAAATACGATGTCAACTACATGATCATGCTAGGCAATATGACAATGATGAAGCATGTCATAATGAACGAACGGTGGAGAGTTGCATGGCAATATATCTCGGAATGGCTATGAAAATGCCATGATAGGTAGGTATGGTGGCTGTTTTGAGGAAGGTATATGGTGGGTGTATGGTACCGGCGAAAGTTGCACGATACTAGAGAGGCTAGCAATGGTGGAAGGGTGAGAGTGCGTATAATCCATGGACTCATCATTAGTTATAAAGAACTCATATACTTATTGCCAAAATCTATAAGTTATCAAAATGAAGCATTAAATGCATGCTCCTAGGGGAAGGGTTGGTAGGAGTTAACCATCCCGTGATCCCAACCTCCACACAAAGGAAGACAATCAATAAATAAATCATGCTCCAACTTCATCACATCATGGTTCACCATACGTGCATGCTACGGGAATCACAAACTTTAACACAAGTATTCCTCAAATTCACAATTGCTCCACTAGCATGGCTCTAATACCACCGTTCTCATATCTCAAAACAATCATCAAGTATCAAACTTCTCATACTATTCAATGCACCTTATATGAAAGTTTTTATTATACCCATCTTGGATGCCTATCATATTAGGACTAATTTTATAACCAAAGCAAATTACCATGCTGTTCTGAATGACTCTCAAAATAATATAAGTGAAGCATGATAGATCAATAATTTCTATAAAATAAAACCACCACTGTGCTCTAAAAAGATATAAGTGAAGCACTAGAGCAAAATTATCTAGCTCAAAAGATATAAGTGAAGCACATAGAGTATTCTAATAAATTCAGATTCATGTGTGTCTCTCCCGAAAGGTGTGTATAGCAAGGATGATTGCGGCAAACTAAAAATCAAAGACTCAAATCATACAAGACGCTCCAAGCAAAACACATATCATGTGGTGAATAAAAATATAGTCTCAAGTAAAGTTATCGATAGACGAAGACGAAAGAGGGGACGCCTTCCCGGGGCATCCCCAAGCTTAGGCTTTTGGTTGTCCTTGAGTTTTAACTTGGGGTGCCTTGGGCATCCCCAAGCTTAGGCTCTTGCCACTCTTTATTCCATAGTCCATCAAATCCTTACCCAAAAACTTGAAAACTTCACAACACAAAACTTAACAAAAAATCTCGTGAGCTCCGTTAGTATAAGAAATGAAACCACCACTTTAAGGTACTATATTGAACTCATTCTTTATTTGTATTGGTGTTAAACCTATTGTATTCCAACTTCTCTATGGTTCATACCCCCCGATACAGGGCATAGATTCATCAAAATAAGCAAGCAACACACGAAAAACAGAATCTGTCAAAAACAGAACAATGTGTAGCAATCTGTAACTTTCGAATACTTTTGTAACTCTAAGAATTCTGAAATAAATTGGTGGACGTGAGTAATTTGTCTATTAATCATCTTAAAAAATAATCAACTTAAAATCATTCTCCAGTAAAAAAATGGCAGCTAATCTCGTGAGCGCAAAAGTTTCTTTTTTTACGGCATGATCGCAAAGACTTCACCCAAGTCTTCCCAAAGGTTCTACTTGGCACAAATACTAATTAGAACACAAAACCACATCTAACTAGATGCTAGATGAATTGTTTATTACTAAACAGAAGTAAAAGCAAAGAAAACAAAATTGGGTTGCCTCCCAACAAGCGCTATCGTTTAACGCCCTAGCTAGGCATGATACAAGAATAGATCTAACTATTGCCATCTTTGGTAGGCAATCCATAAGTGGCTGTCATAATAGATTCATAAATTAATTTGATTTTCTTTATAGGAGAGTGTTCCATGCCTTTCCTTAACGGAAATTGGAATCTAATATTTCCTTCTTTCATATCAATAATTGCACCAATTGCTGTAAGGAAAGGTCTACCAAGAATAATGGGACATGCAGGATTGCAATCTATATCAAGAACGATGAAATCTACGGGCACATAATTCCTATTTGCAACAATAATAACATCATTAATCCTTTCCATAGGTTTCTTAATGGTAGAATATGCAAGATGCAAATTTAAAGAACAATCATCAAGTTCATGGAAACCTAACATATCACACAATGTTTTTGGAATTGTGGAAACACTAGCACCCAAATCGCACAAAGCATAGCATTCATGATCTTTAATCTTAATTTTAATAGTAGGTTCCCACTCATCATAAATTTTTCTAGGGATAGAAACTTCTAATTCAAGTTTTTCTTCGTAAGATTGCATTAAAGCATCAACTATGTGTTTGGTAAAAGCTTTATTTTCACAATAAGCATGAGGAGAATTTAGTACAGATTGCAACAAGGAAATACAATCTATCAAAGAGCAATTATCATAATTAAATTGCTTGAAATCCAAAATAGTGGGTTCATTGCTATGTAAAGTTTTGACCTCTTCAATCCCACTTTTAACAATTTTTGCATCAAGATCTAAAAACTCTGAATCGTTGGGACGCCTCTTAACTAAAGTTGACTCATCTCCAGTCACATCTTTATCAAGATTCATATTAGAAAACAAGGATTTAATAGGGGACACATCAATTACTTTTAGATCTTCATCTTTATTATTATCTAAACTAGAAGAACACGCTTTAATAAAGCAATCGCTTTTAGCTCGCATCCTAGCGGTTCTTTCTTTGCACTCATCAATAGAAATTCTCATGGCTTTGAGAGACTCATTGATTTCACGCTGAGGTTGAATAGATCTAAGTTTCAAAGAATCAACATCAAGAGAAATTCTATCCACGTTCCTAGCCAACTCATCAATCTTAAGCAGTTTTTCTTCAAGCAAAGCATTGAAATTCTTTTGCGAATTCATAAATTCTTTAACACTAATCTCAAAATCAGAGGGCATCTTATTAAAATTTCCATGAGAGTTGTTGTAGGAATTACCATAATTATTAGACGAATTACTAGAGAATGGCCTAGAATTATAGTTTCCTCTATATGCGTTGTTACCAAAATTACTCCTACCAACGAAATTCACATACATAGATTCGTTATTATCCTCAATCAACGTGGAAAAAGGCATATCATTACGATCAGAAGAAGCACTCTTATTAGCAAATAATTTCATATGTTCAACCATCTTTCCACTCAAAAAATTAATCTCTTCAATAGCATGTACTTTTTTACTAGTGGATCTTTCGGTGTCCCATTGAGAGTAATTAACCATAATATTGTCTAAGAGTTTAGTAGCTTTTCCTAAAGTGATTTCCATGAAAGTGCCTCCCGCGGCCGAATCTAAAAGATTTCTAGAAGCAAAATTCAATCCAGCATAAAAGTTTTGTATAATCATCAAAAAGTTCAAACCATGTGTAGGGCAATTCTGTATCATTAATTTCATCCTCTCCCAAGCTTGTGCAACATGCTCATGATCAAGTTGCTTAAAATTCATAATCGTTTCTAAGAGAGATAATCTTAGTGGGAGGAAAATACTTAGAGATAAAGGCATCTTTGCATTTATTCCACGAATCAATACTATTTTTACGCAAAGAAGAGAACCAACTTTTAGCATGAGCTCCAAGCGAAAAAAGAAATAGCTTCAATTTAACAATTTCATTATCCACATCTCTCTTCTTTTGCATATCGCACAAATCAACAAAGTTTTTTAGATGGGTGGCAACATCTTCACTAGGAAGGCCAGACAATTTATCTTTCATATCAAGGTTTAACAGAGCCGCATTGATTTCACAAGATTCAGCATCGATAATAGGAGCAATTGGAGTGCTAATAAAATCATTATTGTTGGTATTGGAAAAGTCACATAATTTAGTATTGTCTTGAGCCATTGTGACAAACAAGCAATACAACACACAAGCAAACAAAAAGCAAGCGACGAACAGAAAAAAGGTGAATAAAACGGCAAAGGTGAAGTGGGGGAGAGGAAAACGAGAGGCGAATGGCAAATAATGTAATGCGAGGGATAAGAGTTTGTCATGGGTACTTGGTATATGTCTTGTGCGTAGATCTCCCCGGCAACGGCGCCAGAAATCCTTCTTGCTACCTCTTGAGCATGCGTTGGTTTTTCCCTTAAAGAGGAAAGGTTGATGTAGCAAATCAGCGTAAGTATTTCCCTCAGTTTCGAGAACCAAGGTATCAATCCAGTAGGAGACTACACGCAAGTCCCTCGCACCTTCACAAACAAATAAGAACCTTGCAACCAACGCAGTAAAGGGGTTGTCAATCCCTTCACGACCACTTGCAAAAGTGAGATCTGATAGAAAAGCGCATAGTTATGAGAATATCTAGGCATGATCATGTATATAGGAATCACGTCCGCGACAAGTAGACCTAAACGATTCTGCATCTACTACTATTACTCCACACATCGACCGCTATCCAGCATGCATCTAGAGTATTAAGTTCATAAGAACAGAGTAACACTGTAAGCAACATGACATGATTTAGAGGGATATACTCAGGCAATATGATATAAACCCCATCTTTTTATCCTCGATGGCAACAATACAATATGTGCCTTGCTGCCCCTGCTGTCACTGGGAAAGGACACCGCAAGATTGAACCCAAAGCTAAGCACTTCTCCCATTGCAAGAAAGATCAATCTAGTAGGCCAAACCAAACTGATAATTCGAAGGGACTTGCAACGATATTCTAATGATGCATATAAGAATTCAAAGAAGAACCAAATATTGTTCATACATAATCTTGATCATAGACCCACAATTCATCGGATCTCGACAAACACACCGCAAAAAGAATTACATCGAATAGATCTCCAAGAAGATCTAGGAGAACTTTGTATTGAGATCCAAAGAGAGAGAAAAAGACATCTAGCTAATAACTATGGACCCGAAGGTCGGTGGTAAACTACTCACAACTCATCGGAGAGGCTATGGTGTTGATGTAGAAGCCCTCCGTGATCGATTCCCCCTCTGGTGGAGCTCCGGAAAAGGCCCCAAGATGGGATTTCACAGGTACAGAAGGTTGCGGCGGTGGAAATAGGGTTTCGTCGTGCTCTCGGATGTTTTCAGGGTATATGAGTATATATAGGAGGAAGAGGTACGTCGGTGGAGCTATGAGGGGCCCACAAGGGTGGGGGCATGCCTACCCCCCTGGGCGCGCCCTCCTACCTCGTGGTCGCCTCGTGGTTTCCCTGGCATGTACTCCAAGTCTTCTAGGTTGCATTTGCTCCAAAAATTATCCTCGCGAAGGTTTCATTCCGTTTGGACTCCGTTTGATATTCCTTCTCTGCGAAACACTGAAATATGGAAAAAACAGCAATTTGCACTGGGCCTTGGGTTAGTAGGTTAGTCCCAAAAATAATATAAAAGTGCATAATAAAGCCCATTAAACATCCAAAACAGGTAATAAAATAGCATGGAACAATAAAAAATTATAGATACGTGGGAGACGTATCACCGCCATGAACCATGGAGTGCAGGATGTCCTGGACAAGTTTTCCACCCACTTCGCCACGCTCAGGAAGGCAGGGAGCAAGATGTCGGAGATGCAGACATCCATCCGGGTACGCCCTTGATTTGCTTTTTTTTGCGATCTTCAATGGGGCGTGCCAGCGCACCCACTGGGTGTAGCCCCCGAGTTCCAAGCCGGCTGCTGAGGAGCCGGGTTGGAACTTTAAGGCATGTTTCTGAATGTCAAGATGTCATTCTTGATGCAGGACTACCACAACCTGCATGCGGTCGCCTACAATTATGATACATCTCCAACGTATCTACTTTTCCAAACACTTTTGCCCTTGTTTTAGACTCTAACTTCCATGATTTGAATGGAACTAACCCGGACTGACAGTTTTTTCAGCAGAACTGCCATGGTGTTATTTTTGTGCAGAAATAAAAGTTTTCGGAATGACCTGAAAAGCAACGGAGATTATTTTTGGAACATATAAAAATACTGGCGAAAGAATCAAGATCAAGGGGCCCACACCCTGTCCACGAGGGTGGGGACGCCCCCTGTCTTCTGGGCCCCCTAACACTCCAACGACCTGAGCTCCGACTCCATATTTTCACTTTCGGGGAGAAAAAAATCAGAGAGAAGGATTCATCGCATTTTACGATACGGAGCCGCCGCCAAGCCCTAATATCTCTCGGGAGGGCTCCTCTGGAGTCTGTTCGGGGCTTCGAAGAGGAGAATCCATCGCCATCATTATCATCAACCTTCCTCCATCACCAATTTCATGATGCTCACCACCGTGCATGAGTAATTCCATCGTAGGCTTGCTGGAGGGTGATGGGTTGGATGAGATTTACCATGTAATTGAGTTAGTTTTGTTAGGGTTTGATCCCTAGTATCCACTATGTTCTAAGATTGATGTTGCTATGACTTTCGCATGCTTAATGCTTGTCACTAGGGCCAGAGTGCCATGGTTTCAGATCTGAACTATTATGTTTTCATCAATATAAGTGAGTTCTTGATCCTATCTTGCAAGTCAATAGTCACCTACTATGTGTTATGATCCGGCAACCCCGAAGTAACAATAATCGGGACCACTCCCGGTGATGACCATAGTTTGAGGAGTTCATGTATTCACTAAGTGTTAATGCTTTGGCCCGGTACTCTATTAATAGGAGGCCTTAATATCCCTTAGTTTCCAATAGGACCCCGCTGCCACGAGAGGGTAGGACAAAAGATGTCATGCAAGTTCTTTTCTATAAGCATGTATGACTATATTCGGAATAGACGCCTACATTACACTGATGAACTGGAGCTAGTTCTGTGTCACCCTAGGTTATAACTATTACTTGCACCCAACATAATTATCCATCACTGATCCAATGCCTACGAGCTTTTCACATATTGCTCCTTGCTTAGTTACTTTACCTCTACTACTGTTACAATCACTACAAAACTGCTACCGTTACTTTTGCCACTGTTACCGTTACTTCCATATTACTTTGCTGCAGATATGAAGTCTTCTAGGTGTGGTTGAATTGACAACTCAACTGCTAATACTTGAGAGTATTCTTTGGCTCCCCTTGTGTCGAATCAATAAATTTGGGTTGAATACTCTACCCTCGAAAACTGTTGCGATCCCCTACACTTGTGGGTTATCAAGACTATTTTCTGGCGCCATTGCCGGGGAGCATAGCTATATTCTTTGAGTCACTTGGGATTTGTATCCGTTGATCACTATGAATAACTTAAGAGACGAAAAAACAATATCTTTCCCTCAACTACGAGGGGAGGTAAGGAACTGCCATCTAGCTCTGCACTTGATTCACCCTCTGTTATGAGTAAATTTGTGCCACCTACACCTGCTATTGAATCTGATATTTCGCATGTTCTTGATGATGCCACTTCTGCTATGCATGATACTTATGATGAAACTACTTCTATGCTTAATAATACTGTGCCACTAGGTGAATTTCTTGATGAACAAATTGCTAGGGCTAGAGAGATTGAAATTATTGAAACTGATAATATTGATGAGAGTGATGTTGAAGATCCTCCCCCTAGATATGAATTGCCTGTTGTGCCTGATGCTTATGTTATGGATGAAGTGCCAGATGGTTATGTTATGGATGAAGAAACTGCTAGAGATCTTTTAGCTTGCAATGATAGGTATGATCTTAAGAAATTGTTAGCTAAGCTGAAAGAAAAGTCTTTGAATGCTAGAATGAAATATGAACCTGCTTTTGCTTCTTCACCTATCTTTATTCCTGACAAGGATTATGATTTCTCTGTCGATCCTGAGTTAATTACTTTGGTTGAATCTGATCCTTTCCATGGCTATGAATCTGAAACTGTTGTGGCACATCTTACTAAACTGAATGATATAGCCGCCCTATTCACCAATGAGGAAAAAAATTGCTACTATTATATCTTAAGTTATTTTCGTTCTCGCTAAAGGGTGATTCTATAACATGGTTTAATTCTCTTGATCCTAGTTGTGTGCGTAGTCCCCAGGATATGATTTATTACTTCTCTGCTAAATATTTTCCCGCTGATAGGAAACAAGCTGCCTTACGGGAAATATATAATTTTGTGCAAATTGAAGCAGAGAGTCTCACACAAGCTTGGGGCAGGCTTCTCCAATTACTTAATGCTTTGCCTGATCATCCTCTTAAGAAAAATGAAATACTTGATATCTTTTATAATGGTCTAACCGATGCTTCCAGAGACCACCTGGATAGTTGTGCTGGTTGTGTTTTCAGGGAAAGAACTGTTGATCAAGGTGAATTGCTATTAAATAATATGTTGAGTAATGAAAGCAATTGGACACTTCCCGAACCAACTCCTAAGCCAACTCCGAAGAAAAGGGGTGTTCTTTTTCGCAATCCCGAAGATATGCAAGAGGCAAAGAAATCTATGAAGGAAAAAAATATTAAAGCTGAAGATGTTAAGAATTTACCACCTATTGAAGAAATACATGGTCTTGATAACCCGACACAGGTAGTAAAGGTAAATTCTCTCTATAGATTTGATGAAGGTGATATTCCTCGTTGTAAGTCTGCTAGCCAATGCTTCGATGAGTTTGATAATTTTATTGTTAAACAAGAAAACTTCAATGCTTATGTTGCTAGACAACTGAAATATAATGCTTATATGATTGAACACTTGAGTGATTATATGTCTAGAGTTAAAGGTGAACTTAAACTCATTAGTAAACATGGTTCTATGGTTACTACTCAAGTAGAACAAGTACTTAAAGCACAAAATGATCTGCTCAATGATTTAAATAGTAAGAAAAATGATAATGATGTTAGTTGTGACTAGAGGGGGTAGAATGACTCATGAACCTCTATATCCTGAGGGCCATCGTTAGAGAATTGAGCAAGATTCTCAGAGAAATAATGTCGATGCACCTAGTCCTTCTAAGAAGAAGAAAAAGAAAAAATGATAGGACTTTGCATGCTTCTAGTGAACCTGTTAACACACCTGAGAATCCCAATGATATTTCTATCCCCGATGCTGAAACACAATCTAGTAATGAACATGAACCTAGTGATAATGTTCATGATGATGCTCAACCTAGCAATAATGATGATGTAGAGATTGATCCTGCTGTTGATCTTGATAACCCACAATCAAATAATCAATGATATGATAAGAGAGACTTCATTGCTAGGAAGCACGGTAAAGAAAGAGAACCATGGGTTCAGAAACCCATGCCTTTTCCTCCTAAACCATCCAAGGAAAAGGATGATGAGGATTTTGAGCGCTTTGCTGAAATGATTAGACCTATCTTTTTGCGTATGCGTTGGACTGATATGCTTAAATCAAATCCTTATGATAAGTATATGAAAGATATTATTACAAATAAAAGAAAAATACCTGAAGTTGAGATTTCCACCATGCTTGCCAATTACACTTTTAAGGTGGAACAACCAAAGAAACAAGGAGATCTAGGAGTACCAACTATACCATGCTCCATTAAAAGAAACTATGTTAAAACTGCTTTATGTGATCTTGGAGCCGGTGTTAGTGTTATGCCTCTCTCTTTGTATCGTAGACTTGATTTGAATAAGTTGACTCCCACTGAAATATCTATGCAAATGGCCAATAAATCAACTGCTATACCTGTCGGTATTTGTGAGGATGTGCCTATTGTGGTTGCAAACGTTACTATCCTAACGGACTTTGTTATTCTTGATATTCCCGAGGACGATAGTATGTCTATTATCCTTGGTAGACCCTTTTTGAATACTGCACGGGCTATTATGGATTGCAACAAAGGCAATTTCACTTTTCATGTCAATGGTAATGAGCATACGATACATTTTCCGAGGAAACAACCTCAACTCCATAGTATCAATACTATTGGAAAAAAATCATCGATCATTATTGGAGGTTTTGAATTTCCTCTTCCTACTATCATGAAAAGTATGGCATTCTTATTGTTGGGGACATACATATCCCCATTGAGGTAACCTAGTGTTATTCAAAAATTCTCCGGTTTCATGTTATTCGGAAATAGTTTGTTAACAAGACTTGATCAACCTTGTTAATGGATTCCTTTTGATGAGCATGACATGGATGAATTTAGAAGGCACAATTCTTCGTACCCTCTTTTTACTTTCTGTTATTTAGATTAAATTAAGCAAAAATAGTATTTTCTGTCTGTTTTCTGAGTTATCCTTGCAATTAAAAATATCCTAAAAATAAAGGTTCTCCAAATGTCCCGAAGATGAAATATGATTTTTCTAGAATATTTGGCACTGAGAACACATCAGGGGGTCACACCACCTGGCCACGAGGGTGTAGGGCATCCCCCCCACCTCGTGGGCCCCACGTGGCCCCCTTCCACTTATTCCAGCTCCCACACACTTCATCTTCCTCTAGAAAAAATCCTCGCATAGCTCAAACTCGTGTTCTAGCTCATCTTGCTACCATTTTTGATCTCCTTGCTCAAAGCTCCATTCACAAAACTATTTGGGGAGATTGTTCTTCGGTATGTGACTCCTCCAATGGTCCAATTAGTTTTGTTCTAGTGCTTTATTTATTGCAAATTTTTGCTGCTAAGGTGACCCTGTTCTTGAGCTTGCATGTCAAATTTATGCGGTCCCAAGTAGTTCTAATGCATGATATAGTCTCTAGGTACTTGTGGGAGTAGTTGCTATCAATCTTGTTGAGATTGGTTCACTTTTATTTTGAGTCACTAAAAATTTCAAAAAAAAATCAGAGGAAGAAGATGATGAGGATATTGTTGAGAGGCTCTTCGAGCCAAAGCTCAAAGGATAAGCCGAAGGAGGAGAATAAAAAGCCCAAGTACAATCTTCCTTGCACCGCAGAAGTTCGGCCGTGAGAATGGCCTTGCAATGAGTTCTTGGAAGCCAACGGGATTTATAAAGACTTTTATTACTTGGCTGAGAATGCAAGCCTCACCGACTTCGTCCATGACCAGCGCGAACAGTATCTCTTACTCACTAATATTTTCGTGCAAAATTTCTATTTCCATGCTAAGAAATCACCACCTTCAGTGGAGTTTCACTTATATGATGAGGTCAGGGAGAGGCCACTATATGTATTTTGTCGTCTGTAAGATACCCTTTGCGAGTAGCTTAGAGGAACCACATCGTAAGGATGTGGAGGGGTTTATTGATACAATCGCTGTAGGGGAAACGAGGAACGTTTCAGAGGCAAGAATCACTAGTATACATTTTTATGTTCTACGCTACTTTGCGATATTTGCTAGTAGATGCTTAATTGGTCGCGGGAACAGTGGAAATCTTAGTGCCCCTGATATTGTTACTTTGCGCCATGCTTTGTCCCACGATACCACTTTTAGTTTAGGCGATGTTATTGCTAAACGATTAAGTCTGACTCATACAAAGGGCCCCATCTTCGAAGGTATCTTTGCTTCACATCTTGATGAACACTTTAGGATACCTATTAGGCATCATGAGAATGAACAAAAGTTGCTGGCCCCGGCTTTTCTAAACTATAAGAGTATGATAGCGCATGATTTTATTGTTATGGATAAGACGAAGTCGCTTAAGTACAAATTGATATTTGATAAAAATTATTGTGAGATTATTACCCTGCCTGCACCTTCTTTGTTTGATTTACTTTCACGCATGTACCTCGTTTTGCCGGATGTCGTTTATGCGTACTAGAGCCAAGCACAGGCCTCAGAGCCTGAGCCGGAGCAATCACTTGACCCTTATCGGCAGTCAGTTTATCAGTGGGATCCGGAGGAGGTTTCCAACCAGTGGCACCCAGAATACACTCCTCCGCACACTGGAGAAAGTAGCTTTGATCCGTGGCAATAGACCAACTTAGGCCAAAAGCCTAAGCTTGGGGCAGTACGTATTTCTCACCAACATTACATCCATGTTCACACATTCATTCCAGTAGTCGGTGCTCATACTTTTTCATTGTATTATCCATGCTAGTTTATTTTCTTTTCGAAGTCTTTTCCTTGTGTATTAGAAAATCCTTAAGAAAAACAAAAAAATAGTTGTAGCTTTTAGCTAGTTTACTTTCCATGCCTGTAGTAGTAGTAACTAAAAGAAAACCCAAAAAGATTTCTCGTTCTCCTTTTGCTTGTTGGGAGCTTTCCTGTGTAAATAGTTTTAGTTTCTTTTCTTTTTCTTTGGGGGTCAAGAGGAGAAGACCTTGATGAAAATGCTTAGTGGCTCTCATATGCATTATTGTTGACTTAACCAAGAGCCGTATTACCATGTCTTCTCCTTTGTATTAAATGCTTCCAGATTCTAGCTTAGTCCAATGCGCGTGCACTATTATTATTATTATTCACACCATTCGGTCGTGCGAGTGAAAGGCAATAATGACGATATATGATGAACTGATTGAGATGAGAGAAGCTGGTATGGACTCGATCTATCTTGTTTTTGTGAATATGAATAGTTCATCATTCCTGATTCAACCTATTATGAATGAAACATGCTTGCAATGACAAATAGAGATTATAGTTGCTCATGCCATGCTTAATTAGATAGGAGTTTATAATGGTCTTCCTTGCGTGCCAACATGCTATTAAAATGGTTGTGATGTGGTATGATAGGGTGGTATCCTCCTTTGAACGATTCAAGTGGTTTGACTTGGCACATGTTCACGCATGTAGTTGAAACAAAATCAACATAGCCTACACGATATTTATGTTCATGGTTATTTATATCCTACTCATGCTTGAAATCATTGTTGATTAATCTTAATGCATGTTCATGACTATTGTCGCTCTCTAGCTGGTCGCTTCCTAGTCTCTTTCTAGCCTTCACTTGTACTAAGCGGGAATACTACTTGTGCATCCACTTCCATAAACCCCAAAGTTATTCCATATGAGTCCACCATACCTTCCTATAGGCGTTATCTACCTGCCGTTCCAAGTAAATTTGTATGTGCCAAACTCTAAATCTTCAAATGAAATTATGTTTTGTATGCTTGAACAGCTCATGTATCAACTAGGGTTGTCTATATCTTCCATGCTAGGTGGGTTATTCTCACGATGAGTGGATTCCGCTCATCATTCATGAGAAAATGGCTGGAAATTGGGATGCCCAGTCCCATAATCAAATCGAAATAATTAAACAAAACTCCCCCAGGGTTGTTGTTGGTATGGATGGTACCCGATTTTTTGGATCAGCCGTGGACTGTGCTTGTTGGTGGTGGGGGAGTATAAACTTTACCATTCTATTTGGGAACCACCTATAATGTGTGTAGCATGGAAGATATCGGGAACTCTGGTTGTTATGTTGACAATGAAAGTATGCCACTCAAAATATTATTTATCTCTATTTCAAAACTCAAGCTTTGGTACCTCTACAAATCCCTGCTTCCCTCTACGAAGGGCCTATCTATTTACTTTTATGCTGAGTCATCATCCTCTTATTAAAAAGCACGAGTTGGAGAGCACCGCTGTCATTTGCATGTATTGCTATTAATTTACATTGAGTATGATTGTGACTGGATCTCTTTTACCATGACTTACAATGTCTAGTCAATCCTTGATCTTCAGAGGTGCTCTGCATTTATGTTTTGCGGTCTCAGAAAGGGCTAGCGAGATACCATCTTGTTATATCATATTATGATTGTTTTGAGAAAGTGTTGTCATCCGAGGTTTATTATTATTGCTCGCTAGTTGATTATGCCATTGATATGTGTAAACATGATACCTGAAAGTTATTATGAATGTGGTTAGTTCATAATCTTTGCTGAAAAATTGAATGCAGGCTTTACATATTTGCAACAACAAGAGCGAACGGAGTTTGTCAAAGTTTTTCTTTATCACTTTCAGTTTATCAACTGAATTGCTTGAGGACAAGCAAAGGTTTAAGCTTGGGGGAGTTGATACGTCTCCAACGTATCTACTTTTCCAAACACTGTTGCCCTTGTTTTGGACTCTAACTTGAATGACTTGAATGGCACTAACCCGGACTAACGTTATTTTCAGCAGAACTGCCATGGTGTTATTTTTGCGCAGAAATAAATGTTCTCAGAATGACCTGAAAATCAACGGAGATTATTTTTGGAATATATAAAAAATACCGGTGAAAGAATCAAGATTAGGGGGGGGGCCACACCCTGTCCACGAGGGTGGGGGCGCCCCCTGGGCGCGCCCCCTGTCTCGTGGGTCCCCTGACGCTCCATCGACCTCAGCTCCAACTCCATATATTCATCTTCAGGGAGAAAAAAATCAGAGAGAAGGATTCATCGCGTTTTACTATACGGAGCCTCCGCCAAGCCCTAATCTCTCAGGAAGGCTTATCTGGAGTCCATTTGGGGCTCCGGAGAGGGGAATCTATCGCCATCGTCATCATCAACCTTCCTCCATCACCAATTTCATGATGCTTACCGCCATGCGTGAGTAATTCCATCGTAGGCTTGCTGGACGGTGATGGGTTGGATGAGATTTACCATGTAATCGAGTTAGTTTTGTTAGGGTTTGATCCCTAGTATCCACTATGTTCTAAGATTGATGTTGCTATGACTTTGCCATGCTTAATGCTTGTCACTAGGGCTCAAGTGCCATGATTTCATATCTGAACCTATTATGTTTTCATGAATATATGTGAGTTCTTGATCCTATCTTTCAAGTTAATAGTCACCTACTATGTGTTATGATCCCGTAACCCTGAAGTGACAATAATCGGGACCACTCCCAGTGATGACCGTAGTTTGAGGAGTTCATGTATTCACTAAGTATTAATGCTTTGGTCTGGTACTTTGTTAAAAGGATGCCTCAATATCCCTTAGTTTCCAATAGGACCCCGCTGCCATGGGAGGGTAGGACAAAAGATGTCATGCAAGTTCTTTTCCATAAGCATGTATGACTATATTCGGAATACATGCCTATATTACATTGATGAGCTGGAGCTAGTTCTGTGTCACCCTAGGTTATAACTGTTACATGAGGAATCGCATCCGACATAATTATCCATCACTTATCCAATGCCTACGAGCTTTTCACATATTGCTCCTTGCTTAGTTGCTTTACCGCTACTACTGTTACAATCACTACAAAACTGCTACTGTTACTTTTGCCACTGTTACCGTTACTTCCATATTATTTCTCTACTAAATACTTTGCTGCAGATATTAAGTCTTCCAGGTGTGGTTGAATTTACAAGTCAACCGCTATTACTTGAGAGTATTCTTTGGCTTCCCTTGTGTCGAATCAATAAATTTCGGTTGAATACGCTACCCTCGAAAATTGTTGCAATCCCCTACACTTGTGGGTTATCAAATTCCCATAACAAGGCGCTCGCCAACTGGATCGCCGAGTTGCAGAGGACCTGAGGTACGCAGGTCGGCTCCTAGTGGGGCTATGAGGTCATTGAGGAGCTGCTCTAAGGTAAAGCTTCTTTCTTTCTTTTTTCTTTTAAGTAGGGTACTTCTCGGACCCCACTAGTGCCATCGGCCAGGCGATCGAGGCGCAACGTGAGCGGCGGAGGCAGGAGGGCATGGAGATTACGCCGGACCAACCGCAGAACTTGGCCGAACAATTTCGGGCCGTCCAGCTGCATCTTGTGCCGGCGTCAGCTGCTCCGCCGGTTTCAGCGTGCCGGAGCGCAGGTCCTTGAAGGGCTCTGGCCGGGCGTGCAGATCCCCCAGACTCCCAGCTGGACTCCTGACTGGCTGGAGATGGCGTGGAGTGGCTTGACGATTGGAAGGGCACCGCGGCACGGTCTGGCGCCATGGTGGTGCTGGAGTTTGCGAAGGCATGGTATCCGGGCGTGAGCATGGCACAACTGGCCACCTTCCGCCAGGAGGCGGCGCCGGATTTGGAGCTGGAGCACGAAGGATCACCATTCGACCTTCGGCCCTCGCTGAGTACACCAACGATGACATCTTAATCCTGGAGCGGGCAGAAGACAGCACCAAGGTGCCACCGTCCTAGTTCAGGCTAAACCCGAACGAGGCGGAGAACCCAGCGGAGGAGATCACCTCCAGCGAAGCCACGGAAGAGGACAAGGAGGAGGAAGGCAAGGGCGTCGCACCGGATGACGGAGCAACCATTCGGAATTGGCCCAGTCCGGTCGCAGTCGGCGATCATCCGGTGACAACGTTGGCTACCGCCGCCGACCAGCCGGAGGCCCTGCGAGCCAGCACTACAACCTCCGCCAACTCGTCCGAGCAGACCGAAGTGCCTCCCGCCTAGGCGGCCCATATATGTTTAAGTTTTTTCTGTCTTGTGCTCAAGAACAAAGTTAGTTATGCACAGTTTCATCCACTGGGGGTGTACTTTAAACTTTGATGAATGCCGGCCGTGGGCCTTTTGGAATGTAAATGAATTTACTTTTCCCACATGCTTGTGCGCTTTGCCGAGTTCTGACTCAATTTTGCCGTTGCTTTCTTTTCCTTTGACATGTTCCTTTGGTTGCCGCCCTATGAGCCGGACAGCCGCGCTGCGGTCTTTGGGTGGGTCAGGGACTTTGCCGCCAGAATAGGCTAATTACTTAGGCCGCTTAAAGCGTATGCCAGTCGAGCAAGAAGCCTGCCGGCCGGCTGCTGAGTAGCCACACGGGGGAGGCGAAAGGCTTGGCCAGAATCAGCGTTCTTCCTTATTCGTTTTTCATGTGGATAGTGTTTCCGACCTTTAGCTCTTGCCAGCCAGACAGTCGCGCTGCGAGCTGCGGCTGGGGCGAAGAGAGGGCTTTGGCGTCGGCATATTACTGAGCCCACTTCGGACGATGCCCGCTTGGGCTAAGTCGGCGACCCCAGGCCGACTAACCGGACCTGGGCAGGGCGAAAGAACAAATACTCATATGTAGGAGAAATTTATCATATAGATAAAAAAAGGTAGCCCCCGAGTGCGCCTCAGGGTACTTGTTGTCTTTACTTAGTACAAAACATAGTGTGGTGCATACACTGCATCAACTATAAAACGAGCGAAGAAGGTTCGTGTTCCATGGGCGCTCCGACTCTTCACCGGCTACGTCTTTCTTGCGTGCCCTATGCTTCTGTGCGTCGATTAGGCAGTAGGAGTTGTTGCATAGGGCCTTGCTGACGATGAAGGGGCCTTCCAAAGGAGAGGAGAGCTTGTGCTTGCCGGGTGATCGCTGGATCAGTCGAAGCACGAGGTCGCCCACGCGGAAAGCAAGCGGCTTCATCTTCTTGCTGTGGTAGCGGCGCAGGCTCTGCTAGTAGATGGCAGACCGGCTGAGTGCTAGCAGTCGGGCCTCTTTGAGCAGATCGAGGCCGTTGTCACGTGCCTCCTTTGCTTCTGCCACTGTGTACAGGGTGACGCGAGGCGAGTCGAACTCGACATCCGTTGGGATGATGCCCTCGGCCCCGTACACGAGGAAGAAAGGTGTGAAGCCAGTTGATCGGTTTGGTGTGGTCCGGAGACTCCAAAGGACGGTCGGCAGCTCCTTGATCTAGCCGCCGGCAGAGCGATCTAGTGGCTCGACTAGCTGTGGCTTGATGCCGGATAGAATGAGGCCATTTGTCCGCTCCACCTGGTCGTTTGACTGCGGGTGGGCAACTGACGCGAGGTCCAATCGGATGCCCTATGCCGCGCAGAAATGAGCCAAGGCGCCTTTTGCGAAGTTCGTGTCATTGTACATGGGAATCTCGCGAGGAAGTGAGAACCCTTTGGGGAAGGGCTCGTCGTGGATGCGGGGGCCAAAGCAGGCCGGGCCGACTGTATCCTCTTCCTCTATTGCCAGGGACCGAGCCAGCTACTCGATCTGGTGATGAGCGTCATTCTCGCCGACTGCACCACGAGGTCCTAGCCATCCCCCCAGAGTCGGGTGATCAACCGGCGCCGGAGAAGCCGGCCTCTCCCTGTGGGGGGGGAGGCGGATGTTCATACTACTGGCGCCGGTCCTCCATCCTCGGAGGAACTAGCCGGCTGTCCACAACCGTATGGTGAGAGCACCGGCTGCGTCTAGCTACCAACTCCAGGTTCCGCTGGTTGTGGCACCCACCTCTAGGGGACCAGGAGGTCTCCCCATTATCGCTGCGGGGTGGAGGGTTTCCTTCCGGTAGGTCGGCCTGCTTGTTGGCCGCCACCACGCGGTTGCACGCATCTTGCTGCATGTTCGCAGCATTGAGGAGCTCCTTGAGACGCTCCAGCTCGCTGCACCGCTCGTCGCCCTCCAGGCTCTCTAGTTCTTCTACTGCCGCGTGCGCGGCGCAGGTTCTGCACTGGGGTGTCGTAAGTTGGACGTCTGACTCCTAGCATATTAGCAATGGCCATGCCGCGCTGCCGAACGGTGATGGCTGGGCTGGGTTCGCCTGCAGCCGGCGTGCCGCCCGTTATGCGGTCGATCTCACGCTAGTTAGCCTCAGCTTGGCGCTTCCTGGTTGGTATCTTGGTGGCATTGTCGAGGAGCTTGAAGCGCATTTCTTGTAGTGCCACCGGGTCGACGTCGTCGTCATCGGGAGTAGCTAGGTCACACATTGCTGCTCGCAATGGGTCCTCGGCGGCCCCGTCAACGGGTTGGTTGTCGCCAATGACTATCGCCTCCATGAAGATGCCAACATCGAGCGCGCCAGCAGAGCCGTCACTGGCGACAGGAGGGAATCGGTCGTTGATGATCACCACGTCGCCGGGGTACTCGTCGATGGCAACCGCGTCGGAGAGGTTGAGCTTCCCGAACAGCTCGATGAGGCAGCTTGCGGGTGCTACCTCTTGAGCTTGCGTTGTTTTTCCCATGAAGAGTAAAGGGTGATGCAGCAAAGTAGCGTAAGTATTTCCCTCAGTTTTTGAGAACCAAGGTATCAATCCAGTAGGATACTACACGCGAGTCCATCGTACCTACACAAACAAATAAGAACCTTGCAACCAACGCGATAAAGGGGTTGTCAATCCCTTCTCGGCCACTTGCAAAAGTGCGATCTGGTAGAGATAATAAGATAAATGTTTTGGTATTTTTGTTATATATATTGAAAGTAAAGAGTGCAAAATAAAAGTAAAGTAAAGATAAATAGTTGATGGAAGATTAATATGATAGAAGATAGACCCGGGGCCATAGGTTAAACTAGTGGCTTCTCTCAAGATAGAAGATTTCTATGGTGGGTGAACAAATTACTGCCAAGGAATTGATAGAAAAGCGCATAGTTATGAGAATATCTAGGCATGATCATTGTATATAGGCATCACGTCTGTAACAAGTAGACCGAAACGATTCTGCATCTACTACTATTACTCCACACATTGACCTCTATCCAGCATGCATCTAGAATATTAAGTTCATAAGAGCAGAGTAACGCCTTAAGCAAGATGACATGATGTAGAGGGATAAACTCATGCAATATTATATAAACCCCATATTTTTATCCTCGATGGCAACAATACAATACGTGCCTTGCTGCCCCTGCTGTCACTGGGAAAGGACACCGCAAGATTGAACCCAAAGCTAAGCACTTCTCCCATTGCAAGAAAGATCAATCTAGCAGGACAAACCAAACTGATAATTCGAAGAGACTTGCAAAGATATTTAAATCATGCATAAAAGATTTCAGAGAAGAAACAAATATTGTTCATAGATAATCTTGATCATAAACCCACAATTCATCGGATCTCGACAAACATACCGCAAAAAGAATTACATCAAATAGGTCTCCAAGAAGATCGAGGAGAACTTTGTATTGAGATCCAAAGAGAGAGAAGAAGCCATCTAACTAATAACTATGGACCCGAAGGTCTGTGGTAAACTACTCACAACTCATCGGAGAGGCTATGGTGTTGATGTAGAAGCCCTCCGTGATCGATTCCCCCTCCGGTGGAGCTCCGGAACAGGCCCCAACATGGGATCTCATGGGCACAGAAGGTTGCGGCGGTGGAATTAGGTTTTCGTGGTGCTCTCGGATGTTTTCAGGGTATATGGGTATATATAGGAGGAAGAGGCACGTCGGTGGAGTTACGGTGGGCCCATGAGGGTGGGGGTGCGCCTACCCCCTGGGCACGCCCCGTGCCTTGTGGCCACCCCGTGGCTTCCCCAAGTCTTCTGAGTTGCATTTGTTCCAAAAACGATCCTCCCGAAGGTTACATTGCGTTTGGACTCTATTTGATATTCCTTTTCTGTGAAACACTGAAATAGGCAAAAAAATTAGCAATTTGCATTGGCCCTTGGGTTAGTAGGTTAGTCACAAAAATAATAGAAGTGTATAATAAAGCCCATTAAACATCCAAAACAGATAATGTAATAGCATGGAACACTAAAAAATTATAGATACGTTGGAGACGTATCAAGCATCCCCAAGCTTAATTCCTGCTCGTCCTCAAGTAGGTAAATGATAAAAACAGAATTTTTGATGTGGAATGCTACCCAACATAATTATCAATGTAATTTTCTTTATTGTGGCATGAATGTTCAGATCTGAAAGATGCAAGACAAAAGTTTAATATTGACATAAGAACAATAACACTTCAAGCATACTAACAAAGCAATTATTTCTTCTCAAAATAACATGGCCAGAGAAAGTTCATCCCTAAAAAATCATATAGTTTGGCTATGTCCCATCTTCGTCACACAAAATACTCAAATCATGCACAACCCCGGTTTCAGCCAAGCAATTGTTTCATACTTTAATTTTTTCAAACTCTTTCAACTTTCACGCAATACATGAGCGTGAGCCATGGATATAGCACTATAGGTGGAATAGAGTTGTGGTTGTGGAGAAGACAAAAGAGGAAGATGGTCTCACATCAACTAGGCATATCAATGAGCTATGGAGATGCCCATCAATAGATATCAATGTGAGTGAGTAGGGATTGCCATGCAACGGATGCACTAGAGCTATAAATATATGAAAGCTCAACAAAAGAAACTCAATGTGTGTGCATCCAACTTGCTTGCTCATGAATACCTAGGGCAAGCCCATCGTTGGACTATACAAGCCAAGTTCTATAAAGAAAATTCCCACTAGTATATTAAAGTGACAAAACAAGAGACTCTCTATTATGAAGATCATGGTGCTACTTTGAAGCACAAGTGTGGAAAAATATAGTACCATTGTCCCTTTTTTTCTTTTTCTTTTCCTTTTTTGGGCCTTTCTTTTTTTTTCTTTGGCCTTTCATTCTCTTTTTTTATTTGGGACAATGCTCTAGTAATGATGATCATCACACTTCTATTTATTTACAACTCATAGATTACAACTCGATACTAGAACAAAATATGACTCTATATGAATGCCTCTGGCGGTGTACCGGGATGTGCAATGAATCAAGAGTGACATGTATGAAAAATTATGCATGGCCTTGCTACAAATACGATGTCAACTACATGATCATGCATGGCAATATGACAATGATGAAGCGTGTCATAGTAAACGGAACGGTGGAAAGTTGCATGGCAATATATCTCGGGATGGCTATGGAAATGTCATAATAGGTAGGTATGGTGGCTGTTTTGAGGAAGGTATATGGTGGGTGTATGCTACCGGCGAAAGTTGCACGATACAAGAGAGGCTAGCAATGGTGGGAGGGTGAGAGTGCGTATGATCCATGGACTCAACATTAGTCATAAAGAACTCACATACTTATTGCAAAAATCTACAAGTCATCAAAACAAAGTACTACAAGCATGCTCCTAGGGGAAGGGTTGGTAGGAGTTAACCATCACAAGATCCCAACCTCCACACAAAGGATGACAATCAATGAAATACGTCATGCTTCAAATTTGTCACACAACGGTTACCATACGTGCATGCTACAGGACTTGCAAATCTCAACACAAGTATTTCTCAAATTCACAACTACTCTACTAGCATGACTCTAATATCACCATCCTCATATCTCAAAACAATCATCAAGTATCAAACTTCTCATAATATTCAATGCACCTTATATGAAAGTTTTTATTATACCCACCTTTGATGCCTATAATATTAGGACTAATTTTATAGACAGAGCAAATTTCCATGCTGTTCTAAAGGACTCTCAAAATAATATGAGTGAAGCATGAGAGATCAATAATTTCGATAAAATAAAACAACCACTGTGCTCTAAAAAGATATAAGTGAAGCACTAGAGCAAAATTATCTAGCTCAAAATATATAAGTGAAGCACATAGAGTATTCTAATAAATTACGATTCATGTGTGTCTCTCCCAAAAGGTGTGTACAGCAAGGATGATGTTGGTAAGCTAAAAAGAAAAGACTCAAATAATACAAGACGCTCCAAGCAAAACACATATCATGTGGTGAATAAAAATATAGTCTCAAGTAAAGTTACCGATAGAACAAGACGAAACAGGGGATGCCTTCCCGGGGCATCCACAAGCTTAGGCTTTTGGTTGTCCTTGAATTTTACCTTGGGGTGCCTTGGGAATCCCCAAGCTTAGGCTCTTGCCACTCTTTATTCCATAGTCCATCAAATCCTTACCCAAAAACTTGAAAACTTCGCAACACAAAACTTAACAGAAAATCTCATGAGCTCCGTTAGTATAAGAAAACAAACCACCACTTTAAGGTACTGTATTGAACTCATTCTTTATTTATATTTGTGTTAAACCTAATTTATTCCAACTTCTCTATGGTTTATACCCCCGGATACTACTCATAGATTCATCAAAATAAGCAAACAACACGCGAAAAACAGAATCTGTCAAAAACAGAATAGTCTGTAGCAATCTGTAACTTTCGAATACTTTTGTAACTGTAAAAATTATGAAATAAATTTGTGGATGTGAGGAATTTGTCTATTAATCATATGAAAAAAGAATCAACTTAAAATAACTCGCCAGTAAAAAAATGCCAGCTAATCTCGTGAGCACAAAAGTTTCTGTTTTTTACAGCAAGATCACAAAGACTTCACCCAATTGTTCCCAAAGGTTCTACTTGGCACAAACAATAATTAAAACACAAAACCACATCTAAACAGAACGTAGATGAATTATTTATGCCTAAACATAAGTAAAAGCAAAGAAAATAAAATTGGGTTGCCTCCCAACAAGCGCTATCGTTTAACGCCCCTAGCTAGGCACTAAACAAGAATAGATCTAGGTACTGCCATAATGATGAGGTAAATCGCGAAAAATCATTTCATATTCCCTACGTTCAGCAGCAAGTTTTCTTTGTGGCAGGAAAAAGTAATCGAAATGGCTAAATTTAATGGGACAAAATTCCCCAAGATCAAGCTCGGGAGGTATGGGTTCTTCCTTTGGCCCCTCATATTGCACAACCAATTCATCCTCATAAGTATTCTTTTAGCAAAAGGTCATGAGCCTTTGTTTAAGAGAAAAACCTAACCCATTGTTTTGAATAGCAAAATCATCGTTCAGTTTAGAGATTCTATCAACTAAAACATCGGTAGGAACCTTCTTTCTATGGTTTTCATTATAAGCAACATGATCTAAAGATTGTAAATGCATTATGTCTTCTTGATTAAAAAGGATAGCTTCTATGGGAGGGCGACCAGCGTCCAACCGATAATGCGTAAAAAATTCTTTGGCCTCTTTCATTATAAATCTAAACTCATGTGCCAAAAAGATAGTAGTTGCTCGCTTAATAGAAGAATACTCAATATTAGAAAATTCTAGAAAAATTCTCTGAATGCAAGGATGCATGTGGATAAATTGTCTTTCAAGTTCAACAAAAAGCAAAGATAGCATCCGCAAGACTACTAGTTCTATGAAGAATAGATCCACCCATAGTGGGCAAAGCACCAACACAAGTAAAGAAATCTTGAATAACTCCTTTTCCGACAATATTACCACTACCAATCGGGAACTTTTTAGTGTGCAAAGTAGTAGCTTCCTCATGAGGATTATTAAAAACATCAAAGTTTCCCCCATTACTACTATCTTTTTCAACGATTACCTCCCCAGTTTCAGACATGATAGCAACAGACCGCACTAAGGACGAACACACAAGAGGCAAGCGAACGGAAAAAGGGCGAATAAGACGGCAAAGGTGAAGTGGGCGAGAGGAAAACAAGAGGCAAATCGAAAATAATGTAATGCGAGGGATAAGAGTTTGTGATGGGTACTTGGTATGTCTTGACTTGTGCGTAGATCTCCCCGGCAACGGCGCCAGAAATTCTTCGTGCTACCTCTTGAGCATGCATTGTTTTTCCCCTGAAGATGAAAGGGTGATGCAGCAAAATAGCGTAAGTATTTCCCTCAGTTTTTGAGAACTAATGTATCAATCCAGTAGGAAACTACACGGAAATCCCTAGTACCTACACAAACAATTAAGAACCTTGCATCCAACGCGATAAAGGGGTTGTCAATCCCTTCACGGCCATTTGCAAAAGTGATATCTGATAGAGATAATAAGATAAATATTTTTGGTAGTTTTTTTGTATAGATTGAAAAGTAAAGATTGCAAAATAAACTACGATAAAAATAGATAGTTGACGGGAGATCAATATGATGGATAGACCCGGGGGCCATAGGTTTCACTTGTGGCTTCTTTCAAGATAGCAAATCTTACGGTGGGTGAAAAAATTACTGTCGAATAGTTGATAGAAAAGCGCATAGTTATGAGAATATATAGGCAGGATCATGTGTATAGGCATCACGTCCGTGACAAGTAGACCGAAACAATTCTGCATCTACTACTATTAATCCACACATCGACCGCTATCCAGCATGCATCTAGAGTATTAAGTTCATAAGAACAGAGTAACACATTAAGCAAGATGACATGATGTAGAGGGATAAACTCATGCAATATGACATAAACCCATCTTTTTATCCTCGATGGCAACAACAAAATACGTGCCTTTCTGCCCCTGCTGTCACTGTGAAAGGACACCGCAAGATTGAACCCAAAGCTAACCACTTCTCCCATTGCAAGAAAAATCAATCTAGTAGGCCAAACCAAACTGATAATTCGAAGAGACTTGCAAAGATATTAAATCATGCATATAAGAATTCGGAGAAGAACCAAATATTGTTCATAGGTAATCTTGATCATAAACCCACAATTCATCGAATCTCGACAAACACACCGCAAAAATTATTACATCGAATAGATCTCCAAGAATATCAAGGAGAACTTTGTATTGAGATCCAAAGAGAGAGAAGAAGCCATCTAGCTAATAACTATGGACCCGAAGGTCTTTGGTAAACTACTCACTCATCATCGAAGAGGCTATGATGTTGATGTAGATGCCCTCCATGATCGATTCCCCCTCCGGTGGAGCTCCGAAAAAGGCCCCAAGATGGGATATCATGGGTACGGAAGGTTGCGGCGGTGGAAATAGGGTTTTCTGGTGCTCTTGGATGTTTTCAGTGTATACGAGTATATATAGGAGGAAGAGGTACGTCGGTGGAGCTATGAGGGGCCCACGAGGGTGGGGGTGCGCCTACCCCCCTAGGCGCCCCTCCTGCCTCGTGGCTTCCCAGACTTGTACTCCAAGTCTCCTGGATTGCGTTTGTTCCAAAAACGATCCTCGTGAAGGTTTCATTCCGTTTGGACTCCGTTTGATATTCCTTTTCTGCGAAACACTGAAATAGGCAAAAAAACAATTTGCACTGGGCCTTTGGTTAGTAGGTTAGTCCCAAAAATAATATAAAAGTGCATATTAAATCCCATTAAACATCCAAAACAGATAATATAATAGCATGGAACAATAAAAAAAAATTAGATACGTTGGATAAGTATCAGGCTACTCAGGGTACATAACCCCGACATGAACCAAGAAGTTTGTAAGTGCAAGGAGATCGCCTACTTCTTGAAGATCTACCCGAGTGAGGCAAGTCCTTTGTGGACGATGGCCGTGGTGGGATAGACAAGGTTGCTTCTTTGTGGACCCTCCGTGGAAGGAGCCCTCCATGGACTCGTGCAGCCGTTACCCTTCATGGGTTGAAGTCTCCATCAACGTGGACATATGATAGCACCACCTATCAGAACCACACCAAAAATCTTTGTGTCTCCATTGCGTTTGCACTCTCCAAACCCTACCTTTTAACTTCATGTGCAATGTTCTACTTTCCGCTGCTATACTCTTAGATTTGCATGTGTAGGAAGATTGCTTGACTTGTTTAACTTGCTAAAATCTGCCCCAACTAAAATTGGGAAAATGCAAGATTTTTATTTGGTCAAGTAGTCTAATCACCCCCCCCCCTCTAGACATACTTTCGATCCTACAGAGGATATACAATCCTCATAGTATTCCTCTTGAGCTAACGCCCGCAGACCTCGCGCAATCACTCGTGGTAAGTCTTCAAGGTAGACTTCCAAAACCTTCACAGACTTGTTCACCGGCACACCACAATGACTCTTGGTGTACTCATAACTTGACGCCTAACCGTGTGGAAGAATGACAGTCTTCAAAGGTATCAGGCATCGGATCTAACGATCAATCTCTTCAGTGATGCTCAATCACTTTGGCTTTGGGTTTTTCCAAACTTAGGATTCTCTCAAAGTTGTCAGAGGATGGGTTGCTCTCAAATGACAAGTGCCAAGTTCTCTCGGAGCAGCCAACCGACCAGTGGCTGGGGGCGGCTATTTATAGCTAGGGAAAACCTGACACGTATCTTCATAAATGCCCTACTCTGATTCGACTGTTGTCAAGATAAGGATCCATTCGACAACTGGCACGCGGTGCAACAACGGTTAAAATTTAAACTCTCAAATTCGTTGGGGCACTCAATTTCCTCACTTTTAGGCAGATCACATTGGCGAACTCCTAACTCCTCAGCCTGACCAAATTCATCAGCGACCAGATGAACTTTTTCACTGTCGCTAGCAAATGTGTCAGCTGTACTGGAGATTTCCAAAGGCTTCACTCAAAGCAGCTTTTGTGTATCGGTTTGAGTAAGTTTGAGCATCACTTTGGAAAAGTGAAATATGATTCACCTAGACCCCCTTTAACAGTATGTTTTTTCCTATGACTCAAATAAGAAGAAAAGAAACTATGAAAACAAAACTCTTCAAGCTTCAAAGTCTTTACATCAATTTCTTCAAAGGCCATACCATTTCATCACCAAACTCTTCACTTCAAGAAATCCATTTTTAGGGGTAGTCTTCCATGTGTTAAACCAAATATTCAGGGACTCTGTTTCTTGTGTATACCCACAAACACATTAGTTCCTCAACCTATGTGTCTTCAATACTCCAAAACCACTAAGGGGAAACTTGATGCACTTAGAGTGCATTTTCATTTATATGATGAACATCATGAGATACCATTTGCTGAATATTGTGAGATATGTTTGATTCCCTCTAATGGGGTAATAAGAGAGCCTAGCCCGTAGGAGTTTGAGGGTTTCCTCCGTACTTTAACTATGGGAGAGGAATGAGGCATGTCGAAAGCCCGAGCTACTAGTTTGCAATTTCCTGATGTGCATACTTTGCTTTATTCATATGGAAATGTTTGACTGCTAGGAAGCAAGGTGGCACGCTATGCGCTCCTGACCTCGCTATCTTGAAACATGCACTTTTTAGTGACAACACTTATAGCCTTCAAGCTATCATTGCATGCCGCCTTCACACCAATAGAGCTAAGGGTAAAATCCACAGGGGTATTTATACTACTCTCTTAGCGAGACATTTCCATGTTGAAAACGCCCTCATGATTATCTGTTGCCTAGGATTTACCTAGATCATCAGTCTATGAAAGATCACCATTTCATTGATGCCCATGAGCTTCTCACCACATTCCTTATAACTTGGTTTTCAATGAGTATACTCATCATATTATTTCATTGTCTGCACCTATTTTGACTTCATTTAAAGGCTAGGAACGAATACAACATCATGTAACCAGACATCGTTGCTTGCTGGGACGCGTTGGTAGCGGCATAGGATGAGACCCATGATTGGGACACTCAAGTACCGCAGCCTCGGCACTTCCATATTGGACCATATGGCTACTACGGATGGTGATTACCACGCTAGGCAAAAGCCTAAGCTTGGGGGAGTATGTATTTCTCACCAACATTACATTCATGTTCACAAATTTCATTCTAGCCGGTGTTCATCCTCTTTCACTGTATAATCCATGTTAGTTTTATTTTTGCTTTCTTCTTGTGTGTTTCAAAAACTTTGAGAAAATCCAAAAATATTTCTTGTTTCTTTTCAGTTTTCGTTTCTAGTTTAATTAGTTGTAGTATTAAAAGAAAACCAAAAATATTTCTCGTTTCTTCTTTTGCTTATTGTGATCTTTCCCGTGTAAATAGTTTTTCTTGTTTTTGTTTTTCCTTCGTTAATTTGCTTCCTTCAAGAAAAACTACAAACTCAAAAATATTTCGGTGTGTTTCTATGATTTTTTCTTTCTTTTGTTGAGTTGTCGTAAGGAGAAGACCACGATGAAAATGTTGACTGGCTCTCATAAGCATTATTGTTGATCTAACAAAGAGCCCATATTACCTTGTCTTCTCCTTTGAATAAAAAGTTTGTAGATTCTAGCTTAGTCCATGACACTCCTTTACTATTATTATTTTTGCATCATTCGTTCATGCAAGTAAAAGGCAACAATGACGATAATTTGATGAAGTGATTGTGCCAAGGAAAATCGAGTATGAACGCAACTTGTTTTTCTAAATATGTTTAACTAGACTATAAACAGTAGGGTAAAACCCCACTGCAACTTTTATTAATAAATTAAAAAACAGCAATTTGTCTCAAAAGGCGTGAGGTAAGCCCAAAGGAAGGAAGAAACAAAAAACAAAACAAAGCAAAAAAAAGAGAGCATGAACAGAAAACTACCTAAACTGAAAAGTAAGCTACACCTATAATTACAAGATGGACTCCAACCAAGCTGGGAATTGAGTGCAAATTTTTGCTTCATCCTGTATTTTAGCAGCTTCATTTCCTCCAAGAAATTGTATTTCCAGCCTTGAAGTGAGGGAGTTATATTTTCAAAGATCTTATTGTTTCTGGATATCTAAATAGCCCAAGACCCTAGAATTATAATCTCCATGAAGAAAGGCTAAGTGAGTTTGTCTTTTAGATCATGATAAGCTTCCAATACTGACAAATTGTGTGTTCTGGTGGGGCAGATATAGTCGCCTCACTGGGTTGCAAAAGGGCAGCTCCAAAATTGATGATGTAGTGTTTCCTCCTGTTGATAGCCTCTAAATGCACAATTGTATGCCTCAAGCTCAAAATTCTTCCTTCTCAACAAGTTTCTTGTGTTGATTCTGTCATGCAGCAACATCCAGAAAAAAACCTTGTGTTTTGGTTGGCAAGAGATCTTCCAGATCCAACTGAAGTGAGGTAGTGTTTGATTATATCACCTTAACACATTCTAGGCTTTAATTGAAGAGTAGAATTCATTTACTCATATATAGCTCCATGTGTTGAGTAAATCCAAATGCTCTGAATTTCTTAGTGTGATGCAAATATCTTCCATTTCCAAGAATTCCTCATAAGCTTGAGTTGTCAATGGGAGGTGAAATTGATCTTGAAGGTATTCAGTGTTGATTACTTGATTGACATGTATGTTTGTGTCTCTAGAAAATGTGTGAAGGTGGTGGAACTTATGTTTCATAACAAATTGATGCCAGCAGTCATCCCAGAATAGAGCACTTTTACCATCCCCCACATTGCATCTAGCAATGGCTTTGTACTAGTCAATGAGTGCTAAATTTGGTTTCCACCAGAAGGAACCAACCTTGTTATCTCCTGGTAGTTTTCCATCACTATAGTATGTCTCCCAAATTAAGTTCACCCAGGGTATATCATGTCTATTAAAGAACTTATGGAGATTTTTCATAAGCAGAGTCTTGTTTTGTGGGAAAATATCCATCACTCCTAGGCCTCCTTGGCTTTTTGGTCTGCAAACAGTTTGCCATGCCACTAGGGCTGGTCTGTGATCTTCCAAATCAGAGCTCCTCCATAGGCAATGTCTCAAGTATTTGATGATATGCTACTTGACGGTAATAGGCAGGTCCAAGTAGCACATGAAGAAAATTGGTAAAGATGCAAGCACTGACTTTACCAGAAGCAAT
Source organism: Secale cereale (assembly GCA_902687465.1). NCBI lineage: Eukaryota > Viridiplantae > Streptophyta > Magnoliopsida > Poales > Poaceae > Secale > Secale cereale. The sequence goes on from LR738713.1 coordinate 495,062,803, forward strand.
CTCCCTGTGTGAGTCATAAAAGTAGAGATCCCAGCTGAACTTTCAACAATTCTTTGTACTAAGGGCATACATTGCTCCGGTTTGTAGATTCCTAGTGGTAAGCCCAGGTATGTAAAGGGGAAGTGGCCTCTGGTACATTGGAAAGTGTTTGTGAAAATGCTTACTCTGTGCTATGCAATTTTTATGGGCACCATGATTGATTTCCCATAATTAACTTTTAACCCAATGGCTGATGCAAATGTATAAATAGGGATTTGAGGCATATCAGTTGTCTGGCATTTGCTTGCATAAGAACCAATGTGTCATATGCATGTTGTATTGTTGGGAAATCTGGACATGAATTTACTTGGAGTGGGGGAGTAACAATACCCGGTCTCATCGCCTTATTAAGAATGGACTGAAGTAAGTCAGTAGCCAGCACAAAAATCAAAGGAGAAAGGGGATCACCATGTCTTACTCCTCTTCTACAATTTTTTTTGCCAGGGACTCCATTTAACATGACTACAAATGAGGCAAATGCGAAAATTAGATGCATCCAGGAGATCCATTTTTCCCAAATCCTTTTGCTCTGAGTATATCAATGATTGCCTGATGTTCAATGGTGTCAAATGCTTTTTTCAAAATCCAGTTTAATCACTAACATTTCTTCTTTTGATTTGTGACACTGATGAATATATTCATAAGCCCAACCAAGACAATCCTAAATCATTCTGCTTTTGAGAAACCCATATTGATTAATGTGAACTATCTAAAGAATCACTCTTTGGAGTATGTTTGCCAACAACTTGGTGATAATCTTAAGAACTCCATTAAGTAAAGAAATTGGCCTGAAATCATTGGGTGAGAGAGGCACTTCCTTTTTTGGGATCAAGGTAACGAAAGATGTATTAATGCTTTCAAGATTTACATTACTGGCATGAAAATCCATGATAAGCTCAGTGATATCCCCCTTAATAATGTCCAAACAAGCTTTGATCAATTCATTATTGAAACCATCGGGACCTGGACACAAATATGTTTAACTTAGTATCCATGATTCAACATATTATGATTAAACATGTATATGATGACAATTAGAGATTATAGTTTCTCATGCCATGCTTAAGTAGCTACGAGTGGACAATGATTTATCTTGCGTGTCAGCATGCTTTAAAATGGTTATGGTGTAGTATGATAGTATGGTATCCCCCTATAAATGCTTCAAGTGGCTTGACATGGCACAAGTTCCTGCGTGTAGTTGATTCAAAACCAACATAGCTTCCACGATATTTATGTTCATGGTGTTTATATCCTACTCATGCTAGTATTTGATGTTAATTATTCGCAATGCATAATTATGACCCTTTTTGCTCTCTAGTTGGTTGCTTCTCGATCTATTTGCTAACCATCGCCTCTACTAAGCGGAAGTACTGCTTGTGCATGGAAATACTTAAACCAAAGTTATTCCAGATGAGTCCACTATACCTACCTACATGTGGTATTACTTTGTCGTTCCAAGTAAATTTGCATGTGCCGCCTTTAAACTTTCAAATGAATATTTGTTTTGTGTGCCCGTACCGCTCATGGGGCGATAGGGGACGATCTGTATCTTCCATGCTAAGCCGGTTATTCCAATGATAAGTGTTTATTCACCTGTCCTTACACGAGAGGGGCTGGCATTCGGGATGCCCATTCCCATGATCAAATCATAAAATAATATAACAAACTCCCAGAAAATTATTGGTATGGAGGGCACCCGAAGATTCTGCTAGCCATGGCTTGTGTTTGTCGGCTGAGGGGGAGTACACTTTACCTTTCTGCTTGGGAACCACCGCTAACGTGTTTAGCATGGAAGATATTGAAAATTCTCGGTCGTGGCATTGACACGAAAGGCATGCCTCTCAAAAATTATATTTATCTCTGATTTAAGCTTTGAGATCTGGAACCTATGCAAATCCATGTTTCCCTTTGCGAAGGGCCTATGCATTTACTTTTATGTTATTTACTTTTATTGTTGAGTCATCACCTTCTAAATTAAAGCACCAGTCCTGAGAGCGCTATTGTCATTCTTATGCATTGAGTATATTTAATGTAGGGTGTTAGCATGACTGGACCTCTTCTATCATGAATTACAATGTTTAGTTGCTGCTTGAAATTTGGAGGTGTTCTGCATTTATGTTTTGCGGTCTCAAAAAGGGCTAGCGAGATACCATGTTGTCATATTATATCATGATTGTTTTGACAAAGTGTCGGCATTTGAGATATGTTATTATTGCTCGCTAGTTGATTATGCCATTGATATGAGTGAATGTAATTTCTAAGAGTTATCATTTTGCATGGTTAGTTATGATCTTTGCTAAAAACTTGGGTGCTATTTAAGCTTATATACGGATACAAGAACAAGAGTTCGTAAAAAAATATTTATCACTTTCAGTTTGTCAACTGAATTGCTTGAGGACAAGCAATGAGTTAAGCTTGGGGAGTTCATACGTATCCTTCGTATCTACTTTTCCTAACATTTTTGCTCTTGTTTTGGACTCTAATTTGCATGCTTTGAATGAAACTAACCAGGGCTGACGTTGTATTTAGCAGAACAACCATGGTGTTATTTTTGTGCAGAAATAAAAGTTGTCGATATTGGACAGAACTTTTTGGAGTTTTATTATGGAATAAATAGAAATTACTGGAGGGAAAATCCACACGAGTGGAGCCACTAGTGGCCCACAAGCCACCAGTACGCGGCCACCCCCCTAGGCGCGCCCTAGTGCCTTGTGGGGCCCATGTGGCTCCACTAACCATAGTATCAAGTCTACAAATTCCTATTTCTCGAGAGAAAATGAGGAGAAGAAGTTTCATCATGTTTTACGATACGGGGTAGCTGCCACCTCCTGTTCTTCATTGGGAGGCCAGATCTAGAGTCCGTTCGGGGCACCGGAGAGGGGGATTCATCACCATCATCGTCACCAACCCTTCTTCATCACCAATTTCATGGTGCTCACCACCGGGAGTTAGTAATTCCTTTGTAGGCTTGCTGGACAATGATGGGTTGGATGAGATTTATCATGCAATCGAGTCAATTTGTTAGGGCTTGATCCCTAGTATCCACTATGTTCTGATACTGTTGTTGTTATGACTTTGCTATGCTTAATGCTTGTCACTAGGGCCCGGGTGCCATGATTTTAGATCTGAACTCTTTATGTTTTCATGAATATATTTTAGTTCTTAATATTATCTTGCAAGTTATACGCATCTATTACGCGTTATGATTCGCATACCCAAGGTGACAATAATTGGGATTCTTTCCGATGATTACCGTAGTGTGAGGAGTTCATGTATTCACTATGTGCTAATGCTTTGTTCCGGTCCTCTATTAAAAGGAGGCCTTAATATCCCTTAGTTTCCTTATGGACCCCGCTGCCACGAGAGGGTAGGACAAAAGATGTCATGCAAGTTCTTACCGCAAGCACGTATGACTATTTACGGAATATATGCCTACATTACATTGATTAATTGGAGCTAGTTCTGTGTTGCTCTAGGCTGACACTATTACAAGATGAATGTCATCCATCATAATTATCCATCACTGATCCAATGCTTACGACCTATCGCATATTGATCTTTGCTAAGTTTCTACTATTTTTGTTGCTCTTACGATTGCGACAAAATAACTATTACTACTGCTACTGTTATTGTTGTTACTATTGCCACTAATATCAAATTATCATATTATTGTGCTACTGATCACTCTACTGCATGTCATGGGAGTGAATCTGATAGTAAGAGTAGGGGGTATGTAAGAAGAGGCAAGGTCCTAGCTACGGTGAGGTTGTACACGTAGGTTTACGAGTTCACGCCCCTCTCGGAGGTGGTAACAACCCTACGTCCCAGTGCCTCGGAGGCTTTGATACATCTCCAATGCATCTATAATTATTTATTGTTCATATTATCTATTTTGGATGTTTAATGGGCTTTAATATGCACTTTTATAATATTTTTGGGACTAACCTACTAACCCAAAGCTCAGTGCAAATTGTTGTTTTTTGCCTATTTCAGTGTTTCGCAGAAAAGGAATATCAAACAGAGTCCAAATGGAATGAAACCTTTGCGAGGATCATTTTTTGGAACAAACGCAACCCAGAAGACTTGGAGTACACGCCAGGGAAGCCACGAGGCGACCACAAGGTAGGAGGGAGCGCCCAGGGGGTAGGCGCGCCCCCACCCTCATGGGCCCCTCGTAGCTCCACCGACGTGCCTTCTCCTCCTATATATACTCATATACCCTGAAAACATCCGAGAGCACGACGAAACCCTATTTCCACCGTCGCAACCTTCTGTACCCGTGAGATCCTATCTTGGGGCCTTTTCCGGAGCTCCGCCGGAGTGGGAATCGATTACGGAGGGCTTCTACATCAACACCATAGCCTCTCCGATGAGTTATGAGTAGTTTACCACAGACCTTCGGGTCCATAGTTATTAGCTAGATGGCTTCTTCTCTCTCTTTGGATCTTAATACAAAGTTCTCCTCGATATTCCTGGAGATCTATTCGATATAATTATTTTTGCTGTGTGTTTGTCGAGATCCGATGAAATGTGGGTTTATGATCAAGATTATCTATGAACAATATTTGGTTCTTCTATGAATTTTTATATGCATGATTAGAATATCTTTGCAAGTATCTTCGAATTATAAGTTTGGTTTGGCCTACTAGATTGATCTTTCTTGCAATGGGAGAAGTGCTTAGCTTTGGGTTCAATCTTGCGGTGTCCTTTCCCAGTGACAGCAGGAGCAGCAAGGCATGTGTTGTATTGTTGCCATCGAGGATCAAAAGATGGGGTTTATATCATATTGCATGAGTTTATCCCTCTACATCATGTCATCTTGCTCAAGGTGTTACTCTGTTCTTATGAACTTAATACTCTAGATGCATGCTGGATAGCGGTCGATGTGTGGAGTAAAAGTAGTAGATGCAGAATCGTTTCGGTCTACTTGTCACGGACGTTATGCCTATATACATGATCATGCCTAGATATTCTCATAACTATGTGCTTTTCTGTCAGTTGCTCGACAGTAATTTGTTCACCCACCGTAGAATCTGCTATCTTGAGAGAAGCCACTAGTGAAACCTATGGCCCCCGAGTCTATCTTCCATCATATTAATCTTCAGTCAACTAGCTATCTTTTATTTTGCAATCTTTACTTTTCAATCCATACAACAAAAATTACAAAAATATTTATCTTGTTATCTCTATTAGATCTCACTTTTGCAAGTGGTCGTGAAGGGATTGACAACCCCTTTATCGCATTGGTTGCAAGGTTTTTCTTTGTTTGTGCAGATGCGAGGGACTTGCGTGTAGTCTCCTACTGGATTGATACCTTGGTTCTCAAAACTGAGGGAAATACGTATGCTGCTTTGCTGCATCACCCTTTCCTCCTTAAGGGAAAAACCAACGCATGCTCAAGAGGTACCATGAAGGATTTCTGGCACCGTTGCCGGGGAGATCTACGCACAAGTCATATACCAAGTACCATCACAAACTCTGATCCCTCGCATTACATTATTTGCCATTCGCCTCCCGTTTTCCTCTCCCCCACTTCACCTTTGCCGTTTTATTCGCCCATTTTCCGTTGAGGCCTGAGTGAGGAAGGGTTGAAGTTGGTTCTGACTCGGTTCAATGCTTCGGAGGCATTTCACCGAGGTTTGGGAAGCACACTAGTACTTTTATCCCTGCAATAGTCGCCTTGATCGATTTTGGCTTCTGAGATCATCGAGTGAATTATGTCGTAAATTTTTGAGTGAACTGGAGTGCGAAATCTTTGACGCGATTGGACACTCTATAGTCTCTAGATCTCACGGGATTCGGATTTTGGGAGAAGCGCACGGGACGGGATGTGGCGCAGTAAACAGAACATGCAAATAGAGACTCCTCGATCCTCGTGCCGCCTTTTTGCCACATATCGGGCCAGCGCTTGTGATGGGACGCGATAAGATCGCTCGGGCCCACATGTTAGCCACTAGGAAGCAGCCCCATAAAGAGTGTCTGGACCGATGTGAAGCACTGTGCACTCCATTCGATCCCCTTCCTCTCTGCTTCTCCACCTCGCTCCTCACTGCTTCCGATGCTTCCGTCCGGCCTGTTCGAGCTACATGGACATGGTGAAGGAAAGGGCTGCGGTGAAGAACGCAACAACGGCGGCGAAGGGAAAGAAGACGGTGAGGGGGTCGTCGTCGCGGTCCGGTCTGCTGCCTGGTTGGATCCAGGGGGACTAGATCCGCTCCACCTTCATGAGGAAGGACTTGGAGAACCTCACCCATGACGGCCTGATTGCTCATGGGTCCTGTAGGCTGTCGGGGAATGAATCTGAGCCCCAGCCGCGCGATGGTGAGTGCGTACTCCTTACCATCCACGCCGATCGAGGATTTTATCTGCCTCCCCATCCGTTCTTCCGGTTTTTTGCATTTCTTCGTTGCTCAGATTCACCACTTCCCTCCCAACACAATCCCGTACCTTGCCGCATTCGTTTCCATGTGCGAGAACTTCCTTGGGTGTCAGCCACGCTAGGGCTTGTTCAAATACATTTTCACTTATCGATCCTAGTCGGTAAAGAAAGCTAACCCATACGACAAAAAGACGCACGTGATCCAAATGTGTGGAGATTTAGGAATCTAGATGAGGGGTAGGAGTACTTTTTCTCCCATGATGTTTCCCGAGTCAGTTAGGGGATGGCAATCCACTTGGTTCTATTGCAAACATATTCTGACTCCCGGTCAGCCGACTGGTTTTCCTCCTTTCTCTGTGGAGAGACTCCGCACTCCTCGTTCACTAATTGCAGCGCCGGAGGAGAAGGGGGAGGTGTGAATGCTAGTCGACATAGTCATTGCATTGGTCCAAGGTCGAGTGATGGGGATGGATCTGTTGGAGGTATTCCTCAGTCGACGCATCCAGCCCTTGCAGGCCCGCGACCACCCTATGTGGATGTACTCGGGCCCAGAGGACACCACTCGAACCCACCCGGAGGAGGTTAGTGAAGAGACGGTGGCCCAGTGGATTAAGAGTATTACTGGTAACAAGGATAATGTTGGGGGTTCCAGGATGATTCTGCCATTCGACGCCAACAACGCTCCAGACGAGGTCAGGCTCAATTTACCGAGTGTTTTTTCCTTTTTGATCTGCGATTGTTCTTGAATCCGACTCATACTTGTAACTTGTGTCTTGGAGGTTTTCACCAGGATGTACTCGATGCCGAACAGAGAGCAGTACCAAGAAGGAGTTGAGAGTGACGGCGAGAGCGGTGATCATCAGTATGCAGATGACAGCGAAGATGACAGTGAGGACTCGGGCAACAGCGAGGAAGCCTATTCACCGCCCCGCTCGGAGTGTCGTTCTAACAGTCGCAGGACCCTGCATGCGAGTGTGGCAAAGTTGTCGCGTCGAGTGCAAAGATTCCAAAACGCACTCGGACGTCGACTCCCGAGCCATCGGAGAAGGCCACGAAGCAAGCCAAAGTTGCCACGCCCAAACCTCGGAAGGCCCTGCCTAGGATCAAGGTAGTCGTGCTTGTTACTTCAGCGTAAGATTTTTTTCTCCTTTGTTCTTCTGTGTTACTATGGACTTGTTTGCTTGCTTGACCGAGTGAACTCTCAGACTTTTAGTGCTGCTACTTCTGTAACATCTATGGACATCGACGAGGAGCGTGGTGATGCGGAAACTGCGGATGTGGCCATCTCTCGGGCAGGTATGGTTTTGTAGCCGCATCTATGCTTTGTCAATTGTCATTGTCTTCCTGGTCGACTGAAATTTCAATTTTTGAGTGTATCCAGTGCCAACAAATGTTATCCAGCTTCCTGACGATGACGAATAGGATGTGCCTCCGAGGAATACCGGGAGGAGAGGCAAGACTTTTAGCCAGATGGTGCGTGGCAGCATAACGTCCCGCTCGGTATCCGAGCCTGTAGTTCATCAAGCAGAAGTTGAAGGCTCTCCAGGTTGCCAACACCAAGAAGCTTCAGTTTCAATCTTTTATGGAGACCTTCATCGACGCGGCTACTCGCATTGCAGACGGCATCGACCTGGACACTTTCGTCGAGCCAGCAAGTCCCCCTCCTGCCGAGTGAAAAACTTGATAACTTTATTTGCCTCGCAATGCCAAGTGATTTTGTAATCGTTAAAATCTTTCGGGCTTGATGCCCGAGTACTTCTGATGGTGGTTATGGACCTCGTTGGACTTATCCGAACTTGGTCGTTCTTATTTGAATGCAGTTACTTTGGTTCTATCATCTTTGGATTTCTTGACTTAGGTGAATCTAGGATCGCAGCTGAGTCTCTGAGTGAGAGGATTGCTCCTCACCCGGAATAGACGTTGTACGTGTGGCGCAGCTTAGAGTGCAACCATACGTTGTACTTGTGGCACAGCTCAGAGTGCAACCATATGTTGTACTTGTGGCGCAGCTCAGAGTGCAACCATATGTTGTACTCGTGGCACAGCTTAGGATGTGCCTCCTTGAAACTTAGGCGAGTACGGGTCACAGCTAAGCCCCCGAGTGAGAGGGTGATACGTCTCCAACGTATCTATAATTTTGGATTGTTCCATGCTGTTATATTATCTGTTTTGGATGTTTAATGGGATTTATTATACACTTTTATATTATTTTTGCGACTAACCTATTAACCCAAGGCCCGGTGCAAATTGCTATTTTTTGCCTATTTCAGTGTTTCACAGAAAAGGAATATCAAACCGAGTCCAAATGGAATGAAACCTTCGGGAGGATCGTTTTTGGAACAAACGCAACCCAGAATACTTGGAGTACACGACAGGGAAGCCATGAGGTGGCCACGAGGCAGGGGGGCGCGCCCAGGGGGTAGGCGCGCCCCCCACCCTCGTGGGCCCCTCGTAGCTCCACCGACAAACTTCTTCGTCCTATATATACTCATATACCCTGAAAACATCCGAGAGCACCACGAAACCCTATTTCCACCGCCGCAACATTATGTACCCGTGATATCCCATCTTGGGGCCTGTTCCGGAGCTCCATCGGAGGGGGCATCGATCACGGAGGGCTTCTACATCAACACCATAGCAAGTCCGATGAGTTGTGAGTAGTTTACCGCAAACCTTCAGGTCCATAGTTATTAGCTAGATGGCTTCTTCCCTCTCTTTGGATCTCTATACAAAGTTCTCCTCGATCTTCTTGGAGATCTATTCGATGCAATTATTTTTGCGGTGTGTTTGTCGAGATCCGAGGAATTGTGGGTTTATGATCAAGATTATGTATGAACAATATTTGATTCTTCTCTGAATTCTTATATGCATGATTACAATATCTTTGCAAGTCTCTTCGAATTACATGTTTGATTTGCCCTACTAGATTGATCTTTCTTGCAATGGGAGAAGTGCTTAGCTTTGGGTTCAATCTTGCGGTGTCCTTTCCCAGTGACAACAGGGGCAGCAAGGCACATATTGTATTGTTGCCGTCGAGGATAAAAAGATGGGGTTTATATCATATTGCATGAGTTTATCCCTCTACATAATGTCATCTTGCTTAAGGCGTTACTCTATTATTTTGAACTTAATACTCTAGATGCATGCTGGATAGATGTCGATGTGTGGAGTAATAGTAGTAGATGCAGAATAGTTTTGGTCTACTTGTCACGGACGTGATTCCTATATACATGATCATGCCTAGATTTTCTAATAAGTATGTGCTTTTCTATCAATTGCTCGACAGTAATTTGTTCACCTAGCGTAGAATCTGCTATCTTGAGAAAAGCCACTAGTGAAACCTATGGCCCTCGGGTCTATCTTCTATCATATTAATCTTCCATCAACTATTTATCTTTACTGTTCTTTTATTTTGCAATATTTACTTTTCAATATATACAACAAAAATACTAAAAACATTTATCCTATTATCTCTATCAGATCTCACTTTTTCTAGTGGCCGAGAAGGGATTGACAACCCCTTTATCGCGTTGGTTGCTAGGTTCCTATTTGTTTGTGAAGGTACGAGTAACTTGCATGTAGTCTCCTACTCGATTGATACCTTGGTTCTCAAAAACTGAGGGAAATACTTACGCTACTTTGATGCATCACCCTTTCCTCTTCAAGGGAAAAACAAAGCATGCTCGAGAGGTAGCAAGAAGGATTTCTGGCGTCGTTGCCGGGGAGATCTATGCACAAGTTATATACTAAGTACCCATCACAAACTTTTATCCCTCGCATTACATTATTTGCCATTTGCCTCTCGTTTTCCTCTCCCCCACTTCACCTTTGTCGTTTTATTCACCCTTTTTCCGTTCGCCTCTTTTCGCTTGCTTCTTGTTTGATTGTGTGTTTGATTGCTTGTTCGTCACTATGGCCCAAGACAATACTAAATTGTGTGACTTTTCCAATACCAACAATAATGATTTTATTAGCACTCCGATTGCTCCTATTACCGATGTTGAATCTTGTGAAATCAATGCTGCTCTGTTAAACCTTGTTTTGAAAGATCAATTTTCTGGCCTTCCTAGCGAAGATACCGCTACCCATCTAAACAACTTTGATGATTTGTGTGATATGCAAAAGAAGAGAGATGTGGATAATGATATTGTTAAATTGAAGCTATTTCCGTTTTCGCTTAGAGATCATGCTAAAACTTGGTTCTCTTCTTTGCCTAGAAATAGTATTGATTCATGGAATAAGTGCAAAGATGCCTTTATCTCTAAGTATTTTCTTCCCGCTAAGATTATCTCTCTTAGAAACGATATTATGAATTTTAAGCAACTTGATCATGAGCATGTTGCACAAGCTTGGGAGAGGATGAAATTAATGATACGTAATTGCCCTACACATGGTTTGAACTTATGGATGGTTATACAAAACTTTTATGCTGGATTGAATTTTGCTTCTAGAAATCTTTTAGATTCGGCCGCGGGAGGCACTTTCATGGAAATCACTTTAGGAGAAGCTACTAAACTCCTAGATAATATTATGGTTAATTACTCTCAATGGCACACCGAAAGATCTACTAGTAAAAAGGTCCACGCGATTGAAGAGATTAGTGTTTTGAGTGGAAAGATGGATGAACTTATGAAATTATTTGCTAATAAAAGTGTTTCTTCTAATCCTAATTATATGCCTTTGTCCACGTTGATTGAGAATAATATGAATCTATGGATGTGAATTTTGTTGGTAGGAATAATTTTGGTAACAATGCTTATAGAGGAAACTTTAATGCTAGGCCATTCCCTAGTAATTCCTCTAATAATTATGGTAATTCCTACAACAACTCTTATGGAAATTTTAACAAGATGCCCTCTGATTTTGAGACAAGTGTTAAATAATTTATGAATTCGCCAAAGAATTTCAATGATTTGCTTGAAGAAAAATTGCTTAAGATTTATGAGTTGGCTATGAACGTGGATAGAATTTTTCTTGATGTTGATTCTTTGAAACTTAGATCTATTCCACCTAAGCATGATATCAATGAGTCTCTCAAAGCCATGAGAATTTCCATTGATGAGTGCAAAGAAAGAACTGCTAGGATGCATTCTAAAAGAGATTGCTTTATGAAAGCGTGTTCTTCTAGTTTTCATGATAATAAAGATGAAGATCTAAAAGTAATTGATGTGTCTCCTATTAAATCCTTGTCTACTAATATGAATCTTGGTGGGACTAGAGATGAGTCAACTTTAGTTAAAAGGTGTCCCAATGATTTGGAGTTTTTAGATCTTGATGCTAAAATTGTTAAAAGTGGGATTGAAGAGGTCAAAACTTTACATTGCAATGAACCCACTATTTTGGATTTCAAGGGATTTAATTATGATAATTGCTCTTTGAAAGATTGTATTTCCTTTTTGCAATCCGTGCTAAATTCTCCTCATGCTTATAGTCAAAATAAAGCTTTTACCAAACACATCGTTGATGCTATAATTCAATCCTATGAAGAAAAACTTGAATTAGAAGTTTCTATCCCTAGAAAACTTTATGATGAGTGGGAACCTACTATTAAAATTAAGATTAAATATCATGAATGCTATGCTTTGTGTGATTTGGGTGCTAGTGTTTCCACAATTCCAAAAACTTTGTGTGAAATGTTAGGTTTCCATGAACTTGATGATTGTTCTTTAAATTTGCATCTTGAGGATTCTACCATTAAGAAACCTATGGGAAGGATTAATGATGTTCTTATTGTTGCAAACAGGAATTATGTGCCCGTAGATTTCATCGTTCTTGATATAGATTACAATCCTAAATGTCCTATTTTTCTTGGTAGACCTTTCCTTAGAACGATTGGTGCAATTATTGATATGAAAGAAGGAAACATTAGATTCCATTTTCCGTTAAAGAAAGGCATGGAGCACTTTCCTAGAAAGAAAATCAAATTACCATATGAATCTATTATGAGAGCCACTTATGGATTGCCTTCCAAAGATGGCAATACCTAGATCTATTATTGTATCATGCCTAGCTCGGGGCATTAAACGATAGCGCTTGTTGGGAGGCAACCCAATTTTATTTTATTTGGTTTTACTTCTGTTTAGTAATAAATAATTCATCTAGCTTCTGGTTAGATGTGTTTTTGTGTTTTAATTAGTGTTTGTGCCAAGTAGTTCCTTTGGGAAGACTTGGGTGAAGTCTTTGCGATCTTGCTGTAAAAAACAGAAACTTTTGTGCTCATGAGTTCTGCTGCCATTGTTTACTGGAGAGTGCTTTTAGGTTGATCTATTTGTAGATGACTAATAGAAAAATTCCTCACGTCCACCAATTTATTTCAGAATTTTTATAGTTACACAAGTATTCGAAAGTTACAGATTACTACAGATTGTTCTGTTTTTAACGGATCTGTTTTTCGTGTGTTGTTTGCTTATTTTGATGAATCTATGAGTAGTATCGGGGGGTATGAACCATAGAGAAGTTGGAATATAGTAGGTTTAACACCAATATAAATAAAGAATGAGTTCAATATGGTACGTTAAAGTGGTGGTTTTTTTCTTATACTAACGGAGCTCACGAGATTTTCTGTTAAGTTTTGTGTTGTGAAGTTTTCAAGTTTTTGGGTAAGGATTTGATGGAATATGGAACAAAGAGTGGAAATAGCCAAAGATTTGGGATTCCCAAGGCTCCCCAAGGTAAAATTTAAGGACAACCAAAATCCTAAGCTTGGGGATGCCCCGGGAAGGCATCTCCTCTTTCGTCTTCATCTATCGGTAACTTTACTTGAGACTATATTTTTATTCACCACATGATATGTGTTTTGCTTGGAGCATCTTTTATGATTTGAGTCTTTGCTTTTTAGTTTACCAAAATCATCCTTGCTTTACACACCTTTTGGGAGAGATACACATGAATTGGAATTTATTAGAATACTCTATGTACTTCACTTATATCTTTTAAGTTAGATAGTTTTTGCTCTAGTGTTTCACTTATATCTTTTTAGAGCATGGTGGTGGTTTTATTTTATAGAAATTATTGATCTCTCATGCTTCACTTATATTATTTTGAGAGTCCTTTAGAACAGCATGGTAATTTTCTTTGGTTATAAAATTAGTCCTAATATGATAGGCATCCCAAATGGATATAATAAAAAAAATCATATAAAGTGCATTGAATATTATGAGAAGTTTGTACTTGATGATTGTTTAGAGTTATGAGGATGGTGATATTAGAGTCATGCTAGTGGATTAATTGTGAATTTGAGGAATACTTGTGTTAAAGTTTGTGATCTTCGTAGCATGCACGTATGGTGAACCGTTATGTGATGAAGTTGGAGCATGATTTATTTATTGATTGTCTTCCTTTATGTGGAGGTCGAGATCGCGCGATGGTTAACTCCTACCAACCCTTACCCTAGGAGCATGTGTTTATTACTTTGTTTTGATGACTTGTAGATTTTTGCAATAAGTATGTGAGTTCTTTATGACTAATGATGAGTCCATGGATTATACGCACTCTCACCACTACAAAAAAAGACACATCCGTGACATTTTGGGCCGAACGATTTTTTTTCTGTCACACTTATGACACTTCTATGACGATAATTGTGACAAAACCCGGTATCATCATAGATGTGGTGGGGTCCTACTTCTATGACAAAAAATCATGACAAAAAAATGGGCTTTTCATCCTGGGCGGGCCGAAGACGCAGCTGCATGACATTCTTTGGGTCGTCCATGACGGAAAAAATCATGGTAGAAGCGAGGGCGAGGAAAATATCGGGGTGTTCCCGGTTACGGTGGGTGGTCTGGGCCGAGCAATGCGCATTTCTCTTGTACATGCATGCGTGTGGGCACGAGGCGTTGGGCTCTAACTGAACCCGAGCGAGGCTTTGGGCTCTAACTGAACCCGAGCGATTGCACCGTAGGCTACGCGTTACTGAACCTGAGCAGTCGATCGATGGCTGTTAACTGAACCCGATCGAGCGATTCCTTCGCTACAGCTGCTAACTGAAGTCGATCGATGCTGCCTCTGCATTAACAGTGAGCGTTGCTAGGGGGGTTTGGATGAACAGTTCCCGATGGGGGTGGATGAACAGGACCCCGTGGTGTTGCCTCTGGATGAACAGGACCCCAATCGATCGAGCCGGTTGGGGCTGCATGAACAAGACCCCGTGGAGGGCTGGATGAACAGGACCACCCCATGGAGGGTAGGATGAATAGTAAACGGTGGAGGGCTGGATGAACAGTAGCCCGTGGAGGGGTGGTTGAATAGGAGCCCGTGGAGAGGGCTGGTTGAACAGTAGCCACTGGAGTAGCAGGTGGTGGAGGCTGAACGGTCATAGGTGGAGGCAGGAGGAGGTCGACGGTGGATGAACAATAGCCCGTGGAGGCTGGAGGTGGTCGACCGTGGAGATGAACAGTATCCAGTGGAGTCCCGTTTTGCGGTACGCCACACCCTTCCCGATGAACAGGACCCCCGTTTTGACCGTAGCACTCCGACACAAGTCTGTTTCCTCCATATTACGGTACGCCACACCCCTCCCGATCAACAGGACCCCCTTTTCGATCGTAGGAGGTCCGTTTCCTCCGTTTTGCCGTACGCCAGAACCCTCCTGATGAACAGGATCCCTTTTTGACCGTGGCTGGTCGAACACAAGGCCGTTTCCTCCGCTCTGCGGTACGCCAGGCCTCATTTCCATTGGCTGTTCTGTCCAAGCCCTCCAGATGAACATGACGACGCATTCCATTCCGACCCAGCCGGTTAGCTCCCCATGAACACGACGACGACGCTGTTTCACCGTTCCGACCCAGCCATGTACACGAGCTCTGGCCGTACGTATACGCGAATAGGCATTCGAGACCCTGCCCGTGTGTACGTACGTGGCCGTATTTTCTTTCTTGCACACCGGCCGATGTATGTACGTGTACATGCTATGTGTGCGCCTCTACTACGACACGTGCGTGCCTCTACATCGACCAGTATGTACGTACACGTTCGCGGCCAGAATGACAATGCTATGTACGCTTCGACCAGGTGGGTCCCGACTGTCAGGCACTTCCTTGCCTGTGAAGAAGTAGCTGGTGGGACCCAGCAGTCAGGGGGCCGCATCATTTTTTTGGACGCACTTCCTTGCGTGCGAAGATGTGGCTGGTGGTTCCCAGCAATCAGGGGGGAACATTTTTTCATGAAATACGGTGGCCCGTCCGGTGGGTCCCCGCTGTCAGGTGGAGGGATAATTATTTTGCGCGTAATAAGGAGGCACTTCCTTGCTGCAATCGTAGACCCAGCTGTCAGCCTCTCCACATACGGTACTCTTCCGATGGAAGTCGGTCGTTGACCACATTCACCACACCGCGCCGAGAGCACCAAGGCGATGGACGACGGCGAGGCCTAGGAAGGGGACGATACGGAGCCGGGGAAGACGCGGCAGTGGATGCCCACGCGGAGAGGAGTACGAGGGTTCACTGGTCCGGCTGCAGTGTGAGGCTGCCTCACCGCAGAATAACAGGGGGTGTGGGTGAGTAAAGGGATGGCCTCGCCAGCGGTGGGAGTACTAGGGGTGGTGAGGCCTCCGCGGCATCCCAACCGACCATGGGAGGCAGGAGCACGAGGCACGACCGGCACTAGTTTGGGTGGCTGGAGCAAGAAGACCAGAGGTTGAAGAAGCACTACGGCCGTTGGATGGACATCGTACGGTCACTGGAGCTATAATCGTGCATATTGACTAAGTTGACAAAGCCCTTCGTCCTCGTCAACTTAGTAGGCCCACAAGTCAGCCTCCCACTATACTAGGTCCCAGTTAGCAGCGGGAGTATTCATTTTTTTGTGCGTAATAAGGAGGCACTTCCTTGCGTGCAAAGATATAGCTAGTGGGTCCGAGCTGCCAGCAGCGGTAACGTTTTTTCGAGTAATACAGAGGCCCTTTCGGTGGGTCCCAGATGTCAGGTGGAGGAATCATTATTTTGCGCGTAATAAGGAGGCATTTTCTTGCATGCGGCTGTGGACCCAGCTGTCAGCCTCTCCACGTACAGTCCACTTCAGATGCATGTCGGTCGTTGACCACTTTGACCAGGCCGCGCCGAGAGCACCAGGGCGGTGGACAACGGCGAGGCCAAGGAAGGGAACGACACGGAGCCAGGGAAGACCCGGCAGTTGTCTCCCACGCGGAGGGGAGTACGACTGTACGAGGGTTTACTGGTTCATCTGCCGTTGCCGGAGAATAACAGCAGGTGTGGGTGAGTAGAGGGATGGCTAGGCCAGCGATGGGAGTACGGTGGGGTGGTGAGGCCTATGCGGCAGCACAGCCAGCCGCGGGGAGGAGAGAACAGGTAAACCCGTCGGCGCTTGTTTGACCGGCTGGAGCAGGAATAGCAGAGATTGAAGAAGCATGACGGCCGTCGGATGGACATCCAAGAGTCACTGCTTGTGCGTCAACCTTTTTTTAGGAAAGCCTCAAATCTGTGGAAAACATCATACAGCCCATCTGCCATTATTTCTAATAATTTACAGCCCATTTGCTAATTCTTAAGGTTTTTTTGGAGCCCATATTCTTTTTGTTATCATTATAGCCCATAGTGTGGCCACGGATAAAAAATTATACGAAATTTTGCATATTTTGGTGTGGTCTGAACTATTTTTTAATCCCGAAATTTCGAGTCACGTTCAAACTGATTTCAAAAATAAATATATATCAATATAAAATCCAACAAATTGTCCACGCATAAAAATCAATGCAATTTAAAATCTCGAAATGAAAAAAAAAGAAATTTGAAACTAATTGCCAGTTTGATGTGTTTTAAAAAAGTACAACCCATTTCTCATTACTGATAGGCCATTTTCTCGGCCAGCCGAATGAAAGCTCCCCTCGTCTTGAAAGATTTGCAGCCCAACACGCGTGACAAAGCGAATTACTTGGCAAATCACAAAAAAACTAGGTTGTGGCCGTGGACCCAGCTGTCAGCCTCTCCACGTACAGTACTCTTCTGATGGAAGTCGGTCGTTGACCACATTGACTACGCCGTGCCGAGAGCACCAAGGCGGTGGACGACGGCGAGGCCTAGGAAGGGGATGACGCGGAGTCGGGGAAGACGCGGCAGTGGATGCCCACGCGGAGAGGAGTACGAGGGTTCACTGGTTCGGCTGCGGTGTGAGGCTGCCGTCGCCGCAGGGCCTGGCTAGCGGTGGGAGTAGTAGGGGGCAATGAGGCCTCAACGACAGCACATCCGGCCACTGGAGGCAGGAGTAGACGGTTTCGCCGGCGTTGGTTTGGGCGGCTGGTGCAAGAAGAGCAGCGATTGAAGAAGCAGCATGACCTTTCGATTTAAATCCAACAGTTACTGCTGCTAGAATCGTTTGTTCACTAAGTTGACAAGCCCTGCATACATGTCAACTTAGTAGGCCCACAGGTTAGCCACCCAACCGGTGCGCCCCAGATGTTAGTGGGAGAAATCATTTTTTCGCGTAATAAGGAGGCAGTTGATTGCGTGCGGCTAGGCCAGCGCAGGGAGTAGGGTGGGCCGGGGAAGACGGCGCGGCATCACAACGGGCCACAAGAGGAGGGAGCAGGCAGTCCCGCTGGCGCTAGTTTAGGCGGCTGGAGCAGGAAGATCAGAGATTGAAGAAGCACGTCGGCCGTTGGATGGACATCCAACAGTCACTGCTGCTAGAATCGTGTGTTGACTGACAAAGCATTGCGTAAACAAGTCAGCCTCGAAATATGTGGCATGTACATCCCATTTGCTATTATTTTTTATAGTTTTTAATCATTTTCTAATTCATATGGAATTTATTGTAGTCCATTTTCCATTTTTAGAATTGCCGCCCATTTTCTGGTCAATACCAGGGTTAAAAAAATTAACTAAATATGTAGGAAATTTTGAAAAATCACAAATTTTTGCTGGGGAACAAAATATTCTTAATCCAAAAATTAGTAGCCATACTAAAACAAATTTAAAAATAACTTAGTACAATGTCATTTTAAATCCAATGAAATGCGTATAAGATATCAGTGAAGAACAAAAACAAAAAAAGAAACTAATATCCCATTTGCTATATTTTTTGGGGAATTTTCAACCACTTTTGATATTAATTTTAACAGACACTGACCATACTCTTTGGCCAGGCCGGAATGCATCCCTCCTCGTCTTGAAAGATTTGCAGCCCAGTAAGTCGGAGAAAACAAATAGGCCTAGCTTGGGTATTCTTCAAAAATAAATACTGGGCTACCTATTTTCGCAAAGAAAAAACTGATGGGTTGGTCATGTTGTTAGACGGGCCACAGAGACCGCACAACCCAGTTTATAGCTCGCTCCCCCAAATTACTTATTTATGATTAGGGGACCATGTGCATGTACCTGGGCCGGATTCATGTGAGAGCCTCCCTTCCAGTTAATTATGGGCTTCTCTATTGGGCCTTCATCGGTGGGCTGCATGTTATCAACAAGTGGAAAATGTGTTCCGTACAAAAAATAGTATGCGCTACGTACGGTACGGGGCACTAAAGGATCGAACCGTGCAACGACTTCCAAAACATTGTGTTTGTCGTTCTAACAACACATTTATTCAACCAACAGACAAAATATACTACTGATTGTACATTGAAAACAGCAGCAATAGCAACCAGGGCTGGGGGTGCAACAGAAGCAGTAAGCAGGCCAGAAGAGTGAAGACGCAGCTCTCTCTTCCAAACCAAACATCAGCCATCATTACAAAAGGGCTACCAGAAAAGAACAATAAATAAAGATCCTACTACACAAGTGTACGCATCTAACTAACTGGCTCAGTTAGACGTTACTATTTAGTAAGCTGTGGAGATTGGCCGACGGCTTGAACCAGATGGGTGCCTAATGGGGGAAACTCCAGCCAGCAGGTCGAAGTCTGATACTTGCGACCCTCTCTCCTACTTTGGGTTGCAGAGCGTGGTGGCACATATCAGGGTATGGTGCATGCAGAGATGCATGGTATGCTGTGTGTACACAGTTTTGCCTGATGAACGAAACCGCGCTGCCATCATGATCCTTGCCGTCGGTTATCTCCTAGTTAATCAGATAATTCAGTCCGACAAACAGAGAGCGTGTACCATGGCTACTTACCAACCTCCAGTCAAAAATTCCTGAAGGCCCAGAGAAGCTGGGATCCTGATCAAATACCTTGCAGTGACTATGATTGTATTCCGCGAAACAACACGTTCGGTACGTGTGAACGATCATCAATCGTTCGCCGTCGTCTGATCAAGCCAGGAACCACCTGCAACTGCCATGCCGCTTTTCTTTGAAAGGTTCTGGGATTAAGAAGGGTAGGGACACCAGGCGGCCTACAACATCATATCAAGTTGGAGTCAAATAAC
The DNA here is from genome assembly GCA_902687465.1 of Secale cereale. Lineage (NCBI taxonomy): Eukaryota > Viridiplantae > Streptophyta > Magnoliopsida > Poales > Poaceae > Secale > Secale cereale. The sequence goes on from LR738713.1 coordinate 495,082,545, forward strand.
CCTCAAAAAAAGTTGGAGTCAAATAAAAAAGGGCTCTTGATGTAGTCAATCTTAAGAACAACATGTTATGAGCATGGATATTTTTTCAGTAAATGTTGACAGTAATATAAGCAAGGCATCATGATATCATAGGAAAGTAACATACTGTTGTAACAGCCGTTTGTAGCAATGACTGGAGTAGGCCAGCAATACATCCAGCCATAGAAGGCTTCGATAGAATAAATGAAGCTCTTGTGTTCAATGGCATCAGAGAACCATGGAGGATGTATGATCCTGCGATGGACGTGCAGATTTATCCACTTACCGCATGACCTGTCAGATAGGCGAGACCGCGGTTGAAGAACGCAATTATCCTGAAGTCTTTATAATTCGCAGATCACTACTGGCCCTTGGAGAAGAACATCAAGTACGAGACGTGCTACCCATTCATCGTGCAGGAGTCGCTGGAGGATCAGCGCCGCCTGCTAGTCTCGGAGGAGGACGACAGCGTCTTCCTCTTGATCGTGGGCACCGGCGAGGCCCGCGCAGGCCACCGCCACATCTCTGTAGTATGTGTCAGGGGCGACACCGCTGACGCTGACACTGACACGAGGCCGATGTACGGGTGCGTGCTCACTATTACTACCCCTCGGAGGTACGTGGGCGGCGACACTGGCTACGTCAAGCTGACTTGGACTCTGCCGAGCTGGGACCTTCCCGCCGACGTGGACATGGAAGACGCACAATATTATTAGTCTTCGCTCAATGTGCACGGGGACTCCAAGGAGGTTCACCTCGACATCTGCATTATCAAGTTAAATGTTGATAATTAGTCTTTGCTCAATGTAATCCTCTGTCTAAGCATGTGGAGACTTCCATGCATGATCTTGATCTATTGGAGTATCGTGCATGAATAAAAGTGTATCCATTTATGGTTCAGTCTAGAATCTTCCATGTATGAATTTTTACTACAGTACTGGTGAAAGACTTATGATCAACCATTTCTTACATATCCTCTGCGCCCTTCAAGTCATCCTGATTTAATCCCTCCGAATAGGTGTATAAGGGCATGGTTAATACTTAAATAGTATAGCCAACTGTTGACTATAAGAAAGTGCCATGTCATCTATAGCCAACATGTATAACAATGGATACTCAAAAACTAATTCTTGAAGATCATTTCCTGCAAAGCACAGTAAGAGTTATTTCTTCACAAGTTTTGGATGTAGGTTGAACAGTTGAACGCTTTTGTTTGCAAAAGATACTTTTTATCTATTTCACCCGAATGTTTGTGAGCTCTAGAGATGAAATAATATCCAAACAAACCTATCGATACCAGTTACACATGAGATGACCCCCACATCCTTTGTCAAAATAAACAACTCCCCGATCAATGCATTTCACTCTTCTGTGCAACGCACGGGCACCTTACTATGGATTAGTACGACCAAAAATTGAAGTAACATTATATATATTACGATAAATGATGATGCATATCACCTAAAATTATATCACTGAAAATTCAAATACGAATCCAACGATATTGTTTTTGTTGACATGCACTAACATTTTGTTAGTTAAATCTTCAGTCAAATTCAATGGGGGATAAACCACGACCGATGTAGTAGTACTAGTGTAGAGGGCAGCGCTGCACGGGAGTCCCACCCCGCTCGTGGTGCAGCAGTAAAGCCGTCATATCACAAAACCCAACCACTCCCAGTAATAAGTGGCCTGGCAAAATAAACGGACAAGAAACCATCACATCCCTCCGTCTTTTTTGCATTTCATCCCTCTACATTTACTTTCTCCGGTTCATCTCGCACACTCAATCCCTAGCTACTACTCCTAGTATCCCTAGTTACTACTCCTAGGGCCAGTTCTTTTGGCGGCTTCCCCAGCTTTTCCCATAAGACTAGTCATATTGGAGAGTAACATTAAGGCGCCTCACTCATTTATTTGGGCTTCTAAACTAGTACTACTAGTAGTACCTCCGTCCTGGTTTATTCCTCACCATTGTAATTTGTGCTAAATTTTGACCAAAGATGTAACTGATAAAATGTTAGTGCATGTGGCATGCACTAACATTTCATTAGTTAAATTTATGTTCAAAATTTGACACATATTACAATGGGGACCAATAAACCAGGACGGAGGTACTTAGTAGTTATGGGAATACTAATCTAGAAGCCTGAAAGAACTGGCCCCTGGTACTCCTACTAGTAGTACTCCCTCCGTCTAGGTGTGTAAGTCACCTAAGGTGGAGCAGTGAGACCTTGGTGGCTGCGGATTGGAAGAGGCCAAAGAATGAGGCCGAAAATTCGTCCAATCACCGCGCCACTCTTTTCCTCCTAAACCAAATGGAGATTAGCAATGAATCCCTAATTAATATGGCTGCCGGTTTAGCCAATCAATGCAGGCCCATTGACGTGCATGCAAACTGGGTCAATCCCTCCCCTAATCAACATGTTCCTTCTCTACATGCATAGGTTGCACATTCTCTCCCTCATTAACTTCCTCCCCCGCGTGGTTCAGCCAAAAAAATTGCTCGCTGATGAACGAGGCAGTGAGGGGAACGAGGATGGAATTTAATACATTGCGCCTAAGTGTTTTGGGAATCTCTGATTTTCGTAAGGTGACTTACACACCTAGATGGAGGGAGTAGTACTCAAGTTGGAATTCCAATTGCACGGCACAACTTGTTAGGCAAAAAATTCGATACAGGGTGTAGGAAGCGGTTTGGGAATTTGCATGCCTTTTCGACCAGTGAGATACTCCGTACAAAGTACGACAGAGAAATAACCACAGAGAAGGAAGCTAAAAGTAAACAATCAAACGAGCATTTTTGCATTTGTTTTGCATTGAATCGTTTCACAAGCTTGAATAGTGTTGTTTTTCTACTTTTACAAAAACGGCATCGTAGTGTTAAAACGTGCATTTGCACGTACATAAGTAATAGTAGTACTCCCTCCGTCTAGGTGTATAAGTCTTCTCTCTTTCTTGGTCACGGTGCACAACCAAAGATGACTTATTGACCTGGATGGAGGGAGTAGCACACTCTGCAAGCATATATAGAGAGAGACGTGTAGTGCGATAGTATATAGTAAAGTTTGGGCTATATACACGTACTTACAAAATGCGTATGAATACACAAGGTTTCCAACTTTCCCTTTTACATACGTAATTAAGGACGCTAATAATTCTTGAACGTTCGGGATTTATCATTTGCTTCCCGAAACTAATGAGATCGCCTTACGAAACAAAAATTATACTCCTACTAAAAGCCACGGCGCTCGCAGGAGCGCTTGTGGCACGCCACGAGTGCCCAGGTGCATGGTCGTTTCCCAGCGCGCCGACACAACACCTCTTCCTCAGCCTGGCAACTCGTGAGGTGCTGATTGCCGGCTTGCCGGCGGGCGAGCGCGATCTCACCGGTGTGGTGATCCGGTGCCAACAGGTACTCCTCCTGCCTGGAAGCGTGCACCCGGTCCGCGTACCGCCAAGCGTAGATGAGGCGCTTAGGCCCGACTGCACTCAGGGCTTTGGCACGGGCGTCGTCCGCCACCCTCATGGCCCTCGCACGAGCCTTCTGCCAAAGAGCCAATTGCCTGACTCTCTCGGACGCGACATAGGCCTGCCATGAAGCTTGTCCCGCGACGCGCTTCTCTTCCTCGGCCTTCTTCTTCGCCTCTATTTTGGCGCGCTCTGCTGGAGGCAAAGCCTCCCACAAGGCGACATCCATTTCTTTCCAAAGCTCCTCAAGGCTAGGGGGCTCGGCGGGCGGTGCGGCGTTCTCCTCGTAGCGGGGAGCCGACGTCTCCTCCCACGCGCGTGCTGGCGAGATTGGGAACACCGACGCGTCCACCTCGACACGTCGCGGCGAGGTGCAGAACACCGACGCGTCCTCCTCGACTAGTGGCGACGAGGAGCGGAACGCTGACGCGTCCACCTCAACGCGTTGCGGCGAGGAGCGGAACGCCGACGCGTCCTCCTCGACTAGTGGTGGCGAGGAACGGAACGGCGACGCGTGACCGTCCGTGCGGTGCAGCGAGGGGCGCCTAGGGCTTGGGAGGGGCGATTCCATGGTGGTTGGCATGAGAAGGAGGGGAAGGAGATATCGATGAATGTGAGCGTTCTTCCGAATGTCGTGGGAGGCGCAGTATTTATAGCGAGCAATGGCACACGTATGTAAGATATGGACTGAGCTGCACTGACTTAACTGCAGGTCAAGTTGCGTCACTGACATGTGGGCCAGTCCCCTGTTGGGCCCATATGCCAGTGACCCAATGCACCTGAAGTTAAGTAACTGAAGCAGCGTCCCGGGTGGAGTAGTGGGACCGCCGGAGGGAGAAGGAGAGTCTGGCAGGCATATTGTTTCCACACATGGAGAGGAAAATATTTGGAGACGAATGGGCTTCCTGCAAGTATGGGGAACGGTGCATAAATTCTCATCTTGCATGCCGGGCTAGGTATAGTCTCAATTCATTAAAAACATACACGCCCCACACATGTTCATATTTCAAGGTGCACGAAATTATTGCATGCGATGGTTAAGGCTGGCCATAATGGTGGTATCTTAGATGGTACTCCCTCCGATCCTTTATACTATGCGCATAACTTTTTTCGTTTTTTCCCCAAATGCTCTGCCCGATCCCCTTGAGTAGCGCACCTTTCCCAGCCTGCCCCTGCCTCTCCGCTTTGCTAGCAATTAATCTCTTTAATTGGTGCAACTTCCTAGTTTGCATGCAGAGACATAAGCGGAGGAGAAAGAGATTACATGTGACATGCATGGAGGGATTCGGGGCGACTAGTACTCTAATCCACGCAAAAGCAGGGGCAAACTTGTCTAGAAAATTTCGAACGGGCCTCTCCTTGGTATGCGAGCTATGAGTTATGCGCAAAGTAAAAAGAAACGGAGGGAGTATCATGCACACGGGAATAGCAAACAAGCCGGCATGGCGTGCGAACAGGCCGAAGGTCGTGGGAGGCGCGACGGTCGACGGAATTAATTGAAGTTACACACAAGCCGGCATGGCGTGCGAACAGGCAGAAGCTATACCGTCAGGCCTACAATATGGGTCTAGTAGACATGACATCTAGTGGGTCCCGCATAGTTCTGGATAACTCTTTGGGGGCTTGTAGCCGTTTATCCACCGGGCAAGCCAGCAACCCCACGTTGTTCGCACGCCCTACTCGTCCCCATCTTCTACTACTATAGTACCTTACAACAGTTCGCTCCCAGTCGTCCCGTCAATCCTAACCCTCCTCCCAAATCCATGGCGTCCCAAATCTCGATGATCGGTGGTGAGTACAAGGTTAGAACCATCACCGACGATGAGTTCGACGTCATCTACGCCTGTTCTACCGCAACGGTGAAAGAATGCCTTGCTCGCTCCAAACGCATGTTCGAAAACTCAAATGATGAGTGGGTCACTGGGCTAGATGTTGAGTACACCACAGTCCTGGGAAGCAAGAAGAAACTAAAGGAGGCAGAGAAGAAGAAGCCCGTCGTGATCCAGGTTTGCGTGCATGACTTATGCTTGGTCTACCACATATGTCATGCCTACGTTGAGTGCGAGGAATTTAAGAAGTTCCTCAAGGGTGATCGAGTCAAATTCATTACTGTAGAATTTAGGAACGATAAGGAAATGCTAGGTCGGATAGGCCTCATTGTAGGCTAGCCCATCGATCTCCAGAAGGAGAGCCTGGTGTCCTCCTCTCAGCCTTCAATGCTGACCCTGGCAGCAGCCATGATTGATCGTTCGTACGCTAAACTGAAGAAACCTCACCACGAGTTTCATCATGCATGGGAGTCGAAGACATTAGATGAAGATCACATCATGTACGCAGCAATGTGAAAGTGCAACTAATCCCCGGGTGGTTTTGGTAATTAACAACAACATATATATCATTGAACTAATATTCTCTTGAGAATCATTTCAGAAAAGTTCGATGATATGGGTATGGAAATGTCTGAAGAAGTGGACCCCTCAAAATGCTAAGACAAGCATTGGCAAAAGCTCAAGACTCCTTTTTGGTTTAGTGATCAAAGATCACATTGAGTCCATAGGAAAGCCAATACTATTAAAAGGGGATGAGGTTGTGTTAATATTCTTGTTGCTCAAGTGCTTGGTGATCTAACTCCCTCAACTATCAGCACTACTCACTACTTAACACACACCCATAAGTAATCTCGGTCACACCGATTTCTCCAACTCAGTCCCACCGAGATGAACCACTTCAGTTGTTTCTCCAAACCCTAGCTTCTCGGTCAAACCGATTCTGAGTTTCGGTCTCACCGAAAAAGGGCTGCCAACCTTCTGTGATCAGTTGACATCAATTCGGAATATCCGAGTTTATACTTTCGTTCTCACCGAAATGGCAAACCCTAACCTTTGACTCACTTCGGTCTCACCGAGATGGTATTTTCGGTCCCACCGAAAATCCCAACGTTCACTATATTTGAACTTTCGGTCTGACCGAGTTTTAACTTCGGTCTCACCGAGATTGGTCAAATGTGTGTGTAACGGTTGGATTTTGTGTGGAGGCTATATATACCCCTCCACCCCCTCCTCATTCGTGAGGAGAGCCATCAGAAAGTACCACCACTTCTATCATACACTTTCTGAGAAGTGAACCACCTACCCTTGTGTTGAGATCAAGCCATTCCATTCCTACCATATGAAACTTGATCTCTAGCCTTCCCAAGTTGCTTTCCACTCAAATCTTTCTTCCACCACAGCCATATCAGTGAGGAGAGTTGAGTGTTGGGGAGTTTATCACTTGAAGCACAAGAGCAAGGAGTTCATCATCATCAACATCGTCTATTACCTTTTGGGGGGTGGTGCCTCCTAGATTGGTTAGGTGTCGCTTGGGAGCCTCCGTCTTGATGATGTGGAGTTGAACCAAGATGTTTGTAAGGGCAAGGAGATCGCCTACTTCGTGAAGATCTACCCCGAGTAAGGCTAGTCCTCCGTGGGCGTAGGCCGTGATGGAATAGACAAGGTTGCTTCTTCGTGGACCCTTCGTGGGTGGAGCCCTCCGTGGACTCGCGCAGCCGTTACCCTCCGTGGGTTGAAGTCTCCATCAACGTGGATGTACGATAGCACCACCTATCGGAACCACGACAAAAATCTCCGTGTCACCAAACTGCGTTTGATCTTCTCCACCTCTCTTTTACATGTGCAATTTACTTTCCGCTGCATAAACTCTAGAATTGCATGTGTAGGGTGTTACTTGAACTGATCTTGTTTGTGAAACTGCCAAAAACATTGCATGACCTAAAGGCAGATTTTTTATATTGTCAAGTAGTCTAATCACCCCCCCTCTAGACCTACTTCGATCCTACAAGTGGTATCAGAGCTTTGGTCTCCATTGCCTTGGTTTCCATTGCGTTGGACTCCATAAGCTTGGTTTCACAACCTAGGAGAGTATGGCGTCTAGTGAGGGTAATTATCGTAGAGGTCCTTACTTTGATGGTACAAATTTTGCTAGTTGGAAGCATAAAATGAAAATGCATATTCTTGGTCATAACCCAGCCGCATGGGGCATTATTTGTGTTGGCATGCAAGGTGACTTCTTTGAAGAAGGAAAAGTTCCGGATCGCGAAGCTACACCCGAAGAACTGAAGATGTTGCAAAACAATGCTCAAGCTTGTGACATTCTCTTCAATGCTTTGTGTCCCGAAGAGTTCAACAAAATCAGCCATCTTGAGAGTGCTAAAGAGATTTGGGATACTTTGGTTGAAATGCACGAGGGTACTGAATCTGTGAAGGAATCAAAGCTAGATATTCTTCAAGGTCAACTTGACAAGTTCAAGATGAAGGATGGTGAAGGAGTCGCTGAAATGTACTCTAGGCTTGCTCTCATCACAAATGAGATTGCTGGCTTAGGAAGCGAAGAAATGACCGACCGATTCATCATTAAGAAGATTCTCAGAGCTTTGGATGGAAAGTATGACACCGTGTGCACTTTGATCCAAATGATGCCAAATTACAAGACTCTCAAGCCAACTGAAGTCATTGGAAGGATTGTTGCTCATGAGATGACACTTAAGGATAAGGAAGAGCTTCACAACAAGTCAAGTGGTGCTTACAAAGCTACAAGTGATGCTCCTACTACCTCAAGTGACAAGTTAGTTTCCAATGAAGACATAAGCCTAATGGTCAGGAACTTCAACAAGTTCTACAAGAATAGAGGCAAAGAAAGAAGCTCAAAGTCTAGATCATATGATGGAAAGAGATCTTCTAGTCGTGATCGAAACTGCTACAATTGTGGTAGACCCGGACACTTCTCAAATGAGTGTACGGCTCCCCACAAGAGAAGAGAAGAGTCTCCAAGAAGGAAAGCAAGAGATGAGTCACCTCGGAGAGAGAGAAGGAGTAGAGATGATCGTTATGAACGAAGACCTTCTCGGAGAAGCAAGGACTCGGAGAGGAAAGACAAGTCATCAAGGAGCTATACAAGAAGAAGACATCAAGCTCATGTTGGTGAATGGGTCTCCGGCTCCGACTCTGACAGTCAATCCGATGGAAGCTATCACTCCGACTCCGACTATAGTCAAGATGAAGGTGTTGCCGGACTTGCACTCGTATCCTCCAACTCCAACTCCTACGACTTATTTGATTCACCAAATGAGGGAATTGGAAGATGCTTCATGGCTAAAGGCCCCAAGGTAACACACCCTGAATTCATTGACTTTGATAGTGATGAGGATGACTTACTTGGTGAAGATGAGCTCTTGCATGATAAATCTAGTGAGCTTAGTAATGATGAAAATGCTAGTAGTCTTTATAGTCGAGAAGAGTCGAATGACAATGCTATGAAGGAGATTGAGCGTCTAACTAAAGAATTAAACACTCTTAAATTAGCTCATGAAACAACTCAAGAAGATCATAGAGAGCTCCTAAGATCTCATGAGAAGCTACGCTTCGAGAAGCTCACTCTAGAGCAAGAACATGAGTTTCTAAAAGCGATCAATGACGATCTTCGAAAGAAGAGTTCTTCATATCTTGCCAAACGACTTCTCTTGTCTAATTTCTTGCCACCTATTAAGACTAAGCATGACAAGCATAAGAAAAATTCTTCCTCTAGTAGTAACAATAAAAATGTTAAATCTAATGTTGTTACTTCTAGTAGTTCTCTTGATTCCACTAACAATGTTTCAAGCCAAGTTACACTTGAGCAAGAAAATAGCTTATTGAAGGAAATCATAGAGAAAGGTGTCTACAAGAGTCTTGCCGGAAGCAAGAACTTTGAGGAGATTGTTCGCAAACAAGGAAGACACCGGAAGAATCAAGGGATTGGTTTTGAGCGAAAGTTCAACGCCAAAGGTGTTGAGTGGGAAGAAGGTCAATACCCTACTCCACAGTTTGTCTCACAAAAGGAGAAGTATGATCCTACTTCTTCCAATGTGGAACAAGCTCAAGATGACCTTCCACCACAAGACCACAAGCTAAAGGCCAAGGACAAGCTTCAAGAGGAGATTGATGCATTCATTGAAGCACCTCAAGCCATGGTCAAGTGGGTTCCCAAGGACACTTCAAGTTCTACTTCGTCAAGCTCAACTACAACACCAAGGATTCCCATCAAGATGATGTGGATCCCAAATAAGAAGAACTAGTAGGTTCTTGAGGGTGACTCCGCCAACAAACTTCACTCATATTCATTTTGGCAAGAACTTGTGCAATCAACTTCCACATCATGCACTAGTTCATGGAGTCACAAACCCTCTTGTCGGTAAGTCAAGGGACAAGGTAATCATTGCTTTCATGGACATTATCTTTTGTGTACTTCACTCTATGTCCATGGATATTCTTGTTTGTTCCTTGTGGGACTAACCCATGTAGGTATTGAAAGTGCCCTAATCCAAGGATAGCTCTCAACTCTTGATGATCTACATCAACATTGAGCATCCACATCTTCAACATCTACATGAAGTCTACTACGACAACCCAAGGTTAGTTTGACCCTTTAAAAGGGGTTCTCACATCTAGGGGGAGCTTTGCTCTAAAAAAAAATGAGCTAAAGCATCTCCAAATGATGTGAACACATAAATGCTTTATGTAAAAGTGGTAACCCCACTTGTGCTTAAACGATGAGTATGACCTATGACCAAATGTTCTCATTTGGCTCCTAAGTCAATATACTCATATATAGATGACCTAGTCATCGACAAATTGTGTGCTAGTAGCTAGAGTTTTGGTTGTGCATGTTTGACACATATTTCAGTTGCTATCTTATTGTGTGAGCATGTTGAATGCATGATTTTATTCATTCAAGGACATCCATTTGTGGTTTTGATTGTTTTGGTTTCTTTTTCTGGCCAAATGGATGGACAAGAATGCCTAAGCACCTTCCCTAGCTATCTATGCTATCTTGTCTCAAATTCTATTCATGCTTATATCACAACTTTGAACAAGTCTTTTTCGGACAGTCCGAGTGAGGAGCACTCGGAACCACCGATTCGTCTAAGGCTGACTTCCAAAACCTTCTAAGTCCATTTCGGTCTGACCGGCTTCTCAATCTCGGTCCAACCGAAACACTTAGATTGATCTAGGTTTCATCTCGGTGAAACCGAGTTCAAAATCTCGGTCTGACCGATATGCGTAACTGCACTGCAATTATGCATCTCGGTGACACCGAGTTTTTCAACTCGGTCCCACCGACAGCACGGGGTTATATATACTGAGGGCTGCGCGCGATTTATTCCTTTCAAACGTTCGCCCTCCAAGACCCCTGCTGCCGCCGCCCTGGTCTACGGATCGTCGCCTTCATCACCTGTGCGTCCTCGCCGCAGGTCTCCGCCGCCGTCAACGGTCTTTCAGCCATGTCAGATGTCAGTGACAGCCAGAACAGGTCTGAATCACCATTTGCTGAAATCCCAGAGGCAGAAACAAGTCCTGCAAGCAGCTCTAGTGATGATGGTGAGAGGAGCACCCCTAGTGGTCTGCCTCCCGCAGCTACGAGAACCAGGAAGAAGAGAACTTCTGATGATGAGGATTCCGACTTTGTTGCTGAGGAAGTTACCTCCAAGCCCAAGAGGAATGTGGTTGCCAAAGAGCACCAAGGGCAGCAGCCAAGGAAAGGTACAAGCAAGGTAAAACAGTCTGCAGTTGCTAAGAAACTCATCTTGGAAGAGCCTGCTCCAAGCAAGGTGAAGAAGACTTCCAAGAGGAAGAGAGTTGTTTATGCTGAACCTCAAGTTGATGTTGCTGAAGAAGAAGAAGAAGATGCACCCCAGCCTCCTCCTCAGAAAGCTAAGTTCATGGGTGATGCTATTCGGGCTCAAGCCTCCTCCAAGCCCAAGAAGCCTGCTCCAGCTAAGGCAGCTCCAGAGAAGCCCAAGAGGACAACCAGAAGCATTCCAGCTTCTGAGAAGAACAAAGGTGAGATGCCACCTTCTGAGTCAGATGAAGAGCATGTGTTGCTCAAGCTCCGTCCCAAGTTGCCACTCCACAATGATGCTCATCCTCAAGCTGAGGATATGAAGGCAAGAAAGGACAAAGGTCTCAGGCTATGGAGACAGTCTGATCCATATGCCGTAAGAAGAAGGACTGCTGTGGACCCCAGATTCCACACCAGAGAGCAGCAGGATTTCTATGAGACCGTGCTAATGGATAAGAAGCCCATTGTTGCTGACACCAGGTATGTTGACTGGAAGTACATTGACAGCAGAGAGCATCGGGACTTCTTTCCCCATGTGCATGAGAGCTTTACTGCATGTGGAGTTGCTGATTTTGTGGGTCAAGAACTAACAGCCTGGAATGACGAGATGATCATGCAGTTCTATGCCACAGCCCATTTCTACCCCGATGGCAAGATCACCTGGATGATTGAAGGTCAACGGTTTTCTTCAACTGTTGCAGAATGGGCAGAAATTCTGAATGCTCCAGTGCAGAGAGAGGACGACATTGATGTCTATGGGATTCCTAAGAAGAGTCATGATTCTATGAAGAATATGTACAAGGAGATCCCAGCTGCTGATTTGGAAGGATGGAAGCTCGGCTCTGTGTATTATCTCCAGGCAGGTCTGACCACCACCAACACTATTCTGAGGCATACCTTGATGCCTAAGTCAGGTGACCACCGGATGATACGAGGCTATTCTATCAACATGCTGCACATTCTCGATGAGAAGGCACCTTTTAAGGTGATGGACTTGATGGTTGAGACCATTAAGAGGACTGCAGCTGACCAGAAGAGGTCATGTGGGTTTGCTCCGCAGATACAGATGCTCATCAACGCCAAGTTTGGCACGGGCAAATTCATGTTGGATAGGAAGCACTTGCCACTGCAGCCAGAGCATGAGGACAACGTAGTTGTGATGGATGAAGAGGATCCCACCTCAGTTGAAGGGCAAGCCAAGATCGAAGCTGCAAAGAAAGCCAAAGCTGACAGAGAGGCAGCAGCAGCAGCAGCTAAGCCAAAGAGCTTTGGAGAGCAAATCCTTGAAGCAACCCAGAGAATTGAACAACGCCTGGCCAGCATTGAGCAATCTCAGGAGAGCCTTGAGAGGATTGTCGAGGACAAGATCCACGCTCTAGACGTGAAGCTGACTGAGATTCAGGTGTCTGTCAACAGGCTTGAGGCAGACATGGAGGAGACTAGGCAGGAGAGAGCAGAGCTTATGCAGGATGATATAGTCCAGGACTCTCATCGCCAGAATGCTCCGGTTCCCAGAGGATCCAGGTCTGCAGCTATCCCAGTTACTTCAGCTCCAGCCACAGCTCCAGCTCCAGCATCCACTCCTCCAGCGCAGACATCAGCAGAAGTCTTCGCCGACGCAGCTATCTCTACACCGACATCGACCCAGACGGGAGCAGCCAGCCGAGCCCGCAGTGACGCTTAGCTCTATACCTTTTCGAACTTTTTGGTAACTTGTTGCCAAAGGGGGAGAAATTGCTATAGATCATAGGGCTTCGAGAGAGAGAGTGCTCTTTCGTCTTTTCGTTCTTTTGCCGGTTTTCCCTGTGATACATTGGTTTCTTTTGGTTCCAGATACTTTATGTGTGCTTGCTACTACGTTTGATGCTACCTTAATGAGTGCTTATTGCTTATCATATGCTATTTCTTATTGTATGGCTATTTACTCTTGTCTTGGTGATTGAGTGCATGTTATTCATTCTTATCATTTTGTGCGCTCCACCAAGATGTATGTGACATGGAAGAGTAACCCATTATCCTAATCGATTGTGCATTTGCATTCAAACGCAAATTTTAAATAATGCACAAATTTAGGGGGAGCTCTTGTTTATCACATACTTCTCAAAGCGACGATATTATTCTTTGATTATATCTCTTGTCGAAGCTTTGATCTATATGTTGTCATCAATTACCAAAAAGGGGGAGATTGAAAGTGCAACTAATCCCCGGGTGGTTTTGGTAATTAACAACAACATATATATCATTGAACTAATATTCTCTTGAGAATCATTTCAGAAAAGTTCGATGATATGGGTATGGAAATGTCTGAAGAAGTGGACCCCTCAAAATGCTAAGACAAGCATTGGCAAAAGCTCAAGACTCCTTTTTGGTTTAGTGATCAAAGATCACATTGAGTCCATAGGAAAGCCAATACTATTAAAAGGGGATGAGGTTGTGTTAATGTTCTTGTTGCTCAAGTGCTTGGTGATCTAACTCCCTCAACTATCAGCACTATTCACTACTTAACACACACCCATAAATAATCTCGGTCACACCGATTTCTCCAACTCAGTCCCACCGAGATGAACCACTTCAGTTGTTTCTCCAAACCCTAGCTTCTCGGTCAAACCGATTCTGAGTTTCGATCTCACCGAAAAAGGGCTGCCAACCTTCTGTGATCAGTTGACATCAATTCGGAATATCCGAGTTTATACTTTCGGTCTCACCGAAATGGCAAACCCTAACCTTTGACTCACTTCGGTCTCACCGAGATGGTATTTTCGGTCCCACCGAAAATCCCAACGTTCACTATATTTGAACTTTCGGTCTGACCGAGTTTTAACTTCGGTCTCACCGAGATTGGTCAAATGTGTGTGTAACGGTTGGATTTTGTGTGGAGGCTATATATACCCCTCCACCCCCTCCTCATTCGTGAGGAGAGCCATCAGAAAGTACCACCACTTCTATCATACACTTTCTGAGAAGTGAACCACCTACCCTTGTGTTGAGATCAAGCCATTCCATTCCTACCATATGAAACTTGATCTCTAGCCTTCCCAAGTTGCTTTCCACTCAAATCTTTCTTCCACCACAGCCATATCAGTGAGGAGAGTTGAGTGTTGGGGAGTTTATCACTTGAAGCACAAGAGCAAGGAGTTCATCATCATCAACACCGTCTATTACCTTTTGGGGGCTGGTGCCTCCTAGATTGGTTAGGTGTCGCTTGGGAGCCTCCGTCTTGATGATGTGGAGTTGAACCAAGATGTTTGTAAGGGCAAGGAGATCGCCTACTTCGTGAAGATCTACCCCGAGTAAGGCTAGTCCTCCGTGGGCGTAGGCCGTGATGGAATAGACAAGGTTGCTTCTTCGTGGACCCTTCGTGGGTGGAGCCCTCCGTGGACTCGCGCAGCCGTTACCCTCCGTGGGTTGAAGTCTCCATCAACGTGGATGTACGATAGCACCACCTATCGGAACCACGACAAAAATCTCCGTGTCACCAAACTGCGTTTGATCTTCTCCACCTCTCTTTTACATGTGCAATTTACTTTCCGCTGCATAAACTCTAGAATTGCATGTGTAGGGTGTTACTTGAACTGATCTTGTTTGTGAAACTGCCAAAAACATTGCATGACCTAAAGGCAGATTTTTTATATTGTCAAGTAGTCTAATCACCCCCCCTCTAGACCTACTTCGATCCTACACAATGGATGCCTACCTTTGTTTAAATATCTACAAGGGTTGGATGAAGAAGCAGCGCCCAGTGTCCGGTTCAAGCAAAGAAGCGTCGGCGAAGAGGAAGAGGAAGAGGGACCAGGATGAAGTCAAGGATGTGGACTCAGACTCCGAGTAGGTGGCAGTGTCGTCGCTCATGCTGGTTCTACTGCAGTGTCAAGCGGACTAGTTGCTCAGTTTATTTTCAAGGGTGTGTTGTGTTGAGGCCACAGCTGAACTATGTTTATGTTTTTTCTCGTTATTTGAACTCTTTAGTACGTACAGTAGTACTAGTACTATGTCTTACTATTGTTCTTCTTGCAGTTGGTACTACTGCTCGTATCTTTGTGTTCCTACTATTGTTAATACATTTGTACTAGTAGTATAATTTGGGTCAGTCGATTTGTGAAAGAAGTTCGACAGAGTGAAGGAAGAAGACGACAGGGTGCCCATGATCTATCTTATGAGTGTTGGGTGTGGAATGCAGTTCATCGGAAAAAATGGATCATGCCCGGGGTTAAACGGATGGCCGGGGTGGGGGGAGCATGGCGGTGGTAGGCGGTTCAGGGGAGGGCGCGGCGGCGGTGGCAGACGGTTAGGCATGTGGCAGGCTGAGAAGATGAATCATGCATCTATTTCGAAGGTTGAAGAAGCCCTTCTAGCCATCCATGTTGCATCAAACGGATCACAAGAGTCGACTGACCCAAATTGCTCCTTCAGATTGCAGGATCCACGTGGCATTCAAGGTCTCGAAGGTAGATTCCGCGTCTGCACCCGGTTTGCGGGCTCGATGCGCGCGCGACCGGCTTCCACCGCGACAGCCACCATGCGCGCCTCCTCCACGTGAGCGGAGATGACAATGACACACTAGTTCCTCCTCGCCGGCGTGCTGGAGCACGCGCTCGCATAGACACGGCTCCACCAGCTGCTCACGTGCTTGGTAGCGCGGCGGCATCGCGAGGAGGGACTGCAGCCGATGTGAGCGAGCGAGCCTTCGGCTTGGCGGCGACATGGCGGTGATGGGCGAGAAATTGTTGGCCGGAGCAGGCGGACGTCGGCATGCGCTACGGTGGCGGCGGCATATTGATGAGTGCGCGTATGGAAGCTTAGTTTAGTTTTATATAGGGTTGGTCAAACTTAAAAGAAAACCGTACTAGTACACATAAACATTAGACTTAGGCAGCGCTTTTATTAGCTACCACAGCCACGATACGGAATCCTGTGCAAACGCATGAACCGCGGCCGCGCGATCGATCGAACGGTGCGTCGCCGTTTTGCGCTCGAAGGACATCCACCGAACCTTTTTGTGTGTGTGAAAACAATCCCCGGATATTACTCAACTTTTTTTCCAGGAAAAGTTCTTGACGCTACAATATTTCCATATATTTGAATTTAGCTCGAGTTTGTGTTTATTTGGATTTGGACGTTTTAGTTGTGCCCTAGTTTTTTTAGTACTGATTTTGTGTGTGTGACTGAGAGAGAACGCGTGTATGTGTCCATATGTGTGTTGTGGCGGAAGGGCAATGTGGAGACGGTGTGCATGTGATAGAGACATGGAGAGGTGTGAATGTTCAAATGACCATGCATGAGTGAGACATAGACAAATGTCGATACATTGTGTATACATGAGAGAACAGTCTTCCATTTTACTTGTGTGTGTGCGTGAGAGAGAGAGAGAGAGAGGAGCATCCGTAACATGACAACCATCTCTCTCGATTCGTCCGTCCCTCGCACGATCGCATGTAACACATGCATCAATGCACACATTTTGACACCCTCACCCGGCCCCTGCCCACCTCAAGCCCCGCACATTGCTCTCTATCTCGCACGCACAATCTCTTCGTGAATACCCTGTTTAGCAAGTAGTTTTCCATCACATACACACACATTTATCTCCTTAGGTTTGTTTTCTCTCAATATCTGACACACACACACACACACAACACACAGCACACACACACACACCCTCCCACGAGCACACATTTCATCCCCATCCAAGGTTATATGGCGACCACTCTCGCTTGTGCTTCTCTGCACCCCAGCATGCACAACACCTCAATCTTCAAAGAGGGCATCGAGGAGATCGAAGACGGTGACCACACTACGCTACAGAATGCGGGGCCATTTGGAAGTAGGATCATGTGACGACGGCTGACTGACTCCTCCCCCACCCTCTCTCTCTCTCTCTCTCTCTCTCTCTCTCTCTCTCTCGCACAAAATTACCAATCCCTCTCTCCCCCGCACAAATTTATCAATCCCTCAACCCACGAGATCCTTCCCCTCTCGTCCATGTTTTTTCAGCTCTCTTATCAAACCTGTTGTCTCTTCTCCTTCCACGTGTACAGAATCCGGATGCACACGCATCTCACGTATATTACATGTCTCCATCTTTCTCACAGACCTAACTTCTTCCTCTCTCTCTTTCTCTCTCTAGCTATCTCCCTCTCTCTATTTTGTTAGGTTTGTCTCCTACTCTCTCGTCCACATACATACAATCTTTCCCGCCCTATCTGCTCCATCTTTGCAAGCTCTCTCTGCATGTTTCATTCACACATTGGGATATGTTCAAAATGTTACTTTTATAATGGCTGATGTAGAGTTATTGTTGCTTTTGTTGCATCCTACAAAGTAATAACTATGAAATGCATTTTGATTGTCATTTGACTGGGATTATGCGAGTTTGAGCATGTTGTGAAGTACTATAGACCTCGTATACATCTTGGAATTCGACAATGGTTGTAACTATTGAATTGTATAGACCATTACATTCGAAGTCAGTAGCCTAATATATTTATTTCACAATTTCAACAAATGATTAATTTACTACATACTAGGGAAACAAATGTGTACACCCTCCGTTTTTATTTATGTCTGCATATTAGCATTGGTCAAAGTCAAGTTTTGTAAACTCTCAGAAAGTTTATAACAAAAAATATTAACATATACAATAACAAATAAATACCATCAGATTCATTATTGAATGTACTTTCACATCATACATATATGTTACGGTAAATGTTTATATTTTTGTATAAACTTGGTCAAACTTTAGGAAGTTTGACTTCGGTCAAACCTAATATGCAGAGTTTACTAGTACCACTCGCCAGTTGCTTAGCTGAATCACCCAACACGGCACACGGGGAGTTCAGTGTCACAAAATTTTGAGGTCGGCAGGAAAATCTCCCGCGACCCTGATTCGAGCAGTGGGAAGTTACCATCATAGCCTTCGGAACAGGCCGACAGATGACGGTTGGTAGGGGGCTGTTTTCGTAACTTCAGGTTCACCCTACCCAGCCAACCCCACCCCGGCACCCAGAGTAGTACACCTGAATACTCCCCATTTTCTATCCCCACCGCAAAATAGACTTCTCCACGGCACCGCAGCCTTCGTGCTCCTCCACTTCTACATCGGTGCACTCGTCCACTGCAGCGCATCTGTCTCATCGACGACCTCGTACGCAGCACTGGATCCGATCCACCGTCGTCATCGTACACGGAGCCTCTTCCCTGGCACCGTCTTCCACGGTCTCGGATCTGCTTCCCGGAAGCCGACGCCAAGCGTAGAAGCACCACCATCGTGGACAATGAACTGACTCCCGTTGCCGACCATGACTCACAGAGGCCGCCGCGACCATCGTTCTCCTCCTCGATTGGTAATGTGTGTATTGAATCACTTAGCAGTACATGTGCAGTTCCAATTTTTTTCATACCTACCCTTCAAATTTTTTGGGTGCTATTGTTCCCATAAAAGAAATTGGTTATAGCCTCCATTGTCCAATAGAATATCAGCTTGTAATTGTGCGTTACTCCTGTATCGCGATGTGCTTGGGTAGGTATTTCATCTGCAACCTGTAGTGTGGCAAATGATGGATAGTTTTTTGAAGTAGCAAGATGCCCATGCGTTGCACGCATCAAGATGCAGTTGTATGAGTAGTTTATCTTGTGGGAGAAAAGGATGAACGAGGGAATACCTTATTTGCAAATGCGGAGAGGGGTGTGGGTATCTTTTTGCAAAATTGCCACAGATTCCTTCCTATTCGTCGGATATAAATCGGATGGCCTATATTGCAGGATGGCTGGAACACCATCATCACCAACTCTGTTTTTTAGAAGATTAGGAAAAAAATAGAGAAAAAAATAGAGAGTAGAGACGAAGAGATAAATATTAAATATTAAATAAATATGATAGTAGAGAAGAGAGTAGAGATAGCAGAGACGTCTGGAAAGGATTGCGCGCGCGGGAAAAAGCGGCCAGGCGTGCGCTAGTTTTGGCGCGCGGCGTCCAGCGCGCTTTATCTAATCCAACGCCCTCCCACCACTCTGTGCCTTGCCACCGCTCTCTCCCTGCTCTGTGCCTCGCCGCCGCCCTCTCCTCGCTCTTTCTCGCCTCGCCGCCGCCGCGCAACCATGCCGCCGCGTCACCGGAAAATTTGGGGATACCGTGGCGTCCGTGCGCGCCCCTTCGGCGGCTTCTCCGCCGAGATCTGGTTCCGCGGAATGCGCCTTGGCCTCGGCAATTTTTACGCCGCCAACGAGGCCGCCCGCGCGTACGACGCGGCGGCATGGCGCCTCCGGTGGCCTCATAGAACATTGAACTTCCCTAATGTGCCGAGGCGGGAGCGAGAACAGGAGATCGCGCCTCTGCCATGGCTTATCACCAACGAGGTTCGTCGCGACCACCGGAGGCGGGAGCACCGTCTCGGCATCACCGAGATGGACGAGGAAGCCATGGCGCTGTGGCGCCAACGCTTCCTGCAGGACATCATCAACGAGCGCGAGTTCTACAAGGAAAGGAGAGCGGAGAGGGATAAGAGGAGGGCGGAGCGAGCCGCCTATCGCGAGGACAAGCGTAGGCGAAAAGCATACGCTCAATTCAACATGAGGTTAGGAGCAATGTCGCCCTGGGAATCCGACGACGATCGGTATCTTCAGGCCTACAGTCAGACGTCGAAGGAGGACATCACCAAGGAGGAGTCAGACGACGAGGAGTAGTTGAATAATCTATTTTTATATATATATATATATATATATATATATATATATATATATATATATCTATGCTGGGAATTATCCTCTAATCTCTATCTCTACTTCTCGATCTCAGAACTGTAAGCGCTTTTTTAAAGCGATGCGCGTTGCGATTCTGTTGGAGATGCTCTAACATGGCAGACGAGTGCTTTAATGTTGCCCACAAGATGCGCGAGTATTACTAGTAGTATATTTTTCTTGCCATGTTGAGATTTTAAAACCACGAGTGCGAACATGCAGAGAAGCAATGAAGACCAAACACGGGATATTGGGGACATCTTCAAGGAGCATGGCAAGTTAAAGAGGAGCTGCACTGAACCTGTAAAACAAGCTTTTCAAAGTAACACCCTTTCAATTACTTTCATTTAGCGTCGTGTTCTTCAATGTGTATATGTTGTAGTTTATGTTTCTCTTAAGGCTCGTGTTCTTCGATGTGTCAGAATGCAGTTCCTGCGAGGAGGGAAGTATGGCCAACCTCGAGATCATGTTTCCAAAATGAGGCTGGATTACACACAAGGTGCCAGTTCCCTAATGATGCTGGATTAGATACAAGGTGCAAATTCCCAGATGATGCTGGATTACACACAAGCCAGGTGGAGTCGTCAGCTGTTCATGTCCTCGTGGCTCTAGTAAAGGCTGAAAGAAAGCATGCAACAGCCCTTGAGAATGTAGCTGAGTTCCTGAAGAAGCGAAAAGAGCAATCAGATGCTCTCTTCACCCATGCCAAAGAAGAGATGGAAGAAGCTAGAAATAAGCTAGCGGAGGCAGAGCAGGCTAGGCGTCTCCTGCTATCTAAAACTGTTGTCAATACAAAATTTCCTTCATATTAGCTAGGTTCAAATGTTTATCCAGTCAGCATGCCTGTTGTGATGTCTGTGCATCTACTAATGTGGCACAAAAATATATTTTTTGGGGTCATGTAATAAGAGCAATTACTTTCCAAACAATAACAGACGAATAATTGGACATGGTATAGTTCACGCGCAAGCCCGACTTTCGAAGTTCAACTTCCACATCAAACTCAAGTTCACAGATATCTCCACATTCATACATAATGTCAACAACCATGATTCACTTCAAAGCCAAAAAAAATTTGAGGAGAGTTATGAATAGAGAAAAACCTCTAGTTCCTGCTACCAGTGCGAGCACAACAAGTCAAGACCATGCGTAATTAATTATATTTTGGTCATTTTTTGTGTTCTAAAATGCCGGCCGGCTCGCGGAAGGACGTGTTGCCGGCACACGTGCGGATTCAATGAAGGCAGGCGGGACAGTCTGAAGCCAGTTGTATGCGGCGAGGAGGCGTGTTCAGCCAGGCCTATAGCGAGTGGGGCCCTCTTGGCCGGCGCGTCGGTTCAATGCCTGTGCTACGAGAGGTCGTGTCCGTGTCAGAGCAATCACTCCCTCCAGTCCTTTTTTGTTTGCGTATAACAAAATCTCATTTTCCATTCACATTTTACAAGTAAAATTTATGGACAAATTTTGACCCAAAATAGGATGGGGACTAGTAAACCAGAACGGGGGTAGTAGTTCTTTTTTCTAATCAAAGAAGGGTTTCCCCCTTCCGATTTTCATTACTGAAAACCAACATCTAAATCTGAACATAGTATTTGCCCTAGAACTACCAGGTTCAACATCTCGCAACATAAACCCATACAACCATACGCCAAGGAGGTACGTAGTACTATGAATTCCATTTTTGCTCCATACCAATCGTTCTAAAAACTACTTAGTACTTATAACGCGCCATTGAAAATCGGAATTCTTAACCCCGCTAAAAAATGATATTTTAAACGTGGCTACTCGATCTGTGGCAACTGACGAGCCACCACCTCCAAGTCGTTCACCTGTGGTCCCGACCATCAACTCCTACAGATCAAATAATCACGCGAGCTCACTATTCCTACAAAGGTGCGCTCCACCATGTACCCGGTACCCGCGAATGCAGCAATCGTGCACCAATGGTTTTAGGGTTTATTTGTTAACGTTGCATTTACATAACACTCGTGTGTGCGACACAACGAGAGACCGACTGCATGTGTGTGCCTCTTCTCTTCGTATATGTACTCCACCGTTTGTCTGGTGTCCAAAAAATTATACTAATAACTACTAGTAGAAGGCACGTGCTATGCACGTATTTCTTACTCACTCATTTTTCTGAAAAAGGTGGCTTATTTTGCCCATGGTTGTTAAGATTGTATTGAACATGTAACAAACTTTATTGTTCAATTTGTTGCATTATGAGAAAGGGTTATCAAATTGCTGCATTAGAAGTTCCCGGAGGTGGGGGGATAATCATACAAACGTTGAGTACTTTGATTTGTGAAACATTAGTTGTTTAGTGAGTCGTTGTTGTTTGCCAGATATTACAGGCCTCCAGTTGTTAAGCATTAAAGTTCAGAGCCACAGAAGATGGTAAATAGCAGACTTTGGCGGGCATTTGACATCGTGAGGGTTCAAGAAAGTTCCTGGAGTCACTTTGGCGGGTGGTCGTACAGAGCGAATCCAAGAAACATGAGCCGTTAGATCACTTGAGTTGGGTATTGTGTGGAACAAATCAAATGGCCACTAATTGCTCCCCAGTCTTGGCGGATAGATAACCTGAATTCCAAAATTTATGTACTATAGTAGTAGAGACTAGCAATGTGCCAATGCATTGCCACACGATCTGAGTAGATTAATACATATTCACCGCTTTGATAGAAAAAAAAAGTCTAGTTTTGAAATACGTATATCACTAAAAAATTGTTATGTTTCACTCAAAATATATTCCTTTGGCGGTTTTGATGAGATAAGGGAGGAATGTTGTTCGTTTCAAGATTCGAGAAGTGGTGTATGTCTAATTTCTACTCTTACTTGCAAGATGCCCGTGCGTTGCACGGAACATCAAGATCTTGTGAGAGAAAAGGATGCACGAGGGAAGGCCTTATCTGCAAATGTGGAGAGGAGTGCGGGTAAATTGCCATAGTTTTGTTCCTATCCATCAGATATAAATCGGATGGCCTATATTGCAGGATGGCAGGCCCACCATCATCACCAACTCTGTTTTTTATCCCTACTCTTATAAAAAAGCATAGTCGGTGATGATCGTGTGCCTGCCATCCTACAATATAGGCCATCCGATCTATATCTGATGGATAAGAAGGAAACTATGGCAATTTTGCAAAAAGATACCCACACCCCTCTCCACACTTGCAAATAAGGCCTTCCCTTGTTCATCCTTTTCTCCCACAAGATAAACTACTCATACAAATGCATCTTGATATTCCGTGCAACGCATGGGCATCTTGCTAGTTGTTGCAAAAAGCACATGTGTGAGAGAGAGAGGGAGAGAGGAGGAGGACGGAGTGCATGTGTGACAAAGACACAAAGAGTGTGTGTGCGAGAGGTATCAGCTTAAAATGAGGCGATAGTGTGTGTGTGCACGATCGAGAGGGCGTGTCTCAAGAAGGGAAGAAAAATTGACATAGATACAAGGAGCGGGAGAGAGACATGTATGTGATAGTGGAAGCACGAGTGTGCGGGTGTATAAACCTATCTAGAGGCTAGTCGATAAATGTTTGTGAGAGAAATACGAGTCGGGGGTGCGAAAGCGAGAGTTTTGTGTGTGAGAGAGAGATGGTAGTCAGGAAGGGGAGTGGAAGCAGGAGTTGTGTGTGTGAGAGAGAGAGGGGGGAGTTTGTCTGATCGGTAAACAAAGGAATAATGTCAGTCTGGGATGGAGACGAAAAGGAGACCGCAACAAATGTTGTGTCTACAGGAGAGAGAGAGAGAGAGTAATTTTAGTGGTATGATTCATATCTAGAGACATATAGGGTGTGTGAGAGAATCCCATAGAGAGAAAGACAAAGTGAAAGACGAGTGGAGACTATGTGTGTGGCGGTGAAAAAGAAATCTTAGGTACCTAGTGATATGAGAGAACGGTAGAGACATGAGAGATAATGAAAACCGTGTAATGTATAATGATAGGGAGAGTGTGACACTTCTCAAGGGAGACGTCGAGAGACCATGTTTGCGAGGATAGGAGAAACATGAAGTGAGCATGCGGGTGAGCTGGAGAAAAGAGAGTGATAGCTACATGAAGGAGCATGCATGCGAGAGAGATGGGCATGAAAGGAGTGAACATAAAAGGGATTCATATATTGGAATTCGAGATGATGATACATGTAATCCATACTCGAACCAAAATTGATCTATCAAACATGCATACTCATATGAATTCATGCGCATCTATGTTATTTAATGTGTAGATATTACTGATCCATACATTTTAGTAGAACATAATTTGGTTTAATTTTTTGATTTCAACCTTATGATTTGTAATATCTACATATTATACAAATAAAGGAGCAGAATTCTTTGTTGTTCTTTTGAAAGTATATATAAAAAAATGATGTATATAGAATTTTATTCCAATCGAAAATGGACCCCGCCCTAAAAAAATAGAATACAAATGGGATTCGAATTGAGTTGGCATGGTAAACGTGAACTCTGTAGAATTTGAACGAATCGGGGAAAGTCACAGTAACCGCCCGAAACCAAAATCTGCGAGATGGAAATTACTATTGCCTATCCCTGCCATGCAAAGCCTATCTGCTCGATTTCTATAGGTTTCGATAGGGGTAGGTTTGTAATTTCACTCAAACGTGACATAACCGCCTCTCACCCAGATTCATACACGATGGGCGCCAAAACACAGTGTGTCCTCGGCGGAAATCGACTCCCTCCCCGATTCATACATGGTGGGCGCCAAAAACAAACTCTCATCGGCAAATATTTAGTCTATGCGAGATTACCGTCCTATCCCCAACCGACTAATATTGTTGTGATGTAGGAAATTTGAAACGGGGGCTAAGTTTGTAAATTTCCTCGCATTTGAGACAAGCATGCTCTGCAGACATGGTTCCCCCATCCTCTCCACCTCCATTTCCCCATTCATACTCAGTGGGAGCCAAAACACCCTCTCCACCCCAGCCTCCTCCGTCTGCCACCCCATCCACCACCGTCCTCCTCCACCATGTCGAAGCTGATACCCCGACGCCGCCATCCATTACAAGAGATCGACCTCTCTCATCCATGGCTTCTGAACGGGATCCTTGCATCCCGTCCTCTCGCTTCATCCCCGCCGTCGTCCACCTTGCCGGCACCGCTCCTACGACCATCTCGTCCACCGCACCCCGCCGCCACCATCTACCCTCATAGATCTGCTTTCACGCCGCCGACAGCCATCGCTACTACAGCACCGTCAAATTCTCAGCAGATGCATACACGGCGCCGCACCAGATGCGGTACTCTTTCGTATCTTCTCAACTTATTTATCGCAGCAAGAAAATAGATCGCCACTGCTTTACTCTGATTTCTTGTCCATCACTTACTTGCTAGTTGAGAGCAAACATTGGTTGCGAAGTTGCCTTTGTCCGGTTTGCACCTTCAGATCCGCCATGGCACGCTCAACACTATACTCCCAATGCTTATGGTTTTCCCCTTTCATATTCCACACTAGTTAAATCACAGTAGACAAAATTTCAAAATTGGGTCAGTCGATTTTTCAGAGCTCGCCGGAGTTTGCCGGTGCGAATGAAGGGGCTCGGGTGGGGACTTTGGTTGTGGGGGGCGGTGGTGGGGCCTCGCCGAACGAAGAAAACTCGACGCGGGTGGGGGCGGGGGTGGGGGTGGGGGTGGCGGAGGAACACAGGCGATGGGGGCCGGTGGTCCGGCCGGCTGCCCGTGCGGTGTTCTGTATGGGAAGAATCAGAGACGAGGAAGAAGAAGGGTTAGGAGACGTAGGATCTTCATCCAACCGCCTGAAATGGTCAAATGACCCAAATGACAAAAGTCACGTGACTTGCATGCAGACATGCCTTTATATTCAGTACCATCATCGTACCTGCTTAGCACTGCTCCTGAATCCATCAAGCTAAACAACGTGCCACTCATAATTCCAAACTTGTTGCTCAAGTACGAATCTGATATGATTCTAATATTACTAAAACAGATAACATTTAATGGTCAGCTAATGTTCCTACTTTACTTTCGAAAAAGCACGTGCACCACATATAGAGAGACTGCAGGGAGTTGCTTTCTTAATGCGCTCTGGTTCATCATGTGTGGGCACTGCGCAACGAACATTTTATTATCCAAAATCTGCTTGCTCTTCTTTAGCATGTTCCTCTTCCGTTCTTCTTTAATAAGTACTCTCTCCATTCCTAAATACAAGTCTTTGTATAGATTCCACCATGGACTACATATGGAACAAAATGAGTGAATCTACACTCCAAAATGTATCTGGATACATCTGTATGTGATCCATAGTGGAAATCTCTACCAAGACTTATATTTTGGAATGGAGGGAGTATGATAGTAGTACAGTATGTTCCTTGTAGTGAAGATGAGCAGGGACATTTGCAGTGTAGAGGTCTATATGGTCAGTTGGTATGGACTCTTTGAACTCTTCAGGCCTCTTTGATTCGTAGGATTTGGTAAACATGGGAATAGGATTTGTAGTGGCCTGCCCACTTGAATCCTATAAGAATAGCAAGGAAATGTGGGGAGATGTGTCGCCTTTGAGAGTTACACTGATATTAACAGTATCGCACCTTCAGTTCAAGAGAGCTGGTATCTGAAGCCTTTCTACCCGTACCGGCTATACTAGCACATATATTCCAGCAAGTTCCACTTTGCTGATTTTACTATGATGCTTACGGTTTTCCCGTTATATCTACACTATGATCTGTGTAGCTGCTTTGTATCGCACTAGCAGTAGTCTACTCTTGAAGCTAAACACCGCAATGACTTACAAAATTGGCACCAAGGCATTGAGCGCCATTCTGGATGCAATAAAACTCATAAGCTCCCCACATGTTGACTCTTGTTCAGAATATGATCCTAATGACTCTTGTTCAAAATTGCCACATATAGAGAGACAACATGGAATTGCATTTCTTTGGGCGCTCTGATTCATCATGAGTGGGCAACCAACATTGTATGCAATTAAGCGGAACCACAAGAATATGCTTCCTCTTCTGTTCTTTAACATGTTCCTCTTTTGTTATTCTGTATTTAGTACGTATAGTATGTTCCTTGTCAGGAAGGGGAGCAGGGACATCTGCAATCAACAGCTGATAGAGCTGGCATGTACTTAATCGATAGGCTTTCAATTACTAGCGGCAATACAACACCGTATTTTCAAGCCAGTTCCACTTTCCCGATTTATATATCATGGTTATGGTGTACCCCTTTTATGTACACTATGATTTGCCTAGTTGTTGTGTGCTCTTGTTATCATGGTTTGGCAATAAACTCTCTATACAGTATATTTTGAACCTATCATCTGCCAACTATCCTTACTTCTGGAGCCTATTTTTTGTGTACTTATGCCAGATTATATAAATGCACACACCATATTATAGCACACATGAGCTCTCTCATCAGAATCCAGTGATAGCACACAAGTGTTTATAGGGGCACCCCTATATTAGAATGTCCTCTGCATTACAAAGATAATCTCATAACTATTTATGTTTTCATGGTTCTCAGATATTATACGTAATTACAGTGAATATCAGAATCCGCGCATCAGAAGAATATTGTGGAACATTGCAATGACTTAAAAAATTGGCACCAAGGCATTGAGTGCCATTCTGGATGCAATGAAACTCATACGCTCCCCACCTGTAGATTCTTGTTCAGAATATGATCCTAATGACAATTCTAACCTCGAGGAGTCAAAGGCAGATGGCCTGTCATGTTCACCCATCAAGGTGTCTGCTCTAATTTGGCAAGGTTTAATTGATCGCGCTTATCTTGCATATGTTGTCTTGCATTTCTTCTACTTTGTTGCACCGCCATCTGCTTAGTTTACTCATCATATATGTTGAGATGCCATGCCCATCCATTATCAATACATATTCCATCTGTCATCATACCATGTTTTCCACTCAAATGTTGTTCTTGTGCATCAGACATCAAAAAGGAAGAGGGTGATTGCCGAACCTGAAGGAGCACCAGCAAAGTCCTTGAAAAACATGGTTGTGCCGGAGAAATCAGATAGCACCCCACTTATATTGGCTGTACAACCAGTGACACAAAATGTAGGACCGACTCCAGCAGATTGTACCCATACTTCACTGGCCACACCACTAGCCCCACCACACAGGACCTGCACTCCAGCAAAAGGTATGCTGATTTCAGTTGCCATAGCACCAGTCGTACCACAGAAAAATCCCACTCCAGCAAAAAGTACAGCAAGTCCACCGGCCGAAGACCTATCCCAACTGCAGAGACGGCCAATTCCTATAGATTGGAACCCCATTTCAGTTATTCCTAGTTTAAAAGACAATGCTTTCAATGTTGTTAGGGACTACGTGCATATATTCCCATCATTGGAAGATTATAGTGAAGACAAACACCATTTTCACATCTTCCTGTCCCACTTACGTGTAAGTGCTATTATTCATAGTGATTATTTTCCTGTTTTCTGCTAATTGAACACACAATGATTTACATTACATTGTTGTAAGTAGGCGAGGGTCAATCTGGATAGTCATGACGAGCAAAGCTTGCTTTCGCTTTTCAAGGAAGCATTGCAACAGTATTGGTGTTACCTGAGGAAATCACACTTTGATGGCAAGTCTATAAATGAATTTCTGGTGAAGTCTCATGTGCTAAATTTAGAAGACATTGAATGGAAAAACCTTGTTATGCACTGGTCTCATTCCGAGGATGGGGTACTGTCTATGATATCGCATGACAATTTGAACTTCTACTTTTCTGCATGTGCCTTAGGGATCTGTTTTGCAGGAAATCTGCTCGAAGAAGAATTTCGGTTTGAAAAGAACGACAGGATATCGCAAATATGCTGCCCGCTGCTTTGCTCTTGTTAGTACTGGTTGTCCTATATCACTGTACTTGCATACATACCTTGTTCATTATGTGATAGCAGTATGCATGATAGCTTTCTTATCAATTGTTCCCTCCAAATTATCTGATCTGTATGAATGGTTACATTAGTGTAGAATATATCCAATGCCAATGAAAAGTTTTAGCTCTGCATTTTTATTGTAAGTACATGTTGTCCTTTATGAGTGTACTTATATTGACAGGTAGTTGTTCATGTACCATCACTCTGCAGCTTATTTTCCTTTTCCCTCCATTTTCTACACATAAGATCTATATTTACTCTTACCATAAGGTTGGATAACATCGATGGTACTGAAGAAGTTTAGCTTTGCATTGCTCTTGGTTGTACCTTTGGCCTGTATCGATGTACTTACATTTACAGCTACTTGGTTATCTAGCATCACTCTTCATCTTATCTTAAATATTCTCCATTTTTTCTTATATTGTCACATCTATATTTACTCTTAACAAAATGTAGAATAAAGTCAAGGCTTATGAAGAAGATTATGTGGTAAACTTCTTGAATTGCCCCCCCCCCCCATCAGCATGGACAAGGGCTTTATAGAGCCTGCCTTCACCAATAATGTAAGTTTGTCCTTCTCAAGCCTTCAAACTTTGTTGTGTATATTTGGTTAGGCATGATTGCAACAGCTGTTTATTTTTGGTGTTTGCATCAAATTGCATGTTTAAAGTTTATTATGTACTCCAGTTCATAAACAAAAGTTTGTCCTTCTCAATTTAAGTTTTCAGTTGTACAACAAAGTTCCTTCTTCATACCATGTAAATTAAACTATACAGAGCAAGTGATCTTATTTTCCCAATCTGAAATGGGGTAAATTGACAGCACACTAACCATTGATACTTATGAGTTCTTGATCTGTAATCCAGTGGTGTCATGAAGCTGCAACTCCTTCACAATGGCATTTCCTGCCATGTCTTGACCTGAACAATACCATATTTTGTTAATGTTATTTTAAATTGTGTCACTTTATTCGTCAGTAAGAAATGTGATGAATTATCAGCACTGATACTTATATGTGCAAAACCTGTCATCTGTCAACTTGTTTATGATTCAGAGTGAGGAGGATATAAGTGTCAAACAAGTGCAGTCTCACTAGCTTGCTCAGCTGCTTGCGCTGCAGCTCCCGAGAAGGGCTAACCTTTCTTGAACTCTATTGAAGTGTTGTTAGTTTTGTATATTATTTGTCGGCATGTTTAGTTTGCACTGGTTGCGATCTTTGATGCCCAGTGTATGTAACCCGCTGTCTGCTTGTGCTTTATTATCATAGTAGAGAACTTTGATGCCTAGTGGATGTAATATGCCGTAATTTCTTTATTGTATAGTCTAGGTTTTTTCTTATTCATGATGCTGCAGTTATTTTACCGTATATATATCATGTCTTCGCAGTAAACCGGCCAAACCATAAAATTACGGTACATAATCGGGCCGTCGTGCAAATCACCATGTACGATCCGCATCATGGGCCCCATCATCTTGGTCCGTTAACGGGCCTAAACGTAAACTGGCCCACTAGTAGATTCAGACCTTTAATAGGCCGAGTAAACCGCCGGCCCTATTTTCCCAAGAAAACTCAATGGGCCTTTAGGAGGCTGAAAAGTAGGTTGGGCCTGAGACGTGCCGAACAGCTCACGGGCCAGCAGCAGGCCGAAATAGACCTCGACCCTAGAATGTACCAATCAAATCATGGGCTTATAATAGGCCAAAGATTGTCTCGATCTTTGTTTGGCCCAATCAGATTATCGGCTGCGAGCAGGCCGGATGCAAACCGGGTCGTAGTTAGGCCCAACTATATGATGGGCTTTTAACAGGCCGAAATTAATATAGGGCCGAAATGTTAAACGGGCCCTTAACAGGCCGAAACTAATATCAGGTCGAATTACTAAATGGGCCTTTAGCAAGTAGGCCCAAAAGCATAGCGTCCAGTTGACGGGTCGAATCTGATATGGGCCATAATTTAGCCCAAAGCCTCTTAAAGGGTCGGACCTGATCTGGGCCGTAATTTGGCCCGGAACATGGTAGGCTTTTAACGGGTCGGATCTCATATGGGCCATTATTAGGCTCGGAACGTGGCAGACCATTAATGGACCGGATCAAATATGGGCTCGCATTTGGCCCAAAATATGGCAGCCAGTTAATGGGCCGGCCTACTAGGGTCCTCAAAATCTTGTGGGCCTACAGCTGGGCCGGCCCATTAATATCGGCGAAATCTCGTGGGCATTTAGCTGGGCCGACCCATTATGGTCCACAAAAATTATGTGGCCCTTCACCTGGGCTGGCCCATTATGGCCCGCAAAAATCTTGTGGGCCTTTACCTAGGCCGGCCCATTATGGCCCGGAAAATCTTGTGGGCCTTTAGCTGGGCCGACCCATTATGGTTCGCAAAATCTTGTGGGCCTTTAGTTGGGCCTGCCCATTATGGTCTGCAAAATCTTGTGGGCCTTTAGTTGGGCCGGCCCATTTAAACTTTATGGGCCACTTTTGGGCCGGTCCACATGTCAACATATCATAGGCGCATCTCGCCCATTGGATGAGTGACACATGTGCCAACGCGGAGCTGACACGTGTTTCCGTCAGCCAATCAGAATTTTACACATGGAAAATCCCCATTGGTCCGGGCTGTTAATGGGTTATCGGATCCAAAACTGGACCCGATAGCTTAACGGTGTTCCGTTACGGTGGATGACACGTGTCAGTCACCATTGACGAAAGCACTTCTATGACGCACTTTTTATCGTCATGGAAGTGGACACTTCCGTGATGATAATTTTGGTAATGTCATGGAACACTTCTACGACAGCACAGGTATGACTATCTTGATTCTGTCATAAAATTTTCATGGATGTACATGCATGATAGAAAATGTGACCTACTGTGACAAACACGTATCATCACGAAAGTGTATTTTTTTGTAGTGCACCCTTCCACCATTGCTAGTCTCTCTAGTGCCGCGCAACTTTCGCCGGTACCATACACCCACCATATACCTTCATCAAAACAGCCACCATACCTACCTATCATGGCATTTCCATAGCCATTCCGAGATATATTGCCATGCAACTTTCCACCGTTCCATTTATTATGACATGCTTCATCATTGTCATATTGCCATGCATGATCATGTAGTTGACATCGTATTTTTGGCAAGGCCACCATGCATAATTTTTCATACATGTCACTCTTGATTCATTGCACATATCGGTACACCTCTGGAGGCATTCACATAGAGTCATATTTTGTTCTAGCTTCGAGTTGTAATCTTTGAGTTGTAAGTAAATAAAAGTGTGATGATCTTCATTATTAGAGCATTGTCCTAGTGAGGAAAGGATGATGGAGACTATGATTCCCCCACAAGTCAGGATGAGACTCCGGACGAAAAATAAAAAAAGAGAAAAAAGGAGGCCATAAAAAAGAAAAAAAGAAAATTCCCAAAGAAAAGAGAGAAAAAGAGAGAAACGGCAATGTTACTATCCTTTTTACACACTTGTGCTTTAACAGTAGCACCATGATCTTCATGATAGAGAGTCTCTTGTTTTGTCATCTTCATATACTAGTGGGAATTTTCATTATAGAACTCGGCTTGTATATTCCAATGATGGGCTTCTTCAAAATGCCCTAGGTCATCGTGAGCAAGCGAGTTGGATGCACACCCACTTAGTGTCCTTAGTTGAGCTTGCATACACTTATAGCTCTAGTGCATCCGTTGCATGGCAATCCCTACCCACTCACATTGATATCTATTGATGGGTATCTCCATAGCCCATTGATATGCCTAGTTGATGTGAGACCATCTTCCTCCTTTTTGTTTCTCCACAACCACCACTCTATTCCACCTATAGTGCTATATACATGGCTCACGCTCATGTATTGCGTGAAAGTTGAAAAGTTTGAAAAAAAAATTAAGTATGAAACAATTGCTTGGCTAAAACCGGGGTTGTGCATGATTTAAATATTTTGTGTGATGAAGATAGAGCATAGCCAGACTATATGATTTTGTAGGGATGACTTTCTTGGGCCATGTTATTTTCAGAACACATAATTGCTTTGTTAGTATGCTTGAAGTATTATTATTCTTATGTCAATATTAAACTTTTGTCTTGAATCTTTCGGATCTGAACATTCATGCTACAATAAGGAAAATTACATTGAGAATTATGTTAGGTAGCATTCCACATCAAAAATTCTGTTTTTATCATTTACCTACTCGAGGACGAGCAGGAATTAAGCTTGGAGATGCTTGATACGTCTCCAATGTATCTATAATTTTTGATTGTTCCATGCTATTATATTATCTGTTTTGGATGTTTAATGTCCTTTATTATACACTTTTATATTATTATTGGGACTAACCTATTAACCCAAGGCCTAGTGCAAATTGCTGTTTTTTTGCCTATTTCAGTGTTTCGCAAAAAAGGAACATCAAACGGAGTCCAAATGGAATGAAACCTTCTGGTGGATCTTTTTTGGAACAAACGCAACACAGAAGACTTGGAGTACACGCCAAGAAGCCACGAGGTGGCTACGAGGCAGGGGGTGCGCCCCCCACCCTCGTGGGCCCCTCGTAGCTCCACCGACATACTTCTTCGTCCTATATATACTCATATACCCTAAAAACATCTGAGAGCACCATGAAACCTTATTTCCACCACCGCAACCTTCTGAACCCATGAGATCCCATCTTGGGGCCTGTTCCGGAGCTCCACCAGAGGTGGCATCGATCATGGAGGGCTTCTATATCCACACCATAGCCTCTCCGATGAGTTGTGAGTAGTTTACCACAGAACTTCGGGTCCATAGTTATTAGCTAGATGGCTTTTTCTCTCTCTTTGGATCTCAATACAAAGTTCTCCTCGATCTTCTTGGAGATCTATTTGATGTAATTCTTTTTGCAGTGTGTTTGTCGAGATCCGATGAATTGTGGGTTTATCATCAAGATTATCTATGAATAATATTTGGTTCTTCTCTGAATTCTTATATGCATGATTACAATATCTTTGCAAGTCTCTTCGAATTATCAGTTTGGTTTGTCCTACTAGAGTTATCTTTCTTGCAAGAAGAAGTGCTTAGCTTTGGGTTCAATCTTGCCCTGTCCATTCCCAGTGACAGCTGGGGCAGCAAGGCATGTATTGTATTATTGCCATCGAGGATAAAAAGATAGGGTTTATATCATATTGCTTGAGTTTATCCATCTACATCATGTCATCTTGCTTAAGGCGTTACTCTGTTCTTATGAACTTAATACTCTAGATGCATGCTGGATAGCGGTCGATGTGTGGTGTAATAGTAGTAGATGCAGAATCGTTTCGGTCTACTTGTCACAAACGTGATGCTTATATACATGACCATGCCTAGATATTCTCATAACTATGCGCTTTTCTATCAATTGCTCGACAGTAATTTGTTCACCCACCGTAGAATCTGCTGTCTTGAGAGAAGCCACTAGTGAAACCTATGGCCCCTGGGTCTATCTTCTATCATATTAATCTTCCATCAACTATTTATCTTTATTGTTCTTTTATTTTGAAATCTTTACTTTTCAATCTATACAACAAAAATACCAAAAATAATTATCCTATTATCTCTATCACATCTCACTTTTGCATGTGGACGAGAAGGGACTGACAACCCCTTTATCGCGTTGGTTGCAAGGTTCTTATTTGTTTGTGCAGGTACGAGGAACTGATACATCCATTTTGCATCATGCTTTTAAGTTGATATTTATTGCACTATGGGCTATTATTACACGTTATGTCACAATACTTATGCCTTTTCTCTCTTAATTTACAAGGTTTACATGAAGAGGGAGAATGCCGGCAGCTGGAATTCTGGGCTGGAAAAGGAGCAAACACTGGAGACCTATTATGCACAACTCAAAAAGCACCGAAACTCCATGAAACACCATTTCAGAAAATATAAAAAGTACCTAGCGAAAGAGACACGTCAGGGGGGCCACCACCTGTCCACAAGGGTGGGACCCCCCTGGGCGCGCCCCCTGCCTCGTGGGCCAGCTGGTGATTCCCCGATGCCCATCTTCTCCTATATGAGGTGTTTTGACCTGGAAAAAAATCATAAGGAGGCTTTCGGGACAAAACGCCACCGTCTCGAGGCGGAACCTTGGCTGAACTAATCTAGGGCTCCGGCGGAGCTGTTCTGCCGGGGATACTTCCCTCCGGGAGGGGGAAATCATCACCGCCATCATCACCAACAACTCTCCCATCTTGGGGAGGGTTATCTTCATCAACATCTTCACCAGCACCATCTCCTCTCCAACCCTAGTTCATCTCTCGTATCCAATCTTTGTACCAAAACCTCAGATTGGTACATGTAGGTTGCTAGTAGTGTTGATTACTCCATGTAGTTGATGCTAGTTGGTTTACTTGGTGGAAGAACATATGTTCAGATCCATTATGCATATTAGTACCCCTCTGATTATGAACATGAATATGCTTTGTGAGTAGTTATGTTTGTTCCTCAGGACATGGGAGAAGTCTTGCTATAAGTAGTCATGTGAATTTCGTATTCGTTCGATATTTTGATGAGACGTATGCTGTCTTTCCTCTGGTGGTGTCTTGTGAACGTCGACTACATGACACTTCACCATTGTTCAGGCCTAGAGGAAGGCATTGGGAAGTAATAAGTAGATGATGGGTTGCTAGTGTGACAGAAGCTTAAACCCTAGTTTATGCGTTTCTTCGTAAGGGGCTGATTTGGATCCATATTTTTCATGCTATGGTTAGGTTTACCTTAATACTTTTTTTGTAGTTGTGGATGCTTGCAATAGAGGTTAATAATAAGTGGGATGCTTGTCCAAGTAAGGGCAGCACCCAAGCACCGGTCCACCCACATACCAAATTATCAAAGTAACGAACGCGAATCATATGAACGTGATGAAAACTAGCTTGACGATAATTCCCATGTGTCCTCGGGAGCGCTTTCCTTCATGTAAGAGTTTGTCCAGGCTTGTCCTTTGCTACAAAAAGGATTGGTCCATCTTGCTGCACCTTATTTACTTTTACTATTTGTC
The DNA here is from genome assembly GCA_902687465.1 of Secale cereale. NCBI lineage: Eukaryota > Viridiplantae > Streptophyta > Magnoliopsida > Poales > Poaceae > Secale > Secale cereale. The sequence continues at coordinate 495,118,346 of LR738713.1, forward strand.
ACTTGTTACCAATTACCTTATCACAAAACTATTTGTTACCGATAATTTCAGTGCTTGCAGAAAATACCTTACTGAAAACTGCCTATCATTTCCTTCTGCTCCTCGTTGGGTTCGGCACTCTTACTTATCGAAATGACTACGATAGATCCCCTACACTTGTGGGTCATCAAGACTCTTTTCTAGCACCGTTGCCGGTGAGTGAAGCGCCTTTGGTAAGTGGAATTTGGTAAGGAAAATTTTATATAGTGTGCTGAAATTTACTGTCACTTGTTACTATGGCTCATAATCCTTTGAGGGGCTTGTTCGGGGTATCTTCACCCCGACCAGTAGAGAAAAGAGGTGCTCCTCAACCTACTAAACCTACTGAAAATATTTTCTTTGAAATTCCTTCGGGTATGATAGAGAAACTGCTAGCTAATCCCTTTACAGGAGATGGAACATTGCATCCCGATTTGCACCTAATCTATGTGGATGAAGTTTGTGGATTATTTAAGATTGCAGGTATGCCCAAGGATATTATCAAGAAGAAGTTCTTCCCTTTATCTTTGAAGGGAGATGCATTGACATGGTTTCGGCTATGCGATGATATTGGATCATGGAACTACAATCGATTGAAGTTGGAATTTCATCAGAAGTTCTATCCCATGCATCAGGTTCATCGTGATCGTAATTATATATATAATTTTTGGCCTCGCGAAGGAGAAAGTATCGCTCAAGCTTGGGAGAGGCTTAAGTCAATGTTATATTCATGCCCCAATCATGAGCTCTTAAGAGAAATGATCATTCAAAAAATTTATGCTCGGCTTTCTCTCAATAATTGCTCCATGCTCGATTTTACGATGAAGACTATTGAATTCAAATGGGATTTATTGGAAAGAATTAAACACAACTCTGAAGATTGGGACCTCGACGAAGGTAAGGAGTCAGGTATAACCCCTAAGTTTGATTGTGTTAAATCTTTTGTGGATACCGATGTTTTCCGTGAATTTAGCACTAAATATGGACTTAACTCTGAGATAGTAGCTTCTTTCTGTGAATCATTTGCTACTCATGTTGATCTCCCTAATTAGAAGTGGTTTAAATACCATCCTCCCATTAATGTAAAAGTAGTTGAACTTGTTAAAGTTGAAGAAAAGACTATCACTTATAATGTTGATCTTATTGTTCCTACTACTTATATTGAGAAACCGCCTTTCCCTGTTAGGATAAAGGATCATGCTAAAGCTTCAACTATGGTTCGTAAGAGTAATACTAGAACACCTACACCCTCTGAGAAAATTAAAGTTGAACCTAGTGTTGCTATGGTTAAGGATCTCTTGGTCGAAAATTTAGATGGACATGTTATTTACCTCCAAGAGGAAGCTGCTAGAATCGCCAAACCCGATACTAGCAATAAACATAGACCTGTTGTAGGCATGCCTATTATTTCTGTTGTAATAGGAGATCATTGCTATCATGGTTTATGTGATGTAGGTGCTAGTGCGAGTGTAATACCCATTTCCTTATATGATGAAATTATGCACGATATTGCACCTACTGAACTAGAAGGTATTGCTGTCACTATTAAGCTTGCTAATAGAGACACTATTTCACCAATTGGGATTGTTAGAGACGTTGAAGTCTTGTGTGGGAAAGTTAAATACCCTGCTGATTTTCTTGTTCTTGGTTCCCCCACAAGATGATTTCTGCCCCATTATATTCAGTAGACCCTTCTTAAATACTGTTATTGCTAAGATAGACTGCGAAAAGGATATTGTTACTGTGGGATTAGGGGATATATCTCATGACTTTAACTTTGCTAAATTTCGTAGACATCGCCATCATAAAGAATTGCCTAGTAAGGATGAAATTATTGGTCTTGCTTCTATTGTTGTGCCTCCTAACGATCCTTTAGAACAATATCTGTTAGACCATGAAAATGATATGTATATGAATGAGAGAAGGGAAATAGATGAAATATTCTTTAAACAGGGACCCTTATTGAAAAACAACTTGCCTGTTGAAATTCTAGGGTGTCGGGGGAAACTGTCCGCCACGAACACCTATGGGACCGGAGCCCCTTGCTTGTGCGGTAAGAGGGCGGAGGGAGCACGAAGAGCAGATCGTGGAGATCACGCAGGCAGTTTACCCAGGTTCGGGCCGCGATGGACGCGTAAAACCCTACTCCTGCTTAGTTTGTATTGAGTTGAGGAGCTCGGGAGCTTGAAGAACTAGCTACACCGAGCGTATGAGCTATCTAGCCTCCGAACCCCTTCTACGTTGTGCATGGGCCTCCTTTTATAGTGCAAGGGGTCACCGACAGGTGTCAACGTAGGAGAAAGGGTAAAAATGTAAAAGAGGTGGTAGTTGTAACAGTGCAGGAATAGTGGAGCTACAGTGGATGAACAGTGGTCGCTACCTACTTTGACAGTGGGGGACAAGAGCATTTAATGCCCGTCGCCGTCGACCCCAAAAGCGCCCGCCCTTGCGTCTCCGTTTGCCACGGCGATGGCTTTACCACCGTGGAGTGCCACCGTGTCCCCCAGGCTGCACAGCCACCCGCCACGCGTCCCAGGAGAGGCCCCAGGGCGACGCGTGGACCGATGAGCTCGAGCGCGGGCACACAGCGCAACTTTCCCCGGCAAGCGCCTTGCCGGGGTCTTGACCTTGCCGGGCCCGGGAGCTTGTCGGGCTCTGAAGCTTGTCGCTCCCCGGGCCCTGCCGGGGCGCATATAGCGCCGAGGCATGTCTTCTGTAATGTAATTTTCTAGTCTTCCTGGCAAACTCCTCTTGCCAGGGCCTTGCGTGAGTGAGGTAATCTTGAGCCTGGAATGGCCTTCCCGGCAAGCTCCACTTGCCGGGGTCTCGATCTTCTGTCTTGTATACTTTGTTTTTGAATGGTTTTATATAGAGCAGGAAGGTCTCCGGCAAGCGCGTGGTAGGCCCTGCCGCGGGAAGCTGCTACTGCCCGTGCACAAGTTGGGGTACTGAGGTACCCCTACCTTAGGACACCGACAGGAGCCCCCGGGCCTGGGCCACACACGGTGCCGAGTGCTGTTGGGCCAGGCCCGAAACAGTGCATGGGCACGCGCGGCCCACGGCACGCCGAATCCACTTCCGCATCCGCCGCGTCCCCCCGTAACGGCACGCATCGATTGCGGCGTCGTGGGATGGGACGTGGCCACGTTCTTTTAATGGAAAGAGCGAAACGCCCCCCCACTTCCCCATAAAAGCAGAGGAAGCAGGAGCGGTTCCCCTCCTACGCCTTCATTGCCTCTTCTTCCATCTCCAGAGATCCCCTTTGCGCTCCGCCTCCACACCTCCTCCGCCGTCTTCCGCATCTGCGGCGCCGCCGAACTCTTCGTCCTCCTTCCCTCGCCGCCTCCGCCATGGCCCCGAAGACCGAGAAGGCGAAGGCGGAGAAGACCAAGAAGGAGAAATCGGAGCAGGCGGCGAGGCTTACTCTGCTGCGGAAGCGGAACGTCGTCTTCGCGCCAAGGCTCGGCGCGCGGGAGCTCTGGAACAAGTATTACTTGTTCTGGGCCAAGAAGACCAAGGCGCATCCCCGCACCCGAGCCTATCCGGCCGCCGCCAAGGACAACTACCCCGGCGGGTACTTCTTCTTCGCAGCTTTCTTCCACTGCAGCCTCTGTCCCCCTTTTTCCGACTTTTTCTGTGATATAATGCACACCTACGGCCTCCATCTTCTAGACTTCACCCCCAACGCCATCCTCACGATGGCGGTTTTCGCACATATGTGCGAAAACTATATTGGGATATACCCAAATGTAGCGCTGTTTAGGCACTTCTTCACCCCTAGAGTAGAAGCCGGCGCTCCCCTCTCCGGGGGGATTTCTTGGGTCTTCCGCTTGAACAAGAAGGAGTCCTACTTGCCGGGGGAGCTCCGCGGCAAGTGGGAGGAGTGGCGTGCCGACTGGTGTTGGATAGTCGAGGACGAGCCGCAACCTTTCACCGCACCGCGCACAACAGCCATCGTGCGCGGCAGGGACTGGAGTGAGTTGGATTCGGACGACGGCAAGCTCAACGTCGCCCTCATCAGAATTCTTCGTCTCCGGGTAGCAAAGTTGTCTGTCGGAGAAGTAGGCACAGATTTCCTCCGCCGCCGCATTGCCCCTCTTCAAGATAGGAAGAGGCCAGCCTGGGAGTACGGCAACGCGGTGGACATAATGAGGCTGCGCCCCGGGCTAAACTTCAACTTCACGTCGCTGGAGCTGAAGGGGATGGTCCGGGAACTATTTAAGCATGACCCGGCCCACCCAGAGTGGTTCAGAGCTCCCCGGGGAGTGGTGTCCCTCTGCAACAGCACGACCCAGGATTCCCTTCGCGCTATGATGCCCGCGTGTGACTCGCACGGCATCGACCGCACATGGATTCCGCCCAAGCCAGACGTCATCTTGAGCTTCTTCGACAACCTGGTGGAGGTGGCGAAGAACAAGGACGAGATCAAGGGGCTCACACGGGACACCACCGACCAGGAGATAGCGTATATAGCTTCTCGGGTTGAAGAGGCCGCTGCAGCCGTAGCGGCAGGAGAGTTTGGCTTCACGCCCGAGGAGGCAGAGGCTGCGGAAGCGTCCTGCCAAGCAGAGGAGGCGGAGATCCACAAGCTGCTGAAGCTTCCTCCCGACGAGCTCGCCGGGGTCCCTTCTTTGAGGCACTCCGGGATCCCCGGAATCTTGACCGAGGCTGCGGCGAGAGGCAGCGCTACCGGAGGAAACAGAGGCGCCGCAGGGAGCGGAGGCGCCGGAGCGAGCGGAGGCGCCGGAGGGAGAGCGGCCACAATGCAGGGCGCTGGGCCCAGCAAGCCAGCCGAGGAGGAGGAGGAGGAGGAGGACGCCGGGGCCGACGAGGACTCCGACGGGTCTCTGGGGCTCTACGCCGACGACCTCTCCTCATCATCGGAGACCTCCCCGCCTCGGGCAAGTCCCAGGCGATCTCCGCTGAAACGTCTCCGCAAGACGGCGACAGGGACGAGGGCACAGGCGCCCCGACAACAACCAACTCGCCGGGCGGCGCGAGCTACCCGAGGGAGTCAAGCTGCGACGGGGGTGCCCAGCGCACCAGCCACGGCGGAGGCGGCCCGCACACAGGCCACGGCGGAGGCGCCCCGCAAGTCAGCGCCGAGCGGAAGGGAGTCTTCACAGAGCGGAGCGGCAGCTCCGCCCGCTCCCCGGGCCTCGGCTACCACAGGGGCCGGGTCTTCGCAGCCCCCAGCCCCGGGGACCGCCAAGCGCCCGAGGGAGTCTTCGCCTCTGCTCCCCGCGCGGACGCGTCTCAGGTGGCGTTTGACTTCTCCGCCTTGAGCGACGACGACGACGACGAGGAACAGGAGTAAGAACTTGAGGCTTCGCATCTTCTTTAACTTTGTCTTGATTTTTGTTGATTCTGATTTTGCTTTCTGCTTTGATTTCAGGACCCTGGCCCAGCGAGTGGCGAAGAAGGCCAAGGTGCCCGTGGTCGAGGTCGCGGACGACTCGCCCGTCGCGGCGACAGGGGACGCGCCGGAGACGAGCCTGCCGGACCCGAGCACCGCTCCGAGGAGCAGCCCCCAGCGCAGCCCCCAGCGTAAGTCTCGGTTCCATACTTCCGCTTGTCGGGTGCGCTTGAGGATTTTGTCTCGTGCTAATATCTTGATGTATTTGCCTTGTCTTGATTGTCTTGTGCAGAGGTGGAGCCGCAACCACAGGAGCATCCGGAGGTCGCTCCCGAGGAGCCGCAGGCCCCGCCGTCCCCGCCAAGGGCAAACTCTCCGGCAAGGGAGAGCACTCCGCCAAGGGCTGGTACTCCGCCAAGGGCGAGTACCCCGCCCAGGGTGAGTAGCCCGGCGAGGGCGGCCACTCCGCCAAGGCAGAGCTCCCCGGCGAGGGAGCCCGCCGCCGACGACGTCCGTTAAGGTAAGTTCTGTAACTTTGTCCTCTTGGATTCGTCTCTTTTTGGATATTTGCTTGAACTTCTTTCACTTTTTCTTCTTCTTCTAGATCCTCCTCCCCCTGAGCAGATGGAGACGGAAGACATCGTCGTCGAGGAAGAGGGCGGGCAGGGCGGCGGCGGCGACGCCCCTGTCGTCGAGGACACGGCGGGAGCCGCCGAGCCGGCTGCGGAGGAGACCGCTCCGGCCGCAGACGCGGCGGACGGGGAGGGGGACGGCGGCCATACTGCCGGCCCGGAGGCGGCAGGAGCGTCGAGCGCTGCGCCGGCCGCCGACCCCTCCACCGAGAAGGAGCCGTCTGCCTATTATCTTGAAGCCCCCAACGGTGTTTACATCCAGGTGCCGTGGGGTTCTTCATCGCGAGCCCCCGCGGAGGGCGAGGCCTTTGATGGAGAGGTTCTCGCCTCCATGGGACTGAAGATCGTCGAGGCGCCCGGCGAAAGCGAAGGGCCCGAGGAGGAGAAGCTGCTTCATCAGCTCCTGGCCCTTTACCGGGCCAGGCAGGCGAAGCTTGCGTCTCGGGAGGCCCTTGCCGCCAAGGCCGCCGTCGAGATGGAGAAGCGCGCGGCGGAGCTCCGTGCCGCCAAGCAGGCTGCCCTCCGCGACGTGGCGGAGGAGCGCGAGAGGCTCGCCGGGGAGTACCAGGAGTGGCTCCTGGAGAAAGTCGAAGCCGAAGAGCAGCAGCGACTTGCCGGGGAGGAGCTGTCCCGGCGAGAAGGAGAGCTCGCCCAACGGAAGGTCAACCTCGACTCCCACGAGGAAGACCTTGCCGCTCGGGAGCAGGCCCTTGGCGGAGAGCTGAAGGAGGCGAAAGCCGCCGCGGCTGCCGCGGAGACCGCCAAGGAGGAGCTCGCGGCCAAGGTTGCGCAACTGGAGGAGTTACTGAAGGCGAGCGTGGAGAGGGTCACCGCGCTCAACACAGAGCGCGAGAAGGACACCCACACCAACTCCGAACTCCAGGTGCGCCTCTCCAAGCAGGGCGACGAGCTGAAGGCCGCCAAGGACTCAATTGAGGATCTGGAGCTGAAGGTTTCCACGTTGAAGGACTCGCTCGACGCCGTCCGGGACCGGGAAACCAAGCTGAAGGAAGAGCTCCGCAGGGAGCGAGGCTTGGTGGAGAGCGCCAACACTGCGGCCGAGAACTTCCGCCGGACCGTCGAGGTGTGGACCGACGACTTGGTGTCCTCTGCGTCCAACATCGACCAGGAGCTGCTGGCGCTGAAGGTTGAGCATCTCATCTACACTCCGGATCCAAACCTCCCTCACAGCGCCAAGCTCAGCCTCTTCTTCAGAGGGATCGCGCCGGCTCTTGCAGATCTTCGGAAGAAGCTCCCCGCGCAACTGGCCGAGGAGTCGCGCCAGCTCTGCGCGGGAACCTTGGAGCGCGTCTTGACGAAGATTGTATACCGCAATCCCGGTATAAACCTCACCAACGTTCTCCGCAGCCTGCCGGCCGACGCGAACACGGAGGCGCTGAAGGCGCAGGCCGCCCACATCATCGCCAAAGTGAACAAGATCTCCAGGATTGAGGGCGACCGCGTAGATTAGGCCTCCTTTTCCTTTATCTCTTTTTGTTGCTGCATAGGGCGTTATGAACTCATTAATCATTGCGACAAGTTATCCCTTGTAAGATATTTATCTTATTTTGATCAATCAGTGCAATGTTATCTTCCTTGTCTTGGTTCTTTACTTTGTATGCTCTTTTACCCTACGCTTCCGGGGAGCTTGCCGGCAAGGGCCCTTTGCCACGAGCGCTGAGTGCTGGACTCTGAGCAGCCTGCTGGCCAAGGTCTTACCGGCAAGCAACCTTGCCGCAGCCAGTCGCAACGCACTCGGCTTGTTGAGTGAACTCGAAAACGAACCAAGGGCGCGACACTTGTCGCAGCTCACTTGAGTCGTTGAGCGTACTCGAAAACAAGATAAGGGTGCGGCTAGCTACGGGTAGGTTCCTCCGCGCACAGGTTTTCCATATAAAGTGTGATTGTTCAAGGAAGACAACTTAAAAATTAAAAATTTGAACTGCTCAAATTTTAATAACTTAGCTTTCATATCTTGCTTCTCGGTAAGACTTCTTTTTCTTGAACAGCACTTGGTTCCTCTTCCATCTCCTTCCCCCCCGGCAAACTTGTGCGCGAGGAACTTTCCTTCTGCTTAAGAGGCAAGGAAAAAGAAGAGGGAAACAAGTATATGGCCTTTCGGCGTGCTAATGCTTACCGGATATGTATGTTGCACAAGATGCCAAATAATTCATGCAAATATCAAAGAAAAGCATGTAAAAGGCAAATAGCGCAAAACACAAAAACTTTACTGATGCACGGGGTCTGCGCCCGGCTTTGTACAAAGGGTTACATGCAACAGCGGCAAGGCTTGTACAAAAGGTGGTTGCCGGAGCGGATCACGGCAACCGCGCCTTATGGGTGAAACTTGCGAAGATGCTCTATGTTCCAGGAGTTGCTCACCGGTAAGCCTTCTTCGGTCTCAAGGCGGACAGCACCGGGCCTCGTGACTTGTCTCACCCGATAAGGGCCTTCCCACTTCGGCGTCAACTTGTTGGAATTCTTGGCGGACTGAACACGCCGAAGAACAAGGTCGCCTTCCTCGAGACTCCTGGCCTTGACCTTGCGGCTATGGTAGCGACGCAAGGCTTGCTGGTATCGAGCAGCTCGTACAGCAGCCTGGAGACGTTCCTCCTCGAGGAGCAATGCGTCATCTTGCCGCAGTTGCTCTTGCTCGAGCTCATCATAAGCGAGCACTCGAGGAGATCCGTATACGAGTTCCGTGGGGAGAACTGCCTCTGCCCCATAGACTAGGGCAAAGGGTGTCTGTCCGGTGGCTCGACTTGGTGTCGTTCTGATTGACCAAAGAGCCGCCGGTAGCTCCTCTATCCAGTTTCTTCCACACCTGCGCAGCCTGTCAAAGGTCCTTGTCTTGAGTCCGCGCAGCACTTCAGCATTGGCCCTCTCCGCTTGACCGTTGCTCCTCGGGTGAGCAACAGAAGCGAAACAGACCTTGGCACCAAGGTCTTGAACGTACTGCATGAAGGTGCGACTAGTAAATTGTGTACCGTTGTCGGTGATGATCCTGTTAGGGATTCCGAAACGGCAAACAATCGACCTGAAGAACCTGACCGCTGACTGTGTTGTCACCTTTCTCACTGGTTCCACTTCTGGCCACTTTGTGAACTTGTCGATTGCAACGTACAAGTACTCAAAGCCTCCGACGGCTCGGGGGAAGGGGCCGAGGATATCGAGCCCCCAGACCGAGAAGGGCCAGGACAAAGGAATTGTTTGGAGAGCTTGAGCTGGCTGATGAATTTGTTTCGCATGGAACTGGCACGCTTCACACTTGGTTACTAGTGCAGTTGCATCTTGGAGGGCTTCTTGCCAAAAGAACCCTTGCCGGAAAGCTTTCCCGGCAAGCGCCCTTGCGCCAATGTGGTGGCCGCATATGCCTCCGTGTATTTCTGCCAACAGCTTATGTCCATCTTCCCTGGAGATGCACTTCAATCTGACACCATTGAGCCTTCTTCTGTACAGCTCGTTATCCACGAACTGGTACATACTTGACTGCCTGGTTATCTTCTCTATTTCTTCTGGGTCATCGGGAAGTTCTCTAGTTTGCAGAAAACGGACGATCTGCTGCGCCCATGTCGGAGCCCGAGGCTCAACGGCAAGTACTAAAGGCATGAGGGCCGCTGCGGGGACCTCAGCTTCTACGGCAAGAACCTCTGGTTCCGCCGGAGCTGATGGTCCCCCGGCAAGCTCGCCGGGGCGAGGCTTGTCGGGAACACTTGCTTCAACTGCACAGATCCTCGGATCTGCAGGAGCAGACTGTTCCTCAGCGTTCTGATCGTTGATCTTGGGGACCTTGGCGGCGGTTTCAGGAAGATCCGCCGGCAAGTAGTCGCCGGAGACCAACTTTCTCTTCTTGGACTGCCCAATTGATGGTGTAACGGATGGTTGAGTTAGCTTGAGCAAAAAGGTCCCTGGTTCCACAGGTAACTTCATCGAAGCACACTTTGATAGGCCATCTGCAATTTCGTTCTGAGCTCTCGGGACGTGCTCCATTTGCAGACCTTCAAAGTGCTCCTCAAGCTTCCTCACTTCATCTACATAAGCTTCCATCAAAGGGCTCTGGTAACTCTTGTTAACTTGCCGGACCACCAACTGAGAATCTCCCCGCACAATCAGTTTTCTGATCCCAAGTTCGGCCGCAATCCTGAGGCCGGCGAGCAAACCTTCATATTCAGCAGTGTTGTTTGTCGCTTGCTCTCTTGGAAAGTGCATCTGGATAACATACTTGAGGTGCTCTCCGGTGGGCGCGATGAGTACCATGCCAGCACCGGCGCCTTGCAGCGAGAAGGCACCATCAAAATACATTACCCATTCACTTGTCGCTTCTTGTACGGGTGCACTTGTTTCTTGGACTTCTTCATCGGGCGTCGGGGTCCACTCAGCTATGAATTCTGCCAAAGCTCGACTCTGTATGGTTGAGGTACTTTCAAACTTGAGTCCAAAGCTCGACAGCTCCAGTGCCCACTCAACGATCCTGCCTGTTGCTTCTGGATTGTGCAATATCCTCTTCAGCGGAAAGCGAGTAACCACTGTTATCTCATGTGCCTGGAAGTAATGGCGCAGCTTTCTCGAGGCCATGAGGAGGCCGAAAAGCAACTTTTGCACCCCGGAGTATCTTGATCTAGCCCCCTGCAAGAGGGAACTCACAAAATACACCGGGCGCTGCACCATCTTCTTCCGCACTTCTTCCTGTTCCTGCGCAGAGTTGTCCTTGTCGGGGCCAGAGCTTGTCGGAGCAGCCCCCTGCTTGTCGCTGGATTCGCTTGCCGGTGGTGTAAACTCCTCGTCGGCCTCCCTCTCCGCTACTAACGCAGCACTGACCACCTGGTTGGTTGCCGCTAGGTATAGCAGCAACTTTTCCTGTGGTCTAGGTGCGACAAGTATTGGAGTGGAGGATAGGTACCGTTTCAAATCTTGCAGCGCTGCCTCCGCTTCCGGAGTCCACTTCATGGGACCTGCCTTCTTCAAGATTTTGAAGAAAGGTAGGGCGCATTCTGCAGACTTCGAAATGAACCTACTGAGGGCAGCCACACAACCTGCAAGCCTTCTGACATCCTTGACGCGCTTCGGGGCCTCGATCTGCTCAATGGCTTTAATCTTGTCGGGGTTAGCTTCAATCCCCCTCTGTGACACAAAGAACCCGAGAAGCTTGCCGGAGGGGACTCCAAAGACGCACTTCTTGGGGTTCAACTTGAGCTGTATCTTGCGCAGGTTCTGAAATGTCTCTTCCAAATCTTGGACCAGGGTATCCTTGCTCTTGCTCTTCACCACGATGTCATCCATGTAAGCCTCTACATTTCTGTGGATCTGTGGCTCGAAAGCAGTGTGCACTACCCTTGCAAATGTTGATCCTGCATTCTTCAGTCCAAATGGCATGCGTATGAAGCAATAAGTGCCACATGGAGTGATAAATGCAGTCTTCTCTTCATCTTCTTGGGCCATAAAGATCTGGTGGTAGCCTGAATATGCATCAAGAAAAGAGAGTAGCTCACATCCGGCAGTGGAGTCAACGATCTGGTCAATGCGCGGCAAAGGGAATGGATCCTTGGGACATGCTTTATTCACATCGGTGAAGTCTATACACAGTCTCCACTTCCCATTGGCCTTGCGCACGACGGCTGGGTTTGCTAACCACGTTGGATGGATCACACCTCTAACTAGGCCTGCTGCTTCTAGCTTCTTGATTTCCTCAGCAATGAATTCTTGGCGCTCCACGGCTTTCTTCCTCACCTTCTGCTTGACGGGCCGCGCATGAGGACAAACAGCAAGCTTGTGCTCAATTACCTTCCTGGGAACACCGGGGATGTCAGATGGTTGCCAGGCAAACACATCGACATTCGCCCGCAGGAAGGCAACGAGCGCGCTTTCCTATTTGCTGTCAAGCGTGGCACTGATGGTGAAGGTACCACCAGTGCCGTCCTCCTTGGCGGACACCTTCTTGGTTGCCGGAGGAGCGGCCATCCCCTTCTTACACTTGCCGGTGGAGCTCGATGGAACGTCCTCGACGACGGCGCAGCACTCCGAAGAGGTGCGGTTGCCGGAGTGGGCCCCAGAGCACTTGCCGGACTTGGTCTTGGTCTTCTTCCCCCCGGGAGCTTCAGCGGCAAGTGTGTCCTTCTCTGCCGCAGCTGCTGCATCCCGGTAGATCTTGTCGGCGCAGACAAGCGCATCCTTCTTGTCGCCATGGATGGTGATGACGCTTATCGGCCCCGGCATCTTGAGTACGTTGTAGGCGTGGTGGGAAGCTGCCATGAACTTGGCGAGGGCGGGACGGCCGAGTATCCCATTGTATGGCAATGGGATATCGGCGACGTCGAATTTGATGCGCTCAGTCCTGAAGTTGAGCTCCCCGCCAAAGGTCACCGGCAGAGTTATCTTCCCCTTGGGCTTGCTCCTTCCCGGATTGATTCCTTGGAAAGAACCGGTCTCTTCGAGCTCGCCATCTAGGATTTGGAGTTTCTTGATCACAGCAGAGGAGATCAAGTTCAGCCCGGCCCCGCCGTCAACCAACATTTTAGTGACCTTGAGGTTGCGGATGGTGGGTGAGACCAGCATCGGCAATCACCCGACCGCAGTGGTGCGGTCAGGGTGATCCTCAAGATCAAAAATGATGGGCGTGCTGGACCATTTGAGGAGCCTGCGCGACTCCACGGGCGGCTCTGCTGCATTCACCTCGCGCAGCCACTGCTTGAGCTGGCGATGGGAGGTGTGCAGAGAGGCGCCCCCGTCGACGCACAGGACCTCCGTGGCCTTCTGGAACTCCTGCTCGCTGTTATCCTCATCCTCCATGTCTTCGTCGTCGTCTTCTTCATCCTTGTCGCGGCCCCGGGGAGGTCGGTCACCTTGCCGCTGCTTGGCCTTGCCGCGGCGTCCTCCCCGGCCATTGAATGGCCGCTTCTTGCTTGGTTCTCCTCCGCCACCTTGGGCCTTCTCCTTGTCGCGCCTCTCGTACTCAGCTTTCTGCTGCTCGACGAGGTACTCGACGCGTTTGCAGTTGGAGAGGTTGTGGCCCTTGGTGCGGTGGATCTTGCAGTATTGCTTGTCGGAGCCGTCCTGCTTGTCGGCTGCCGCCACAGGGGCAGGCTCCTTGCCGGAGCCGCCAGCCTGTGTTTGCTTGGCGGGAGCCTCCTTGCCGGACTTCTCGACGGCAAGCACTTCCTTCTTGTTCTTCCTCCTGTTGTTCCGCCGCCGGCTCTTCTTTGCCGGGGCGGCGTCGTCGCTGTCGCTTCCCCCTGCGCCGGTATCCTCCCCGGGGAGTCTCCTCCCCTCTTCTGCGCGCGCGCACTTATCAGCTAGAGCATAAAGCTCGCTGACATCCCGTATCTTGATCATGGCCATTTCTTCACGCATGCGGCGGTTACGCACGTTCTGGTGGAACGCGCTGATAACCGCGGCAGGGTGGACGTCGGGGATGTTGTGCTGCACACGACTGAAGCGTTGGATGTACTTGCGCAGGGATTCTCCTTCCTTCTGGGCCAGAATGTGGAGATCGCTCTCCTGGCCGTGGGGTTTGTGGCCGCCTGTGAAGGCGCCAACAAACTGATGGCAAAGGTCCGCCCAAGAAGAAACGGAGCCTTCCGGCAAGTGCATAAGCCACGAACGAATGTTCGGCTTAAGCACGAGCGGGAAGTAGTTCGCCAAAATCTTCTCGTCGCGCCCCCCGGCAGCCTGCACCGCGATGGTGTAAATGCTGAGGAATTCCGAGGGGTGCATCTTGCCGTCGTACTTCTCCGGTACGTCGGGCTTGAAGTTCTTCATGCTGGGCCACTGGACGCGCCGCAGCTCGCGGGTAAACGCAGGGCAACCTGCCGCGTACGGCAAGTCGCCTGGTTCACCGGGCGCGCGCGTGTCGACAGCGGCTCCAGCTCGCTGATCTGACTGTCGCCGAGCTTCTCGGCGGCGCTCGATTGTCGTTCGAGCGTCTTCTTGTCGCCGGTCGTCAAGGACTTGGCGCTGGTCCCGACGAGCCCGCGGATCCGACGACGCCGTGGAGCCGTCGTCGGCGTTGTTCCGGCGGGGCGGCGTCTTCTGCTTCTGCGGCGGGGAGTGCACGGTGGTTGCACCCCCGGCGGTCTTGTCGCCGTCGGCCTTCGTCTTCTCGGCTTGCCGCGGCCGCGAGGTCGCCGGCTGCTGCGGCGTATCGTTGTTGGCGAAGGCAATCAGGCTCTGGATGGTTGCCCTCCAGTCTTCGGCCTTGTCTGCCGCTGGAGGGAAGTCGAGGAGCAGTTGCGCCCTTGCGAGCGCTTCTGCTGGAGTGGAGGGGAGCGGGGGCGAGCGATGCGAGGAGCGGGATATGCTCGGACTCCTAACAGCGTTAGAAGGAGCAGGGTCCCGCCCCGGCGACCGCGCTTTGCTCGTGCCAGGACGATGGCCCGGAGCGTCCCGCGAACCTCCGGTTTGCCCTTGGCCCAGCAAGCGGATGCCACCTCCTGTGGCATGGCGCTGCTGGGTTGTCGTTTGCTGAGATGGACGTGGCGCGTCCACGGAGACCGAGGCTCGGTCGTCCGTCTTGTCCTTGGATTTGGTGGCGCCGCGCGTGTCTTCGCCGGCGACCACCCTTCCGACGGCGTGTCCCCCACCCACCGTCGGTTCCGGTGGCGGCGGATGAGACGCAGACGGGCCTGCGACCTCCGAAGCCTTCTTCTTCGGGGCCATGTCGCTGTTGCTGATGAGGTTGCTGATGAAATTGGAGAGGTTGATGAAGAATGCGCCCGCGTGAACGCCGGATCAGGTTCGCACAACCTCGACGCCCCCTACCTGGCGCGCCAAAGATGTCGGGGGAAACTGTCCGCCACGAACACCTATGGGACCGGAGCCCCTTGCTTGTGCGGTAAGAGGGCGGAGGGAGCACGAAGAGCAGATCGTGGAGATCACGCAGGCAGTTTACCCAGGTTCGGGCCGCGATGGACGCGTAAAACCCTACTCCTGCTTAGTTTGTATTGAGTTGAGGAGCTCGGGAGCTTGAAGAACTAGCTACACCGAGCGTATGAGCTATCTAGCCTCCGAACCCCTTCTACGTTGTGCATGGGCCTCCTTTTATAGTGCAAGGGGTCACCGACAGGTGTCAACGTAGGAGAAAGGGTAAAAATGTAAAAGAGGTGGTAGTTGTAACAGTGCGGGAATAGTGGAGCTACAGTGGATGAACAGTGGTCGCTACCTACTTTGACAGTGGGGGACAAGAGCATTTAATGCCCGTCGCCGTCGACCCCAAAAGCGCCCGCCCTTGCGTCTCCGTTTGCCACGGCGATGGCTTTACCACCGTGGAGTGCCACCGTGTCCCCCAGGCTGCACAGCCACCCGCCACGCGTCTCAGGAGAGGCCCCAGGGCGACGCGTGGACCGATGAGCTGGAGCGCAGGCACACAGCGAAACTTTCCCCGGCAAGCGCCTTGCCGGGGTCTTGACCTTGCCGGGCCCGGGAGCTTGTCGGGCTCTGAAGCTTGTCGCTCCCCGGGCCCTGCCGGGGCGCATATAGCGCCGAGGCATGTCTTCTGTGATGTAATTTTCTAGTCTTCCTGGCAAACTCCTCTTGCCAGGGCCTTGCGTGAGTGAGGTAATCTTGAGCCTGGAACGGCCTTCCCGGCAAGCTCCACTTGCCGGGGTCTCGATCTTCTGTCTTGTATACTTTGTTTTTGAATGGTTTTATATAGAGCAGGAAGGTCTCCGGCAAGCGCGTGGTAGGCCCTGCCGCGGGAAGCTGCTACTGCCCGTGCACAAGTTGGGGTACTGAGGTACCCCTACCTTAGGACACCGACATAGGGGATCCTCATCCACCCAAGGGTGATCCCGTGTTTGAACTTAAACCTTTACCTGATACTCTTAAGTATGTTTATCTCAATGAAAAGAAGATATATCTTGTTATTATTAGTACTAACCTTTCAGAGCAGGAAGAAGAAAAAATATTGAAAACTCTGAAGAAGCACCGTGCTGCTATCAGATATACTCTGGATGATCTTACGGGCATTAGTCCCACTCTGTGCCAACACAAGATAAAGTTGGAAGAGGACGCGAAACCTATTATCGATCATCAACGACGGTTAAATCCTAAGATGAAAGAAGTGGTAAGGAAGGACGTACTAAAGCTTCTAGAGGCAGGTATAATTTATCCAGTTGCTGATAGCCAGTGGGTAAGTCATGTCCATTGTGTCCCTAAGAAGGGAGGTATGAATGTTGTTCCTAATGATAAAGATGAATTGATCCCGCAAAGAATTGTTACAGGTTATAGGATGGTAATTGATTTCCGCAAATTAAATAAAGCCACTAAGACAGATCATTACCCTTTGCCTTTTATTGATCAAATGCTAGAAAGGTTATCCAAACACACCCATTTTTGCTTTCTAGATGGCTATTCTGGTTTCTCTCAAATACCTGTGTCAAAACGGGATCAAGAAAAGACCACTTTTGCTTGCCCTTTCGGTACCTTTGCTTATAGATGTATGCCTTTTGGTTTATGTAATGCACCTACTACCTTTCAAAGATGCATGATGGCTATATTCTCTGATTTTTGTGAAAAGATTGTTGAGGTTTTCATGGATGATTTTTCTGTTTACGGAACTTCTTTTGATGATTTCTTGAGCAACCTTGATCGAGTTTTGCAGATATGTGAAGAAACTAATCTTGTCTTGACTTGGGAAAAGTGCCACTTTATGGTTAATCAAGGCATTGTCTTGGGGCATAAAATTTCTGAAAGAGGTATTGAAGTTGATAAAGCTAAAGTTGATGCTATTTAAAAGATGTCGTGTCCCAAGGACATCAAAGGTATAAGAAGTTTCATTTTTCATGTCGGGTTTTATAGGAGGTTCATTAAGGACTTCTCCAAAATCTCTAGGCCTCTGACTAATCTCCTACAAAAAGATGTTCCTTTTGTCTTTGATGATGATTGTCTAGAAGCATTTGAAATACTTAAGAAATAATTGATCTCTGCACCTATTGTCTAGCCTCCTGACTGGAATTTACCCTTTGAGATTATGTGTGATGCTAGTGATTATGCTGTAGGTGTTGTTCTAAGACAAAGAGTTGATAAGAAATTGAATGTTATCCAATATGCTAGTAAAACTCTAGACAATGCCCAGAGAAATTATGCTACTACTGAGAAGGAGTTTTTAGCAGTCGTATTTGCTGGTGATAAGTTCAGACCTTATATTGTTGATTCTAAATTAACTATTCACACTGATCAGGCTGCTATCAAATACCTTATGGAAAATAAGGATGCTAAACCTAGACTTATTAGATGGGTTCTCCTGCTACAAGAATTTGATTTGCATATTACTGATAGAAAGGGGGCTGAGAACCCCGTTCCAGACAACTTGTCTAGGCTAGAGAATATGCTTGATGACCCACTACCTATTGATGATAGCTTTCCTGATGAACAATTAGCTGTCATAAATGTTTCTCATACTGCTCCATGGTATGCTCATTATGCTAATTACATTGTTGCTAAGTTTATACCACACCTAGTTTCACATACCAGCAAAAGAAAAGGTTCTTTTATGATTTAAGACATTACTTCTGGGATGACCCACACCTTTATAAACAAGGAGTAGTTGGTATTATTAGACGTTGTGTACCTGAGCATGAACAGGAATAGATCCTACGGAAGTGTCACTCCGAAGCTTATGGAGGACACTAAAGGAAATATGCCCTAGAGGCAATAATAAAGATGTTATTTGTATTTCCTTATATCATGATAAATGTCTTTTATTCATGCTAGAATTGTATTAACCGGAAACTTAGTACATGTGTGGATACATAGACAAAACAGTATGTCCCTAGTATGCCTCTACTAGACTAGCTCATTGATCAAAGATGGTTATGTTTCCTAGCCATGGACATGAGTTGTCATTTGATCAACGGGATCACATCATTAGGAGAATGATGTGATGGACAAGACCCATCCGTTAGCATAGCACTATGATCGTTTAGTTTAACTGCTATTGCTTTCTTCATGACTTATACATGTTCCTATGACTATGAGATTATGCAACTCCCGAATACCGTAGGAACACCTTGTGTGCTATCAAACGTCACAACGTAACTGGGTGATCATAAAGATGCTCTACAAGTGTCTCCGAAAGTATTCGTGGTGTTGGCATAGATCAAGATTAGGATTTGTCACTCCGAGTGTCGGAGAGGTATCTCTGGGCCCTCTCGGTAACACACATCACAATAAGCCTTGCAAGCAAAAGACTAATGAGTTAGTCACGAGATGATGTGTTACGGAACGAGTAAAGAGACTTGTCGGTAACGAGATTGAACTAGGTATGGAGATACCGACGATCGAATCTCGGGCAAGTAACATACCGATGACAAAAGGAACAACGTATGTTGTTATGCGGTTTGACCGATAAAGATCTTCGTAGAATATGTAGGAGCCAATATGAACATCCAGGTTCCGCTATTGGTTATTGACCGGAGATGAGTCTCGGTCATGTCTACATAGTTCTCGAACCCGTAGGGTCCGCACGCTTAACGTTTGATGACGATCGGTATTATGAGTTTATGAGTTTTGATGTACCGAAGGAGTTCGGAGTCCCGGATGAGACCGGGGACATGACGAGGAGTCTCGAAATGGTCGAGACGTAAAAATCGATATATTGGACGACTATATTCGGACATCGGAAAGGTTCCGAGTGATTCGGGTATTTTCGGAGTACCAGGGAGTTACGGGAATAGAAGAGAGAGGCCAAAAGGAAGGAGGCGCGTGCCCCCCTTCTAGTCCGAATTGGACAAGGGGTGCAGCCCCCTTTTCCTTCTCCCTCTCCCCCTCTTTCCTTCTCTCCTACTCCGGAAAGGAAAGGGGAATCCTACTAGGACTTGGGAGTCCTAGTAGGACTCCCCACACTTGGCGCGCCCCCTCTAGGGCCGGCCTCTCCCTCCCTCCTTTATATACGGGGGCAGGGGGGCACCCAAAGACACACAAGTTGAATTGTTCCAGCCGTGTGCGGTGCCCCCTCCACAGAAACACACCTCGGTCATACCGTTGCAGTGCTTAGGAGAAGCCCTGCGCCGGTAGATACATCATATCCGTCACCACGCCGTCGTGCTGACGAAACTCTCCCGTGAAGCTCAACTGGATCAAGAGCTCGTGGGACGTCATCAAGCTGAACGTGTGCTGAACGCGGAGGTGCCGTACGTTCGGTGCTTGATCGGTTGAATCGCGAAGAAGTTCGACTACATCAACCGCGTCACTTGACGCTTCCGCTTCCGGTCTACGAGGGTACGTAGACACACTCTTTCCTCTCGTTGCTATGCATCTGGTAGATAGATCTTGCGTGATCGTAGGAAAATTTTAAAATACTACGTTCCCCAACAGTGGCATCATGAGCCAGGTCTATGCGTAGATGATATGCACGAGTAGAACACAATGAGTTGTGGGCGATACTAGTCATACTGCTTACCAGCATGTCATACTTTGCTTCGGCGGTATTGTGAGATGAAGCGGCCCGGACCGACATTGCGCGTACGCTTACGCGAGACTGGTTTCACCGTTACGAGCACTCGTTGCTTAAAGGTGACTGGCGGGTGTCTGTCTCTCTCACTTTAGCTGAATCAAGTGTGGCTACGCCCGGTCCTTGTGAAGGTTAAAACAGCACATACTTGACGAAACATCGTTGTGGTTTTGTATGCGTAGGTAAGAACGGTTCTTGCTAAGCCCGTAGAAGCCACGTAAAACTTGCAACAAACAAAGTAGAGGACGTCTAACTTGTTTTTGCAGGGCATGTTGTGATGTGATATGGTCAAGACATGATGAGTTATACGGTTTTGTATGAGATGATCATGTTTTGTAAAGTTATCGGCAACTGGCAGGAGCCATATGGTTGTCGCTTTATTGTATGAAATGCAATCGCCATGTAATTGCTTTACTTCATCACTAAGCGGTAGCGATAGTCGTAGAAGCAATAGTTGGCGAGACGACAACGATGCTACGATGAAGATCAAGGTGTCAAGCCGGTGACGAAGGTGATCATGACGGTGCTTTGGAGATAGAGATCAAAAGCACAAGATGATGATGGCCATATCATGTCACATATTTTGATTGCATGTGATGTTTATCTTATTATGCTTCTTATTTTGCTTAGGACGACGGTAGCATTATAAGATGATCCCTTACTAAATTTCAAGGTATAAGTGTTCTCCCTGAGTATGCACCGTTGCGAAAGTTCGTCGTGCCGAGACACCACGTGATGATCGGGTGTGATAAGCTATACGTTCAAATACAACGGGTGTAAGCCAGTTTTGCACACGCAGAATACTCGGGTTAAACTTGAAGAGCCTAGCATATACAGATATGGCCTCGAAACACTGGAGACCGAAAGGTCGAGCGTGAATCATATAGTAGATATGATCAACATAAGATGTTCACCATTAAAAACTACTCCATCTCACGTGATGATCGGACATGGTTTAGTTGATTTGGATCACGTGATCATTTAGATGACCAGAGGGATGTCTATCTAAGTGGGAGTTCTTTAAATTAATATGATTAAATTGAACTTTAATTTATCATGAACTTAGTCCTGATAGTTTTGCATATCTATGTCGTTGTAGATCAATGGCCCGTGCTACCGTTCCTTTGTAATGCATTCCTAGAGAAAGCTAAGTTGAAAGATGATGGTAGCAATTACACGGACTGGGTTCGTAACCTGAGGATTATCCTCATTGCTGCACAGAAGAATTATGTCCTTGAAGCACCGCTAGGTGACAAGCCCCCTTCCGCTAATGCAGACGCTTTGAACGTCTGGCAGTCGCGGTCTGATGACTACACGATAGTTCAGTGTGCCATGCTTTACGGCTTAGAACCGGGACTTCAACGACGTTTTGAACGTCATGGAGCATATGAGATGTTCCAGGAGTTGAAGTTAATATTTCAAGCAAATGCCCTAATTGAGAAATATGAGATTTCCAATAAGTTCTACAGCTGCAAAATGGAGGAGAATAGTTCTATCAGTGAACACTTGCTCAGAATGTCTGGGTACTACAATCATATGACTCAACTTGGTTGCAAAGTTGACGAGGATAGTGTTATTCATAGAGTTCTTCAATCACTGCCACCAAGCTATAAAGGCTTCGTGATGAACTATAACATGCAAGGGATGCAAAAGACAATTACCGAGCTCTTCGCTATGCTCAAAGCTGCGGAGGTAGAAATCAAAAAGGAGCATCAAGTGTTGATGGTTAACAAGACCACTAGTTTCAAGAAAAAGGGCAAGGGAAAGAAAGGGAACTTCAAAAAGAATAGCAAGTCAGTTGCTACTTCCACAAAGAAACCCAAATCTGGAGCCAAGCCTGAAACTGAGTGCTTCTACTGCAAGGGGACTGGACACTGGAAGCGGAACTGCCCCAAGTATTTGGCGGATAAGAAGGATGGCAAGATGAACAAAGGTATATGTGATATACATGTTATTGATGTGTACCTTACTAATGCTCGTAGTAGTACCTGGGTATTTGATACCGGTTCGGTTGCTAATATTTGTAACTCGAAACAGGGACTACGGATTAAACGAAGATTAGCTAAGGACGAGGTGACGATGCGCGTGGGAAATGGTTCCAAAGTCGATGTGATCGCCGTCGGCACGCTACCTCTACATCTACCTTCGGGATTAGTATTAGACCTAAATAATTGTTATTTGGTGCCAGCGTTAAGCATGAACATTATATCTGGATCTTGTTTATTGCGAGACGGTTATTCATTCAAATCAGAGAATAATGGTTGTTCTATTTTTATGAATAATATCTTTTATGGTCATGCACCCTTAAAGAGTGGTCTATTCTTATTGGATCTCGATTGTAGTGATACACATATTCATAATATTGAAACCAAAAGATGCAAGGTTAATAATGATAGTGCAACTTATTTGTGGCACTGCCGTTTAGGTCATATTGGTGTAAAACGCATGAAGAAACTCCATAATGATGGACTTTTGGAATCACTTGATTATGAATCACTTGGTGCTTGCGAACCATGCCTCATGGGCAAGATGACTAAAACTCCGTTCTCCGGAACTATGGAGCGAGCAACAGATTTGTTGGAAATCATACATACTGATGTATGTGGACCAATGAGTGTTGATGCTCGCGGCGGGTATCGTTATTTTCTGACCTTCACTGATGATTTGAGCAGATATGGGTATATCTACTTAATGAAGCACAAGTCTGAAACATTTGAAAAGTTCAAAGAATTTCAGAGTGAAGTAGAGAATCATCGTAACAAGAAAATAAAGTTCCTACGATCTGATCGTGGAGGAGAAAATTTGAGTTACGAGTTTGGTCTTCATTTGAAACAATGTGGAATAGCTTCACAACTCACGCCACCTGGAACACCACGGCGTAATGGTGTGTCCGAACGTCGTAACCGTACTTTATTGGATATGGTGCGATCTATGATGTCTCTTACCGATTTACCACTATCGTTTTGGGGTTATGCTTTAGAGACAGCTGCATTCACGTTAAATAGGGCACCATCTAAATCCGTTGATACGACACCTTATGAACTATGGTTTGGCAAGAAACCAAAGTTGTCGTTTCTTAAAATTTGGGGCTGCGATGCTTATGTGAAAACACTTCAACCTGATAAGCTCGATCCCATGTCGGAAAAATGTATCTTCATAGGATACCCAAAAGAGACTGTTGGGTACACCTTCTATCACAGATCCGAAGGAAAAATATTCATTGCTAAGAACGGATCCTTTCTAGAAAAAGAGTTTCTCACGAAAGAAGTGAGTGGGAGGAAAGTAGAACTTGATGAGGTAATTGTACCTTCTCCCGGATTGGAAAATAGTACATCACAGGAAATTGTTCCAGTGATTCCTACACCAATTAGTGAGGAAGTTAATGATAATGATCATGAAACTTCGGATCAAGTTTCTACTGAACGTCGTAGATCAACCAGAGTACGTTCCGCACCAGAGTGGTACGGCAACCCAGTTCTGGAAATCATGTTACTAGACCATGATGAACCTACGAACTATGAGGAAGCGATGATGAGCCCAGATTCCGCAAAATGGCTTGAAGCCATGAAATCTGAGATAGGATCCATGTATGAGAACAAAGTGTGGACTTTGGTTGACTTGCCCGATGATCGGCAGGCCATCGAAAATAAATGGATCTTCAAGAGGAAGACCGAGGCAGACGGTAATATTACTGTTTACAAAGCTCGACTTGTTGCGAAAGGTTTTCGACAAGTTCAAGGAGTTGACTACGATGAGACTTTCTCACCTGTAACGATGCTTAAGTCTGTCCGAATCATGTTAGCAATTGCCGCATTTTATGATTATGAAATATGGCAAATGGATGTCAAAACTGCATTCCTAAATGGATATCTCAAAGAAGAGTTGTATATGATGCAACCAGAAGGTTTTGTTGATCCAAAAGGTGCTAACAAAGTATGCAAGCTCCAGCGATCCATCTATGGACTGGTGCAAGCATCTCGGAGTTGGAATATACGCTTTGATGAGGTGATCAAAGCATATGGTTTTATACAGACTTTTGGAGAAGCCTATATTTACAAGAAAGTGAGTGGGAGCTCTGTAGCATTTCTAATATTATATGTAGATGACATATTGTTGATTGGAAATGATATAGAATTTCTGGATAGCATAAAAGGATACTTGAATAAAAGTTTTTCAATGAAAGACCTCGGTGAAGCTGCTTATATATTAGGTATCAAGATCTATAGAGATAGATCAAGACGCTTAATTGGACTTTCACAAAGCACATACCTTGATAAGATTTTGAAGAAGTTCAAAATGGATCAGTCAAAGAAAGGGTTCTTGCCTGTTTTACAAGGTATGAAGTTGAGTAAGACTCAATGCCCGACCACTGCAGAAGATAGAGAGAAAATGAAAGTCATTCCCTATGCCTCAGCCATAGGATCTATCATGTATGCAATGCTGTGTACCAGACCTGATGTGTGCCTTGCTATAAGTCTAGCAGGGAGGTACCAAAGTAATCCGGGAGTGGATCACTGTACAGCGGTCAAAATTATCCTTAGTAATTGGATGACTAAGGAAATATTTCTCGATTATGGAGGTGATAAAGAGTTCGTCGTAAAGGGTTACGCCGATGCAAGCTTTGACACTAAATCCAGATGACTCTAAGTATCAATCTGGATGTGTATTGAAAGTGGGAGCAATTAGCTAGAGTAGCTCTATGCAGAGCATTGTAGACATAGAAATTTGCAAAATACATACGGATCTGAATGTGACAGACCCGTTGACTAAACTTCTCTCACAAGCAAAACATGATCACACCTTATTACTCTTGGGTATTAATCACATAGCGATGTGAACTAGATTATTGACTCTAGTAAACCTTTTGGGTGTTGGTCACATGGCGATGTGAACTATGGGTGTTATTCACATAACGATGTGAACTATCGGTATTAAATCACATGGCGATGTGAGCTAGATTATTGACTCTAGTGCAAGTGGGAGACTGAAGGAAATATGCCCTAGAGGCAATAATAAAGTTATTATTTATTTCCTTATATCATGATAAATGTTTATTATTCATGCTAGAATTGTATTAACCGGAAACTTAGTACATGTGTGAATACATAGACAAAATAGAGTGTCCCTAGTATGCCTCTACTAGACTAGCTCATTGATCAAAGATGGTTATGTTTCCTAGCCATAGACATGAGTTGTCATTTGATCAACGGGATCACATCATTAGGAGAATGATGTGATGGACAAGACCCATCCGTTAGCATAGCACTATGATCGTTTAGTTTTACTGCTATTGCTTTCTTCATGACTTATACATGTTCTTATGACTATGAGATTATGCAACTCCCGAATACCGTAGGAACACCTTGTGTGCTATCAAACGTCACAACGTAACTGGGTGATCATAAAGATGCTCTACAGGTGTCTCCGAAAGTATTCGTGGTGTTGGCATAGATCAAGATTAGGATTTGTCACTCCGAGTGTCGGAGAGGTATCTCTAGGCCCTCTCGGTAACACA
Organism: Secale cereale; assembly: GCA_902687465.1. Lineage (NCBI taxonomy): Eukaryota > Viridiplantae > Streptophyta > Magnoliopsida > Poales > Poaceae > Secale > Secale cereale. The sequence continues at coordinate 495,143,311 of LR738713.1, forward strand.
CATCACAATAAGCCTTGCAAGCAAAAGACTAATGAGTTAGTCACGAGATGATGTGTTACGGAACGAGTAAAGAGACTTGCCGGTAACGAGATTGAACTAGGTATAGAGATACCGACGATCGAATCTCGGGCAAGTAACATACCGTTTGACAAAAGGAACAACGTATGTAGTTATGCGGTTCTGACCGATAAAAGATCTTCGTAGAATATGTAGGAGCCAATATGAACATCCAGGTTCCGCTATTGGTTATTGACCGGAGATGAGTCTCGGTCATGTCTACATAGTTCTCGAACCCGTAGGGTCCGCACGCTTAACGTTTGATGACGATCGGTATTATGAGTTTATGAGTATTGATGTACCGAAGGTAGTTCGGAGTCCCGGATGAGATCACGGACATGACGAGGAGTCTCGGAATGTCCGAGACATAAAGATTGATATATTGGACGGGTATATTCGGACACCGGAAGTATACCGGAAAAGTTTCGGATTTATCGGGATTGCCGAAGGGGGTTACCGAAACCTCCTACGAAGGGGGATGGTCCATAGTGGGCCTTGTGGAAAGGAGAGAGGCAGCCCATAGGGCTGGCCGGCGCCCCACCTAGTTCCTAGTTGGACTAGGATTGGTGGGAGGCGCCACCTCTTCCTTTTCCTACTCCATCTCTTCCTTCTTTGGTGATTCCTACTAGGAATAGGACTGCAATCCTATTCCTAGTAGGATTCCTTCCCTAGCCGCACCATAGGAGGTTGGCCGGCCCTCCTCCCTTGCTCCTTTATATACGGGGGCAGGGGGGCACCCAAAGACACACAAGTTGAATTGTTTTAGCCGTGTGCGGTGCCCCCCTCCACAGAATCACACCTCGGTCATACCGTCGCGGAGCTTAGGCGAAGCCCTGCGCCGGTGAACACATCATATCCGTCACCACGCCGTCGTGCTGATGAAACTCTCCCGTGAAGCTCAACTGGATCAAGAGCTCGTGGGACGTCATCAAGCTGAACGTGTGCTGAACGCGGAGGTGCCGTACGTTCGGTGCTTGATCAGTTGGATCGCGAAGAAGTTCGACAACATCAACCGCGTCACTTGATGCTTCCGCTCCCGGTCTACGAGGGTACGTAGACACACTCTCCCCTCTCGTTGCTATGCATCTGGTAGATAGATCTTGCGTGATCGTAGGAAAATTTTAAAATACTACGTTCCCCAACAGACACCATGCTAGAGATAGAACTTCACATACGGTATTGCAATCTAGTTTTTATTGGCCTACTCTCTTGAAGGATGCACGTAAGTTTGTCTTGTCTTGTGATGAATGTCAAAGAATTGGTAATATCAGTAGACATCAAGAAATGCCTATGAATTATTCACTTGTTATCGAACCATTTGATGTCTGGGGCTTTGATTATATGGGACCGTTTCCTTCCTCTAATGGGTATACACAAATTTTAGTTGTTGTCGATTACATTACTAAGTGGGTAGAAGCTATTCCAACTAGTAGTTCTGATCACAACACCTCTATTAGGATGCTTAAAGAAGTTATTTTTCCTAGGTTTGGAGTCTCTAGATACTTAATGACTGATGGTGGTACATACTTTATTCATGGTGCTTTCCATAAAATGATTGTTAAGTATGATGTTAATCATAGAATTGCATCCCCTTATCACCCACAGTCTAGTGGTCAAGTATAACTAAGTAATCGAGAGCTGAAATTAATTTTGCAACAGACTGTTAATAGGTCTAGAAAGAATTGCTCCAAGAAACTTGATGATGCATTATGGGCCTATAAAACTGCATACAAAAATCCTATGGGTATGTCTCCGTGTAGAATGGTTTATGGAAAAGCATGTAAATTACCTCTTGAGCTAGAACATAAGGCATATTGGGCTATTAAAGAGCTCAATTACGATTTCAAACTTGCCGATGAGAAGAGGTTATTTGAAATTAGCTCGCTTGGTGAATGGAGAACCCAAGCTTACGAGAATGCCAAACTGTTTAAAGAAAAGGTTAAAAGATGGCATGACAAAAGGATACAAAAGCGTGAGTTTAACGTAGGTGAGTATGTCTTGCTATACAACTCTCGTTTAATATTCTTTGCAGGAAAACTTCTCTCTAAATGGGAATGTCCTTACGTTATCGAGGAGGTCTATCATTCCAGTGCCATAAAAATCAACAACTTTGAAGGCACAAATCCGAAGGTGGTGAATGGTCAAAGAATCAAACATTATATCTCAGGTAATCCTATAAATGTTGAAACTATATTATAGAAACCGTAACCCCGGAGGAATACATAAGGGACACTTTCCGGAATGATTCAGACCCCGAAAAGGAAGATGTATGAGGTGCGGTAAGTAAACCGACTCCAAAACAGTTCTAATGACAATTTTTCACCGTTTTGGAATATTTAGAAAAATAGAAAAATAAGAGGCAGCCCAGAAAGGACACGAGGCGTCCACGAGGGTGGAGGGCGCGCCCTACCCCCCTGGGCACACCCCCTGCCTCCTGGGCACCTCGTGTGCCTCCCAGACTCCGTTTTCTTGCACGTCACTGCTTTCGGTCGGTAAAAATTCACTATATATTCTCCCAAAGGTTTTGACTACCGTATCACGCAAAATCCTCTGCTTTCATTTTGAGCTGTTGTTTCTGACAGATCTAGATCATCATGACATCTTCCAGCATCCCCAAGGACAAGTTCTTCGAGAAGGTCATCAACCCCTACCTCGCGGAGGTGCTGCAACACCCTCAAACCATCGAGGTGCGTGAGGGGGTGCTGCACATCCACGATGTTGAGGGACCAAGGAGGACCGGAAGCGTGGAGACAAGACTCGAAGCAATGGAGCAGCAAGTTTTCAAGTGCCAAGGTATGGTGGAACAAGGACTCAACGCCAACCACATGATGATCACAGAGCTCGCCAACAACCACAAGCTGGACGCCAAGATTGTTCGGGAAGCCATCTCCAAGCTCCAAGAGAAAATCAAGCACCTCAAACCCCAGATCTATGACCTACAAAACCAAAACTATGAGTATGAATATAGATTCAAGAAGATGAGTTTGGCTGCAGATTTGAGGATCCCGGAGACTCGATCGCCCTTATACGATGGTGAGCACATGCCTTGGAAGATGGACGACAAGCCTGCATCATCAACAGCTCCATCACCACCTCCGAAGAAAGAGACATAATCACATGGGTATGGGCACTCCCCTTGGCAACTGCCAAGATTGGGGGAGGTGCCCCGGTATCGTATCACCATCACACTCCTATCTTTACCGTTTTTGTTAGTTCGATCCTTTTGGTAACATCTTGATCTAGTGGAATAAAGTTTAGTATGATCTATTTGTGAGCTATTGTTTTTTGATCTTTACCTTTATAATCAAGTTCGTGAGCTATATATAATAAAGATTAGTGTTGAGTCAAGGGCTTGATTCTATCACTATGGTCATGAGAGAATAAAGCAAAATATAAAAAGTATCAAAGAGATCATATTGATCTTATGGAAGGTAATGACTTCACATATAAAGAGTATGATGAATAAAAGTTGTTGAGAGTTGACAAATCTAGTTTTGGTCATCGTTGCAACTAATAGGAAGTAATAAAGAAAGAGAGGTTTTCACATACAAATATACTATCTTGGACATCTTTTATGATTGTGAGCACTCATTAAAATATGACATGCTAAAGAGTTGATGTTGGACAAGGAAGACAACATAATGAGTTATGTTTTCTTATATCTGAAATAAAGTATATTGTCATGGATCATCCAACATGTTGAGCTTGCCTTTCCCCCTCATGCTAGCCAAAACTCCTTACACCAAGTAGAGATACTACTTGTGCTTCCATACATCCTCAAACCCAGTTTTGCCATGAGAGTCCACCATACCTACCTATGGATTGAGTAAGATCCTTCAAGTAAGTTGTCATTGTTGCAACTCTCTAAATTATGTATGATCTATTAGTGTGGAGAAAATAAGCTTTATACGATCTTGTCATATGGAAGTAATAAAAGCGACGGACTGCATAATAAAGGTCCTATCACAAGTGGCAATATAAAGTGACGTTCTTTTGCGCTCAGATTTTGTACATCCAACCATAAAATCACATGAAAACCTCTGCTTCCCTCTGCGAAGGGCCAATCTTTTGTTCTTACCTTATAAGAGTCAAGGTGATTTTCACCTTTCCTTTTTACATTTTATCCTTTGGCAAGCACATTGTGTTGGAAGATCCTAACATATATACCCAATAGGATGTAAGTTATCATGGTCCATTACTGTTGACATTACCCATGAGGTAAAAGGTTGGGAGGCAATACCATAAGCCCCTATCTTTCTCTGTGTCCGATTAAAACTCCATATCCATAAGTATTGGGTGAGTGTGAGCAATTGTGAAAGACTAAATGATAGTTGAGTATGTGGACTTGCTGCAAAGCTCTTATATTGACTCTTTCCGATGTTATGATAAATTGCAATTGCTTCAATGACCGAGATTATAGTTTGTTAGTTTTCAATGAAGTTTCTGATTCATACTTGACATTGTGAATAGATTGTTACTTTGGCATAAGAGTCATATGACAATATATATATATATATAT
>LR738713.1:495150621-495302036 GCA_902687465.1 Secale cereale
TCTTTCACTCGGAGTGTGTTTTGGAACTTAGGCAAGTACGGGGTCGCAGCTAAGCCCCCAAGTGAGAGGGTTGCTCTTTCACTCGGAGTGTGTTTTGAAACTCAGGCGAGTACGGGGTCGCATCTAAGCCCCCGAGTGAGAGCGTTGCTCTTTCACTCGGAATAGATGTTGTACTTGTGGCGCAACTCAGAGTGCAAGCAGTCATTGTACTTGTGGCACAGCTCAAGATGTGCCCCCTTGAAACTTAGGCGAGTACGGGGTTGCAGCTAAGTCCCCGAGTGAGAGGGTTGCTCTTCACTTGGAGTGTTTTTTGAAACTTAGGCGAATATGGTTCGCAGGTAAGCCCCCGAGTGAGAGGGTTGCTTTACACTCGGAGTGTATTTAAAACTTAGGTGAATCGGGTTCACGACTAAGCCACCCACTGGGGATTTGGACACATATTTATGTGAAAGCAATCATCAGGAGACTGTAGAAATCATGCCATTGATAAACAATCTGAAAAGCACTTCTTATTACATCTCGTCGATCTGAGTGTTTAGGAATAAAAGCGGCGAAGTAGATCCGCATTCCAAGAGCATGGTTCATCTTGCTTCTTGGCCACATTGTAAAGATGATACGCCCCGTTGTGGAACACTTTGGTGATAATGAAGGGTCCTTCCCAAGCAGGGGCAAGCTTATGAGGCCTCTGCTGATGCACTCGGAGCACAGGATCTCCTTCTTGAAATGCTCGACCTCTGACGTTTCAAGCGTGGAATCGATGAAGGTCTTGCAGATAAATGGTCGATCGGTTCAATGCCATCTCTCGTTCTTCCTCCAGAAAATCGACGGCAACCTGTCATGCTTGCTCTACTTCGGCTTTTGAGAAAAGTTCCACTCTAGGAGCATTGTGCAGCAAATCACTCGGAAGCACGGCTTCAGCTCCATACACCATAAAGAAAGGGGTTCGACCAGTCAACCGGTTGGGAGTCGTCCTTAATCCCCACATGATAGATGGCAATTCAGTCACCCAGGCCCCAGCTGCATGCTTGAGGTCGCGCATCAATCGAGGTTTCAAGCCTTGGAGGATCAGACCATTTGCCCTTTCATCTTGCCCATTCGACTGCGGGTGTGCAACGGATGCGTAGTCAACCCGAGTGCCTTGGAAAGCACAGTAGGCTCTGAACTCATTGGAGTCAAAATTTGAGCCATTGTCCGTAATGATGTTGTGCGGTACTCTGTACCGGAACACTAACCCTTTGATGAAGCTAATGGATGTGCTTGAGTCTAAGTTCTTGATAGGTTTTGCCTCGATCCACTTAGTGAATCTGTCGAATGCCACTAGCAAATGAGTGAATCCACTTCTACCGGTTCTCAAGGGCCCAACCATATCCAACCCCCACACAGCAAAGGGGCAGACAAGAGGGATAGTCTTCAAAGCCGATGCAGGTTTGTGGGACGCGAGTAAAACTGGCAGCCTTCACATTTGCCAACAATATCCTTCGCTATCTCATTAGCCCGTGGCCATTAGAATCCCGATCGGTATGCTTTAGCCACGATGGTCTCAGAGGACGCATGGTGACCATAGGTCCCCGAGTGAATCTCGGTTAGGATCAGTCGACCCTCTTCTGGAGAGATACATCACTGAGCCACGCCAGTAACACTTTCTCTGAAGAGTCGTCCACTTAATACTGTGAAGGCTTCTGATCTGCGAACGATCTGACAAGCTTCATCCTCATCCTCCGGAACCTCCTGCCTGAGCAGGTATGCAATGTATGGAATTGTCCAGTTGGGGGTGATTACCAAAGCTTCCATGACCAGGTCGACTACCGCCGGTATTTCCACTTCAGACGGATTAGTTGAACTTCTAGGGTGCGGGGGCTCCTCTATAAAGGGGTCTTCTTGAACTGACGGGGTGTGGAGATGCACCAAGAACACATTACTGGGAATAGGCTTCCGAGTGGACCCTATTTTCGCTAGATCATCAGATGCTTGGTTCTTGTGTCGAGGTATGTGGTGGAGCTCCAACCCTTCAAACGTATTCTCTAATTTCCTCACTTCATTACAATATACAGTCATGGCAGGGCTCCTGATATCCCACTCCTGCATCACTTGATTGACCACCAAATCTGAGTCGCCGTAAAGCATTAGGCGTCAGACACCGAGTAAGATGGCCATGTGCAACCCATACAAAAGTGCTTCGTACTCAGCTTCATTATTAGAGGAATCAAAGTGAATCTGGAGGACGTGACTGAGCTTCTCGCCTCTTGGGGATACCAGGACCACCCCCGCACCAGAACCATTCAACATCTTAGATCCGTCAAAGAACATGGTCCAGTGTTCTGAGTGAACTTGAGTCGGTTGCTGTTACTCAATCCACTCAGCCAAAAAATCAGCAATTGCTTGAGACTTAATCGCCTTCTTGGCTTCGAACTTGATATCCAAAGGGAGAAGTTCAATCGCCCACTTAGACACTCGACCAGTTGCATCTTGGTTGTTCAGGATTTTTGATAATGGAGCGTCACTGACGACTGTAACTGAGTGGTGTGTGAAGTAATGTGTGACTTTCTTCGTGGTCAGATAAATTCCGTAGACAAGCTTCTGGTAATGCGGATACATTTTCTTGGATGGAGTCAAGACATCAGAAATGTAATACACTGGGCATTGAACTTTGTAGGCTTTGCCTTTTTCCTCCCGCTTGACCGTGAGTACTGTACTGACAACCTACCCAGTGGCTGCAATGTACAACGATAGAGGCTCTTTGCTGACTGGAGCGGCGAGCACCGAGCGGGTGGAAAGCAGGGCTTTGAGCTCTACAAACACTGCTTCAGCTTCAGGAGTCCACTCGAACGTATCGGACTTCTTCATCAGCCGGTAAAGGGGCAGGGCCTTTTCACCGAGACGAGAAATGAATCGACTTAACGCAGCCAACCAACCTGTGAGCTTTTGAACGTCATGCACACACACAGGGCGTGTCATTTGGAGAATTGCTCCTTTTTCGGGTTTGCGTCAATCCCTCGTTCGTAAACGAGAAAACCGAGTAAGTTCCCTCCTCGGACTCCGAATGTGCATTTCGACGGATTGAGCTTGATATAATATATTCTTAGGTTGGCAAAGGTCTCAGCGAGGTCAGTCAGCAGGTCAGAACCTTTGCGCGACTTGACCATGATATCATCCATGTATGCTCCCATGTTCTGACTAATCTGAGTGAGCAAGCACTTCTGAATCATGCGCATGAATGTGGTGCCAGCATTCTTCACTCCAAAAGACATAGTAACATAGCAAAAGCACCCAAATGGGGTGATGAAGGCCGTTTTTATTTCATCGGGTCCATACAGACGAATCTGATGATACCCGGAATATGCATCCAGGAAGGACAAACGCTCACACCCCGCAGTTGAGTCAACGATATGATCAATGTGGGGGAGAGTAAAATGATCTTTCGGGCAGGCCCGATTGATATGTTTGAAATCTATGCACATGCGAAGTGAATCATCTTTCTTAGGGACCATGACGATGTTGGCGGGCCACTCGGAGTGGTATATCTCACGGATGAACTCGGCTGCTAGGAGCCGAGCTACTTCCTCGCCAATGGCCTTTATTTTTTCCGCGGCGGATCGTCAGAGATGCTCTTTCACTGGTTTTGCTTTTGGGTCGACACGTAAACGGTGCTCAGCCAGCCCCCTGGGTACACCTGGCATGTCTGATGGCTTCCATGCGAAGATGTCCCAGCTCTCACGGAGGAACTAGACGAGCGCGGCTTCCTATTTGATGTCGAGTGTTGATGAGATGTGAGTCGGAGCTGCAGTGGGGTCATCCGGGTGGATGTGAACGGGTTTTGTCTGGCCAAATGATTGAAATGCGGACTCTGAGGCAGGCTTATTGGCTCGAAGCAAATCACTCGGATCTGCATTTCTTCTTGTATTGCTCGATCTCTACGGCTGCCATTTGCTCATCTGCGATTTTTGAGCCTTTCTGAAAGTACTCCTCTGCTCTTTGCATGTTTCCCATGACCATGATAAGACCTCTGGGCCCAGGCATTTTCAACTTGAGATATACATAAGATGGTTGAGCCATGAAACGAGTGTATGCGGGCCTGCCCAGAATGGCATGATAAGCAATGTGGAAATCCACCACCTCAAACGTCAACTTCTCTTTACGGTAATTCTTGGAATCACCAAAAACCACGTCAAGAGCAATCTACCCGAGTGACTTGGCCTTCTTTCCGGGGATGACCCCGTGGAACTGCATGTTGCTCTCACTGAGTTTGGACATCGGAATGCCCATCCCTTGGAGGGTCTCAGTGTACAGAATGTTCAATCCATTACCGCCATCCATAAGGACCTTGGTCAGTCGGGTTCCCTCAACGACCGAGTCGACCACCAACGCTTGCCGCCCAGGAGTAGTGACACGTGCTGGGTGATCTGACTGGTCGAATGCTAAAGGAGTCGGCGACCACTTCAAATATGTCGTAGTTGCCGGGGCAACTGATACGTCCAAAACGTATCTATAATTTCTGCTTGCTCCATGCCTTTTTTTGTGTGATATTGCTATGATATTTATGCACTTTCATACACTTTTGATCATATTTGGACTAACCTATTAATGGTTGCAAAAGTGCACAATGTTCTTGTTTTACACTTTATTGTGTAGGAATTACTTGGAAATTGACAAAAACGCAAAAGGAGTCGTATTGGAGTAGGACTCTGACTTTCCTGAAATCTGTCTGAGAATGTTCTTTAAAGATGGTCACGTTCCGGCCCACAGACGACGTCAAACGGAAAAAGTCTAGTTGCAAAAGTTGTGGGGAATTTCGAGGCGATGCTTCTGAATAAAAAATTCGTCCAAATCGGAGTCCAGACGGCCGAGTAAAGCCCGTTTTACTGAGGCCTAAAATATGATGACGGGAATCCGAGAGTCTATATAAAGAGAGGAAACCTAGGTCACCAAGGGCCACGAATTTTCCTCCTCCCAAGCCGCCGTCTTGGAGGGGAGGACCAGCACCATTGCAGCACCATCCACAAGGAAGAAGGGGGGCCAAGGAGCCGCTGCCCCCTAGGGCCGCCGCCGCCCCGAGGGCCGCCGGCGGCCGTCTCCTCCTCGCGGGGCTGCACCTCTCCATCAACATCATCATCAACCTCCTCCTCACCATGTCCATACGTGAGTAGTCTCCTCCGGGGCTGAGGGCTTGTACGTGTAGCTATGTGGTTATCTCTCTCTCCCATGATGTGATCTTCGTTGTGATCATAGGCTATGTTAATCTAGGGTGATCCCATGATATTTCCCCTTCCTCTATGTATTGGATTGATGTACTCACTTGTCTTTATCTAGTATAATCCCCGAGACCAAGGTAGCAGCGGTCTATTGGACATGGATTAGAAAAATATTTTCATGAGTGATTTCCTTTTTGTGGGTTGATTGAAGATTGAGAGTCTCTTGGTGCTTGTCTTTGACTATCCTTTAGATATGTTGTGGTGATTGTGGGACTCTCTTTGGATGGCCGCGGTGACATTGGGAAATCCTTAGATTGAGAACTACGAACTTTGAGGTGTGCTTTTGTAGCCCTACATAATTCTTGTCCTCTCTTGACCACGAAGGAATGACCTCCGGGTGCGTCTCTACTGCATGTTTTATGGGAAATATTATGTGATTCGATTATGTTAATGTTGTTGGCAGTTGCCACTAGTGAAAGTATGAACCCTAGGCCTTATTTCTGTTGGAAATATGCCCTAGAGGCAATAATAAATTGGTTATTATTATATTTCCTTGTTCATGATAATTGTTTATTATTCATGCTAGAATTGTATTGATAGGAAACTCAGATACATGTGTGGATACATAGACAAACACCATGTCCCTAGTAAGCCTCTAGATGACTAGCTCGTTGATCAATAGATGGTTACGGTTTCCTGACCATGGACATTGGATGTCGTTGATAACGAGATCACATCATTAGGAGAATGATGTGATGGACAAGACCCAATCCTAAGCCTAGCACAGATCGTGTAGTTCGTATGCTAAAGCTTTTCTATATGTCAAGTATCTTTTCCTTAGACCATGAGATTGTGCAACTCCCGGATACCGTAGGAATGCTTTGGGTGTACCAAACGTCACAACGTAACTGGGTGGCTATAAAGGTGCACTACAGGTATCTCCGAAAGTGTCTTTTGGGTTGGCACGAATCGAGACTGGGATTTGTCACTCCGTATGACGGAGAGGTATCTCTGGGCCCACTCGGTAGGACATCATCATAATGTGCACAATATGTGATCAAGGAGTTGATCACGGGATGATGTGTTACGGAACGAGTAAAGAGACTTGCCGGTAACAAGATTGAGCAAGGTATCGGTATACCGACGATCGAATCTCGGGCAAGTGCTATACCGATAGACAAAGGGAATCGTATACGGGATTGATTGAATCCTTGACATCGTGGTTCATCCGATGAGATCATCGTGGAACATGTGGGAGCCAACATGGGTATCCAGATCCCGCTGTTGGTTATTGGCCGGAGAGTTGTCTCGGTCATGTCTACATGGTTCCCGAGCCCGTAGGGTCTACACACTTAAGGTTCGATGACGCTAGGGTTGTAGAGATATAAGTATGCGGAAACCCGAAAGTTGTTCGGAGTCCCGGATGAGATCCCGGACGTCACGAGGAGTTCCGGAATGGTCCGGAGGTAAAGATTTATATATAGGAAGTCCTATTTTGGCCACCGGAAAATGTTCGGGATTTTTCGGTATTGTACCGGGAAGGTTCTAGAAGGTTCCGAAGTGGGGCCCACCTGCATGGGGGGACCCACATGAACGTGGGTAGTGGGGCAAGGCCCCACACCCCTGGTCAAGGCGCACCAAGATCCCCCCTTAGAAGGAATAAGATCATATCCCGAAGGGATAAGATCAAGATCCCTAAAAAGGGGGGATAACAATCGGTGGGGAAAGGAAATGATGGGATTTCTTTCCCCCACCTTTGCCAACGCCCCAATGGACTTGGAGGGCAAGAAACCAGCCCCCTCCACCCCTATATATAGTGGGGAGGCGCATGGGAGCAGAACCCCAAGCCCTGGCGCCTCCCTCTCCCTCCCGTGACACATCTCCCTCCTCCCGCAGCGCTTGGCGAAGCCCTGCCGGAATCCCGCTACTTCCACCACCACGCCGTCGTGCTGCTGGATCTCCATCAACCTCTCCTCCCCCCTTGCTGGATCAAGAAGGAGGAGACGTCCCCGCTCCGTACGTGTGTTGAACACGGAGGTGCCGTCCGTTCGGCGCTAGGATCATCGGTGATTTGGATCACGACGAGTACGACTCCATCATCCCCGTTCTCTTGAACGCTTCCGCTCGCAATCTAAAAGGGTATGTAGATGCACTCACTCTCCTTTATGCTCGTTGCTAGATTACTCCATAGATAGATCTTGGTGACGCGTAGGAAAATTTTTGATTTTCTGCTACGATCCCCAACAGTGGTATCAGAGCTAGGTCTATGCGTAGTATCTTGCACGAGTAGAACACAAAGTAGTTGTGGGCGTAGATCATGTCAATTTACTTGCCGTTACTAGTCTTATCTTGATTCGGCGGCATAGTGGGATGAAGCGGCCCGGACCGACCTTACACGTACTCTTACGTGAGACAGGTTCCACCGACTGACATGCACTAGTTGCATAAGGTGGCTAGCGGGTGTCTGTCTCTCCCACTTTAGTCGGATCGGATTCGATGAAAAGGGTCCTTATGAAGGGTAAATAGAAATTGGCATATCACGTTGTGGTTTTGGCGTAGGTAAGAAACGTTCTTGCTAGAAACCTATAGCAGCCACGTAAAAACTTGCAACAACAATTAGAGGACGTCTAACTTGTTCTTGCAGCATGTGCCGTGTGATGTGATATGGCCAAAAGGATGTGATGAATGATATATGTGTGATGTATGAGATTGATCATGTTCTTGTAATAGGAATCACGACTTGCATGTCGATGAGAATGACAACCGGCAGGAGCCATAGGAGTTGTCTTATTTATTGTATGACCTGCGTGTCACTGAATAACGCCATGTAATTACTTTACTTTATTGCTAAACGTTAGCCATAGTAGTAGAAGTAATGTTTGGCGAGACGACTTCATGGAGACACGATGATGGAGATCATGATCATGGAGATCATGGTGTCATGCCGGTGGCAATGATGATCATGGAGCCCCGAAGATGAAGATCAAAAGGAGCAAAATGATATTGGCCATATCATGTCACTATTTGATTGCATGTGATGTTTATCATGTTTTACATCTTATTTGCTTAGAACGACGGTAGTGAATAAGATGATCTCTCACTAAAATCTCAAGAATAGTGTTCCCCCTAACTGTGCACCGTTGCTAAGGTTCGTTGTTCCGAAGCACCACGTGATGATCGGGTGTGATAGGTTCTAACGTTCGCATACAACGGGTGTAAGACAGATTTACACACGCGATACACTTAGGGTTGTCTTGACGAGCCTAGCATGTACAGACATGGCCTCGGAACACGGAAGACCAAAAGGTCGAACATGAGTCGTATAGAAGATATGATCAACATGAAAATGTTCACCGTTGATGACTAGTCCGTCTCACGTGATGATCGGACACGGCCTAGTCGATTCGGATCATGTATCACTTAGATGACTAGAGAGATGTCTATCTGAGTGGGAGTTCATTAGATGAACTTCATTGTCATGAACAATAGTCTAAGTTGTCTTCGCAAATTATGTTGTAGACCAATAACTGCGTTGTAGCTCACTGTTTAATACGATCCTAGAGAAAGACTAAGTTGAAAGATATTGTAAGCAAGGATGCGGACTGGGTCCGTAGTCCGAGGAGTGTCCTCACTGCTGCACAGAAAGCTTACGTCTTTGATGCACCGCTCGATGTGCAAACCCCTACAACGTTGTCTGTGGATGTTGTGAACACCTGAGAGACACGTCCTGATGACTACTTGATAGTTTAGTGCACCATACTTTACGGCTTAGAATCGGGATTCCAATGACGTTTTGAACGCCATAGAACATATGAGATGTTCTAAGAGCTGAAATTGGGATTTCAGGCTCATGCCCGTGTTGAGAGGTATGAGACCTCTGACAAGTTCTTTTGCCAAAAAGATGGAGGAGAATGGCTCAACTAGTGAGCATGTGCTCAGAATGTCTGGGTGCTAAAATCACTTGAACCAAGTGGGAGTTAATCTTCCAGGTGAGATAGTGGTTGACATAATTCTCTGGACACTATCACCAAGCTACTAGAACTTCGTGATGAACTATGACATGCAAAGGATGGAAATGATCCCGGAGCTATTAGCGGTTCTTAAGACCGCGAAAGTAGAAATCAAGAAGGAGCATCAAGTGTTGATGGTTTAACAAGATCACTGGTTTCAAAAAGGGGCAAGGGCTAGAAGGGAAACTTCATGAATGGCAAACCAGTTGTCGCTCTAATGAAGGAACCCAATGGTTGAACCCAAACCTCGAGACTAAGTGCTTCTATTGTAAGGGGAACGGTCACATGGTAGCGGAATTACCCCAAATACATGGTAGATAAGAATAGCTGGAAACTTCAACAAAGTATATTTGATATACGTATTATTGATGTGTACCTCACTAGTACTCCTTGTAGCACCTGGGTATTGGATACCGGTTCAGTTGCTATTATTAGTGACTTGAAGCAAAAGCTACGGACTGAACGGAGACTAGCTAAGGGCGAGGTGACGATGTGTTGGAAGTGTTTCCAAGGATGATAAGATCACCATCGCACGCTCCCTCTATTTTCGGGATTAGTGTTGAACCTAGATAAATGTTATCAGGTGTCTACGTTGAGCATGAATATGATTAGATCATGTTCATTGCAATACGGTTATTCATTTAAGTTAGAGAATAATGGTTATTCTGTTTACATGAATAATACCTTTATGGTCATGCACCCAATGGTTTATTGAATCTCGATTATAGCAATACACATGATGATAATGTTAATGCCAAAAGATGTAGAGTTAATAATGATAGTACCACTTTCTTGTGGCACTGCCGCTTAGGTCATTTTGGCATAAAATGCATGAAGAAACTCCATGCTGATGGACGTTTGGAGTCACTTGATTTTGAATCGTTTGACACATGTGAGCCATGCCTCATGGGCAGGATGACTAAGACCCCGTTTTCAGGTACAATGAAACGGGCAAGTGACTTGTTGGAAATCATACATGCTGATGTGTGTGATCCAATGAGAATTAAGGCGTGTGGTGGATATCATTATTTTCTCATCTTCACTGACGATTTGAGTAGATATGGGTATATTTACTTAATGAAGCAAAAGTCTGAAACATTTGAAAAGTTCAAGCAATTTCAGAGTGAAGTTTAGAATCATCATAACAAGAAGATCATGTTCCTACGATCTGATCAAGGGAAGATTTCTGAGTTGTGAGTTTGGCAATCACTTAAGACATTGTGGAATTGTTTTGCTGTTGAAGCCACCTGGAACACCACAGCGTAATGGTGTGTCTGGACGTCATAATCGAACCTTATGAGATATGGTACGATCTATGATGTCTCTTACCGATCTACCGCTATTATTTTGAGGTTATGCATTAGAGACAGCTGCATTCACTTTAGATAGGGCACCATCTAAGTCCGTTGAGACGACGTCGTATGGTTTGGCAAGAAACCGTAGTTGTCGTTTCTCAATGTTTGGGGCTGCGAGGCTTATGGCTTCAGCCGGGAAAAGCTCGAACCCAAAGCGGACAAATACATCTTCATGGGATACCCACTGGTAACGGTTGGGTATACCTTCTATCTCAGATCCAAGGACAAAAATGTTTGTCACTAAGAACGGGTCCTTTCTCGAGAAAGAGTTTCTCTCGAAAGAATTGAGTGGGAGGAAGATAGAACTTGATAAGGTTTTCGAACCCTCACTTCAACCGGAGAGTAGTGCAACACAGAAAGATGTTTCTGTGGAACCTACGACTGTTGAAGAGGAAACTAATGATAGTGATCATGAAGTTTAGGATCAAGTTGCTATCAAACCTCGTAGGTCGACAAGGATAAGTACTACTCTTGAGTGGTACGGTGATCCTGTCTTAAATGTCATGTTGTTGGACAACAATGAACCTACGAACTATGGAGAAGCGATGGTGGGTCCATATTCCGACAAATGGTTAGAAACCGATAAATCCGAGATAGGATCCATGTATCAAAACAAAGTATGGACTTTGGTGGACTTGCCCTATGATCGGCAAGCCATTGAGACAAATGGATCTTTAAGACTAAGACGGACGTGGACGGTAATGTCACCGTCTATGAAGCTCGACTTGTGGCGAAGAGTTTTCCACAAGTTCAAGGATTTGACTACGATGAGATTTTCTCACCCGTAGCGGTGCTTAAGTCCGTCGGAATCATGTTAGCATTAGCTGCATTTATGAAATCTGGCAGATGGATGACAAAACAAGTTTCCTTACCAGTTTTCTTAAAGAAAGGTTGTATGTGATACAATCAGAAAGGTTTTGTCGATCCTAAGGATGCTAAAAGGTATGCTAGCTCCAGCGATCCTTCCATGGACTAGAGCAAGCATCTCGGAGTCGGAATATACACTTTGATGGAGTGATCAAAGTTTTTGGGTATACAAAGTTTGCTAGAAACTTGTATTTGCAATAAAGTGAGTGGGAGCACTACAACATTTCTGATAAGTATATGTGAATGACATATGGTTGATCCGAAATGATGTTGAATTTCTGGAAAGCGTAAAGGGTTGTTTGAAAGGAGTTTTTCAAAGGAAGACCTGGATAAAGCTGCTTACATATTGGGCATCAAGATCTATAGAGATAGATCAAGACGTCTGATGATACTTTCAAAAGGAACACACACCTTTGACATGATTTTGAAGGAGTTCAAAATAGGTCAGTTAAAGAAGGAATTCTTACCTGAGTTATAAGGTGTGAAGTTGAGTAAGACTCAAAACTTGACCACGGCAGAAGGAAGAGGAAGGACGAAGGTCGTCCCCTATGCTTTTGTCATAGGCTCTATACGGTATGCCATGATGAGTACCGCACCTGATGTGTGCCTTGCCACATGTCTGGCAAGAGGGTACAAAGGTGATCCAGGAGTGGATCACCAGATAGTGGTCAAAAATTATCCTTGGAGGAATAAGGAAATGTTTCTCGGTTATGGAGGTGATAAAGAGTTTGACGTAAAGAGTTACGTCGATGCAAGCTTAACACCTATCCGGATAACTTTGAGTAGAGATACCGGATACGTATAATGGAGCAACAGTTTGGAATAGCTCCAAGTGGAACATGGTAGCAGCATCTACGATATGACATAAAGTTTTGCAAAGTACATAGCGATCTGAATGTTGCAGACCCATTGACTACAACCTCTCTCACAAGCATAACATGATCAAACCCAGAACTCATTGAGTGTTAATCACATATTGATGTGAACTAGATTACTGACTCTAGTGAACTCTTTGGATGTTAGTCACATGGCGATGTGACCTATGAGTGTTAATCACATGGCGATGTGAACTAGATTATTGACTCTAGTGCAAGTGGGAGACTGTTGGAAATATGCCCTAGAGGCAATAATAAATTGGTTATTATTATATTTCCTTGTTCATGATAATTGTTTATTATCCATGCTAGAATTGTATTGATAGGAAACTCAGATACATGTGTGGATACATAGACAAACACCATGTCCCTAGTAAGCCTCTAGATGACTAGCTCGTTGATCAATAGATGGTTACGGTTTCCTGACCATGGACATTGGATGTCGTTGATAACGGGATCACATCATTAGGAGAATGATGTGATGGAC
Source organism: Secale cereale (assembly GCA_902687465.1). Taxonomy (NCBI): domain Eukaryota; kingdom Viridiplantae; phylum Streptophyta; class Magnoliopsida; order Poales; family Poaceae; genus Secale; species Secale cereale. The sequence continues at coordinate 495,163,405 of LR738713.1, forward strand.
AAGACCCAATCCTAAGCCTAGCACAGATCGTGTAGTTCGTATGCTAAAGCTTTTCTATATGTCAAGTATCTTTTCCTTAGACCATGAGATTGTGCAACTCCCGGATACCGTAGGAATGCTTTGGGTGTACCAAACGTCACAACGTAACTGGGTGGCTATAAAGGTGCACTACAGGTATCTCCGAAAGTGTCTTTTGGGTTGGCACGAATCGAGATTGGGATTTGTCACTCCGTATGACGGAGAGGTATCTCTGGGCCCACTCGGTAGGACATCATCATAATGTGCACAATATGTGATCAAGGAGTTGATCACGGGATGATGTGTTACGGAACGAGTAAAGAGACTTGCCGGTAATGAGATTGAGCAAGGTATCGGTATACCGACGATCGAATCTCGGGCAAGTGCTATACCGATAGACAAAGGGAATCATATACGGGATTGATTGAATCCTTGACATCGTGGTTCATCCGATGAGATCATCGTGGAACATGTGGGAGCCAACATGGGTATCCAGATCCCGCTGTTGGTTATTGACCGGAGAGTCGTCTCGGTCATGTCTGCGTGTCTCCCGAACCCGTAGGGTCTACACACTTAAGGTTCGGTGACGCTAGGGTTGTAGAGATATAAGTATGCGGAAACCCGAAAGTTGTTCGGAGTCCCGGATGAGATCCCGGACGTCACGAGGAGTTCCGGAATGGTCCGGAGGTAAATATTTATATATAGGAAGTCCTATTTGGGCCACCGGAAAATGTTCGGGATTTTTCGGTATTGTACCGGGAAGGTTCTAGAAGGTTCCGAAGTGGGGCCCACCTGCATGGGGGGACCCACATGAACGTGGGTAGTGGGGGCAAGGCCCCACACCCCTGGTCAAGGCGCACCAAGATCCCCCCTTAGAAGGAATAAGATCATATCCCGAAGGGATAAGATCAAGATCCCTAAAAAGGGGGGATAACAATCGGTGGGGAAAGGAAATGATGGGATTTCTTTCCCCCACCTTTGCCAACGCCCCAATGGACTTGGAGGGCAAGAAACCAGCCCCCTCCACCCCTATATATAGTGGGGAGGCGCATGGGAGCAGAACCCCAAGCCCTGGCGCCTCCCTCTCCCTCCCGTGACACATCTCCCTCCTCCCGCAGCGCTTGGCGAAGCCCTGCCGGAATCCCGCTACTTCCACCACCACGCCGTCGTGCTGCTGGATCTCCATCAACCTCTCCTCCCCCCTTGCTGGATCAAGAAGGAGGAGACGTCCCCGCTCCGTACGTGTGTTGAACACGGAGGTGCCGTCCGTTCGGCGCTAGGATCATCGGTGATTTGGATCACGACGAGTACGACTCCATCATCCCCGTTCTCTTGAACGCTTCCGCTCGCAATCTACAAGGGTATGTAGATGCACTCACTCTCCTTTATGCTCGTTGCTAGATTACTCCATAGATAGATCTTGGTGACGCGTAGGAAAATTTTTGATTTTCTGCTACGATCCCCAACAGTTTCTACCATTGCAATACCATTTGTGCTCACGTTTACCACTTGTTTGCTTGCTGCACTTTTTATTACAGATTTATATTACTTTGTTTTGCCATCCATATCACTTGCCATTTAACATCTCTTCGCCGAACTAGTGCACCTATACATCTAACAAGTGTATTAGGTGTGTTGGGGACACAAGAGACTTCTTGTATCTTAGTTGCAGGGTTGCTTGAGAGAGACCATCTTCAACCTCTACTTCCCTGAATTCGATAAACCTTAGGTCATCCACTTGAGGGAAATTGCTGCTGTCCTACAAACCTCTGCGCTTGGAGGCCCAACATAGTCTACAAGAGTAGAAGCGTGTGTAGACATCAAGCTATTTCTAGCGCCGTTGCCAGGGAGGTGAGTGCTTGAAGGTATATCTTTAGATCTTGTAATTAAATCTTTTTGTTTCTTGTTTTTATTTCACTAGTTATGTTTATGGAAAACTGTGCTATTGGATCGTTGCTTGCGGGAAGATGCCCCACACCTGTGGTGGTTGCTCCTCCCCCTACTGAAATTGTGCCCTATAAAATACCAATTGGTATTATTGATTATGTTTTGGCTAATCGTTATGCAGGAGACAGACATCCCGGTGAACACTTGCTATATCTGTCACAATTATGTTCATTATTTAAGCTTGCAGGTGTATCAAGGGAGTTTGTCATGAGGAAATTGTTCGCCGTATCACTTATAGATAAAGCTTCAGATTGGTATAAGCTTCTCGATAACTCGCACTTGCTTGATTGGCAAGAGCTTATGTCTCTCTTTTATACTAAGTTTTATCATCTTCATGAAATTCATCGAGACAGGAACTATATCTATAACTTTAGGTCTCGTGACGGAGAAAGCATTGCTCAAGCTTGGGGGAGACTGAAAACGTTAATGCTAAAAAGTCCTAACCATGGGCTCCCCAAAGATGCTTATGTGGAGAGTAAGAGTACCTTTTTGCATGTGGATCATGGTAACAATGCTTTATGTGATGCTTATATTGTTGAGTTTATTCGTGATCCCACTGAAAATTATTATGAAAAGGGAACATATGCTTATAGATATTTCAATAATATTAAGTTCCCTCTCTTTATGTTGAAGGCTTTGAAGTTATGCTTGCTTTGCCTTCCTATGCTAGTTGCTTTATGCTTCAATAATTTATTTTCTTGCAGTATTCCTATGCATAGGAAGCATGTTAGGCTTAAATGTGCTTGGTATTTGCTTCTTGATGCTCTCTTTTGTTCTTCAACTCTCATTCCTACAAGAGCATCATTAAAGTCTTAAGCCTATCTTTATGGCTATAAATAAAGAGCTCTAGGGAGACAACCCTTGTTATCTTTGCTTTTAGTTTGTTCTTTCAGTTTTTAGTGGTCTTGATGTTTGTTACTACTGTAGCAACATCATTGTATCTTTTCTTTTCGGCTTTGTGCCAAGTGTAGCCTCTGATTGCAAGAAAGTTCAAAAGTTGTGACGTGCTGTCCAGGAAACAGATTCTGTCCTTGGACCAAAAAATTCGTATAAAATCACCAGATCATCTTTTTGGTCTGAATTTTTTCTACAGTGTGCTCTATACAATTGTCTTTCGGGCGTCTGTTCTGAGTTTTTTGATTTGAGTGGCAGAAGTGCCCCGAAAAAATCATTTACTACCTGCTAGTCTCTTTTTCACAGATTCTGTCCTGTTTTGCCTTTCCTTCATTTTGCAAACCTTGAGCTTGCTTTTTCTTTGCAAAAACCTTTTGGCAATCTTGAGAAACAGTAGACCTTCAAGAATATCCTTATTTCCAGCAAGGAAAAATTATTTTATTAAGGGTACTAACCTCGCTAATCAGATTATGATGAGTTATGTATGAAGGGAGTTTTCAAGTGTGCGAGGGAAGATGATAAAAAGATTCAGGAGTGTCAAACGCTCAAGCTTGGGGATGCCCCCATGCACCCCCAAGAAATATTCAAGAAGACTCAAGCGTCTAAGCTTGGGGATGCCCCCGTGCATCCCCTTCTCCATCAACATTATCAGTTCGTCTTTCGTTCCACTATATTTTTATCACTTCATGTGTTATGTGCTATGCTTGGAGCGTCTTGCTTTTAGTTTCCTTTTTAGTTTTCTTTAGCTTTGCTTGCTGTTCATAACGAGTTGGAACCCAGCTTTCTTTGTGTGGGAGAGAGACCCGCTCCACTTCAACCTAGAACATAACATAGAATTTTCATGTCTATCTTTGTTGTGTGTGTTCTTTGTCTTTCAATAGCTACTATCATGTTCAGCTCTTAGTTTTCATGCTTATCTTTTTAAAGAGCTTTTGTTTAGTTGGTCGCTAGAACTCTCTTTATTTATCATGCTTATCTTGTTAAGAGAGTTGGCTTCTGTTGCACTGGTTGATATGTCTATGATAAAAATGTTATGTGCATAATGGTGCTTAGTAGTTCATGTTTTCTTATGGTTAGTCTCAAATAGCTGGGGGGTTCTCAATGTGTTATTGGAGTACCAACCTGATTTGTTTGCCTATGATGTGGTATGGTTTAGTGGTATCTTCCCCCAAGAATTTATTTTGATTGACTTGGTGTATGCTCACGCATATTTAAGACTGTAAAGAAAGTCTGTCAAGCCTTGATGATCTTTAATTTCTGAGTAGCGATACAACTTCCATGCCTGATTCAATGTTGCTTTATCGCTCTGCATGATTATGACCGTCATTGCTCTCTTAGTTGGTCGCTCCCAGTCTTTTGCTAACCTTCTGTAATGCCCAGGATGGAGTTATACCTCCTACGTGTCGAGGCACGACTTAAAGGCATAAATCCATCCTAGAATGATCTCAAGTTTGGTAATCTTTGCACAACTCATGTAAAAGAGGGGATAGTAAACTGAAAATAGTTGGCTTACACTCGCCACGTCACAGAATTACAGTACAAGTCTCAAACATCATACATTAAGAACATCACAACCCTCTAAGGGCAAAAGCCAAATGTCAAAGTACCAAACTCAGATAAAAAAAACCACAGGCGGATCGAATCCTAGTAAGAGACTCCACTACTGATCGTCCGGGTAGCGCACATAGTACCGACTACGCTCCTCGTCGTACTCCCAATCCAGTTCGGTGCCATCACCTGGATAGCTCACAGCTGGACCTGCATCTGGTGTGTGAAGTAACTGTGAGCCACAGAGGACTCAGCAATCCCGTTCCCGGGTAACAGAACTATTTAAGCCTTTGGGTGAGGATAAGGCTGAAGAAAGAATAAGTCTGCAGCAGCAACTAGCATCTAGCTTACGTAAGTGAGAGCGAGAAGAGAAGGCATCAGCGAGAAGTGATCACGAAGTGATCCTAGCTACAAGCTCCACAATCATAACCCCTCCGTGTTCAACTCCCGAATCCCTATTCGGAAACTGACAGTCACGGAACACACGCTGGTAGTGTATTAGTAACATTGTGTCAAGTTATCTACAACCGGAATTAACAAGCTCCCATCTGCCACATAACCGCGGGCACGGCTTTCGAAAGTTCAAACCCTGCAGGGGTGTTCCAACTTGACCCATTACAAGCCCACGATCCGCGGAGTCGCAACTCCAAAGTGGGAAAACCCGAGTATTCTCGGAATCCCGTGCTCAAGATATACCGAGCTAAGGTAAGGCTAATCCAGCAAATCCTCCCGGCGTGCCGACACCCTGATAGTAGCCACGCGTATCTCGTCTCAGGCCACGACCGGATGGGCGATCCCACAGGTTTTTACCAGACCTTGAGTTCCCCCGAGGTGGCCCCGCGTAACCCCCAGTTTGGACCAACACTCATGTGGAGCACTGGCCCGGGTTGTTGAATTAATAAAAAGGGTTTATAACTCCCTATGCAAGTTTAGTTTGTTATTAGGCAAATAGTACCAATGTTGGGACTTGCTGGAAAAGTCTTAGCACTTAGCGGTTTATCGAGGGGGTCCCATACACCCCAACCGTGTTAGGAACGCATAATCAAGGAACATAAAACCGGCTTATACGGATCCTAACGGCATGAGTGGAACAAATCACCAAGCAAAAGGCTTAGCCTTCCACCCTTGCCAATATATAGATGATTTCATTTTAAGCATTTATATAGTGTGATATAACCCAACCAAACTTCAACATGGAGCAAGCATCTTCACTTCACCTGCAACTAGCAACGCTATAAGAAGGGCTGAGCGAAGCGTACTTAGCCAAGCAATGGTTTGCATAGGTAGGTTGGTTAAATGTGGCAATTGGTTACAAGTAGGAGGCTGACAAGAAGAACATGGGCATCGAGGCAAAACTATAGATCGAGACTACTAGCAATAGGCAAAGATAGTAATGTTATCGGGGTTCGGTCATCTTGCCTGAAGAGAAGTCGTACGGATCGTAAGAAGGCTCCTCGTGCTCAACCTCGTTGGAAACCTCGTGCTCAACCTCGTACCCGGTCTCAGCTTCCGGCTCTAAACAAAACAATCACACCAAGCACCAATCAACAAGATGCAATGCGCACTCGAAAAACATGAATGCATGAAGGATGCACTAAGGATGCACATGGAGCACGGAAAACATCACTCAAGAAAAACACCTCAAAACAAGATAACAAGCTGATATTATTAATCTACACAGAAAATCAACCAAGTTTGATATAAGATTCGCTGAAATCGGAGTTACGGGCTAAAAGTTATGCCCGAAACAAGATTTGAGCGAAAGCTGAAAATTACAGCAACATAGCATCTTTGGAGCTCAAAATAATTAATCTACAGCACCCAAAAAGCATGGCAAAGGACTTGAACACAAACTAGACATATAGTACAGCAACTAAGTCCAAAGTTCACCCCCAACGGAGCCACGGATCAATAGCAATGATCTTGGACATATTGAACTTTACAATAAAATTCTGGCAGCAGAATTTTATTGAAATTTTAGAGCAGAAGATAAACATGCTACAGCCACTTAAATGGACATGTGACGACATGAATGGAAAGACAACAATATATACTACAAGGAACAATCAAAATCCACTCCAAAACTAACATGCTTTGTCCTAGAACAACACACGAACATGGCATCGGAACGTTACAGATTTCAGACTTAGTGAAAATTCACTAAGTCCTAAAACAGCAATATCATCATGGCATACAAAAGAGCATGTTTAAGTCACCTCGAAACTAAACATGGCAAAGGGTAAGCACCTCCTCAAAGTGCACATGAAGGTGATCCCGAAACACACAAGCATGCTTCATAGAGGTGAACACAACGATTGCAACGAGCTCAACAAGATGGCATTTCATAACAAGTGAAAACACCTCATGAACATGGCACTTTGCAACGATGATAACAAGGCAATAATAAATCTACCATGCAACCTATCACAAGCAACACGTAGTTCGTGACAAGACGAACACGTGGACATGTCATTTGCATCGTTTGGACAAACGAGCTAAAAGATATCACATGGCAAAGGTGGCATGAAAATAACACATAGCAGCAGTTTATATCATGATGCACTCTTGCAACAGCAAAACAAGCACCTAGATGATCTCTAACATGCATGACAACCACAGGTAAAACGTAGAGCACAACTCCACGAACGTCTGGACATATCACACGCGCAAATCGGAGCAACAGGCACAAAGTTACAGCAGGTCAAACATTGCATTTCAGAACAGTAAAACAGAGACTTAGTAGATCTAGGGGGAGGTCAACCTTAGCAGATCTGAAAAAAAAACGAAGATGGGCCGATCCGGTGCGGAGGGAGCTGGATCCGGCCCGGAGTGGTGGATCTGCGCGACGGATGGGCCCGCGGCGGCGGCGGCCTGGCGTGGCCCAAGCTGGCGGAGCGAGGGAGGCCCGCGGCGCGCGGCCCGCGGAGGCGCGGCCCGACGCGACCCGGCGGCTGCGGTGCGAAGGGGCGCGGCGAACGGCGTCGTGGGCCGGCCCGCTGGAGTGAGGCCCACCGGCGCGGAGAGGCCTCCAGGCGACGGGGAACTGGTCCCCTCCCGGGCCCTGGCGATCGGCTGGCGGCGTACGGGCCCGGTGCGTCGGGGCGAAGCGGTCCCCCGAGCCTGGCGAGCAGAGCGACTCGGGCGGTCGGCTCGGTCGACCTGGAGGGCGAGCGCGGAGCGCGTTGACTTGGCGACGAAGTGGTTCTGGATCGGGAGACCTCCGATCTGGATCCTAGCGGCGGCTGGCTCGGGACTGGGGAAAGAAAAAAAAAAAGAGGATCTAGAGGTAGGGGAAAGAGGAGGAAAAAATAGGGGACATGCCAAAATAGACCTAGGTCTATTATATAGCAGTTTTTTAGGGTTAGGAGGAGTTTTAGGGGCGCTAGGAGCCCTCCGATCGCGATCCGACGGATCCGATCGCGGGGTAGATTTAAAAGGCCTAGGAGGAGATAAAAGACTGCCGCAGGGGTGTTTCTGGGACACGAAGTGAAGGCACTTCGGACCCACACGAACAACGGATGGAAATGTCAACGGAGCCCAAACGAGACGAGATTTGAGAGGCGGGTTGCACACAACAAAACAACAACACAGACAACAACCTCGCGGCACACCGGTAACGTAAAACGCCCGAACAACAAAGTAGGCCTACGGGACGTCACGGACACGTGAGGGAGCTCCGGAACGCGAAACGGACAACGGGAAGAAACACGCGGAACCGGATGCAACCCACAACACAAATGCAATGTGATGCACATGTCTACATGATATGAATGAATGCCACACACTCACGCAACAACACGACGAAAGCCCGAAAGACAAGGAACCCGGAATGGAAATAGATGAAGCCGGAGATATATTATATACCCAAAAGGGAAAGTATTACATCCGGGGCATTACAAACTCTCCTCTACTACAAAAAGATCTCGTCCCGAGATCTAGGACTGGAAAAAGGAAGGGTACTCGGAACGAAGATGATCTTCTCGTTCCCAGGTAGCTTCTCGGTCTGTGTGATGTGACCACTTGACTTTCAGAAACTTGATGGACTTGTTGCGAGTCTTGCGTTCGGTTTCTTCGAGAATTGCAACTGGATGCTCTCGGTAGGACAGGTCTTGTTGAAGATCAATCTCCTCAAACAGAATCATGCGCTCAGGTGCCTTGAAACATTTGCGAAGCTGAGACACATGGAAGACATCATGAACATTTGCAAAGTTGGAAGGAAGCTCGAGCTGATAGGCTAGATCGCCTCTTTTGCCAAGAATCTTGAAAGGCCCGACGTATCTAGGAGCAAGTTTTCCTTTGATACCGAATCTTTGGGTTCCTTTCATCGGAGAAACTCGGAGATAGACATGATCACCGATGTCGAAAGCCAAATCACGATGCTTTCCGTCATAGTAGCTCTTCTGACGCGACTGAGCGGCCTTGAGATTCTCACGTATGACTTTGCACATTTCTTCGGCTTCAGAGATCAAGTCATTGCCAAGAAGTTGGCGTTCGCCTGTTTCAGACCAGTTGAGAGGGGTACGGCACTTTCTGCCATAGAGAATTTCAAATGGTGCTTTGCTTGCACTTGCTTGAAAGCTGTTGTTGTAAGAGAACTCGGCAAATGGAAGGCAGTCTTCCCATTTCATGCCGAAGGAGATGACACAGGCTCTGAGCATGTCTTCTAGAATTTGATTCACACGCTCGACTTGACCACTAGTCTGAGGGTGAAAGGCAGTGCTGAACCTGATCTTAGTGCCCATGGCGGACTGAAAGGAGTCCCAGAACCTTGATGTGAACAAGCTGCCACGGTCTGAGGATATCACTTGAGGAATGCCATGTAGGGACACAATTCTGGAAGTGTACAGCTCTGCAAGTTGAGCTGCATTGATTGATTCTTTGACTGGAAGAAAGTGAGCGACTTTGGTAAGCTTGTCAATCACCACAAAGATAGCATCATTGCCTCGCTTGGATTTAGGAAAGCCAGTGACGAAGTCCATTTCAATGTGGTCGAACTTCCACTCGGGGATAGGAAGAGGTTGGAGAAGACCGGCTGGACGTTGATGTTCTGCTTTCACTCTTCTGCATACATCACATTCATTCACGAATTGGGCAATCTCCCTTTTCATGCGTGTCCACCAGTAAGACTGCTTGAGATCTTGATACATCTTGGAACTGCCAGGATGAATGGAAAGGAGAGAATCATGAGCTTCTTCCATTATGAGCTTCCTGAGATCACCTTTGGGAACAACGAGTCTGTCCTCGAAGAACAAGGTATCTCTCTCATCAACACGGAAGAACTTCTATTTTGGAGTGCCCTTTGCAATCCCATGTTTCACCTTCTTCACCATGGTATCGTTGAGCTGGGCCTCACGGACTTGATCTTCCAAGGTAGGAGCAATTTGGAGATTTGCAAGAAAACCCTGCGGAACAACTTGAAGGTTGAGCTTCCTGAATGCTTCACAAAGCTCAGGCTGATACGGCTTGATAAGAAGGCTGTTGCAATATGCCTTTCTGCTCAAAGCATCTGCAATCACATTCGCCTTGCCTGGAGTGTATTCAATGCTGGGGTTGTACTCTTGGATCATCTCGACCCAACGAGTCTGGCGGAGGTTCAGATGCGGCTGTGTGAAGATGTACTTCAAGCTCTTGTGATCAGTGAAGATGTCGACCTTTCTGCCCAACAACAGATGTCTCCACGTAATCAGAGCATGTACCACAGCTGCTAACTCGAGATCATGTGTGGGATAGTTCTTCTCACTTGGCTTGAGCTGCCGAGAAGTATATGCCACAATTCTCTTATCTTGCATAAGCACACCACCAAGACCTTGAAGAGAAGCATCACAGAATACTTCATAGGGCTTGGTTTCATCCGGAGGAGTCAGAACTGGAGCAGAAACAAGCTTCTCTTTGAGGGTTTTGAATGCCACTTCACATTCGGGAGACCAAAAGTATTTGACATTCTTCTGAAGCAGGTTGGAAAGAGGCTTGGCAATCTTGGAGAAGTTTTCAACAAATCTTCTGCAATAGCTGGCAAGACCCAGAAAACTGCGGAGCTGCTTGACGTTCTGAGGAGCTTCCCAGTTGACAATTGCTTCAACTTTCTCGGGATTAACCGCAATACCGTCAGCTGAGATGATGTGGCCCAGGTACAAAACCTTATTGAGCCAAAACTCGCACTTTGAGAACTTGGCATAGAATTTATGCTCTCGGAGTCGATCAAGAACCAGACGCAAATGATTTTCGTGATCTTCTTCATTCTTGGAAAACACCAGAATATCATCCAGATACACAAGCACAAACTCGCCCGTATAGGGGTTGAAGATGTAATGCATCATCCTTGAAAAGGTAGGAGGAGCATTGGCGAGACCGAAGGACATGACGGTATACTCGTATGAACCGTAGCTCGTTCTGAAGGCCGTCTTGGGAATGTCTTCCTCGCGAATGCGAATTTGATGGTAGCCCATTCGGAGGTCAAGCTTAGAGAACACTTTAGCTCCTTTGAGCTGCTCAAAGAGTTTGTTGATGTTGGGGAGCGGATACTTGTTCTTAATCGTCTTCTTGTTCAATGGCCGGTAGTCAACACAGAGACGCTCCGTGCCATCTTTCTTCTTGACAAATAAGATGCCACAGCCCCACGGAGATGTACTCGGTCTGATGAGACCCATACTCTCCTGCTTATCAAGCTGCTTCTTCAATTCCTTCAATTCATCCGGAGAGAGCTTGTATGGACGCCGGCAAGCAGGTTCAGTGCCCGGCTCGAGTTCAATGACAAACTCCACCTGACGGTGTGGAGGCATGCCTGGAAGTTCTTCTGGAAAAACGTCTTGATATTCGTTCACCACTGGAATTTGCTCTATGGCATTAATTTCACCCTTATCATTAAGAGAGAAAAGCCGAATAGTATTATCCCTGGAGGCGAAGATAATCACATCTTCATCAGAATGAGTCAATTTGACTTCCTTTTGAGTGCAATCAATGTGAGCATCGTGCTGAGAAAGCCAATCCATTCCGAGGATGAGGTCAATATCAGAATTACCAAGAATCACCGGTTTAGCCATAAAACGGTAATCACCCATGCGAATAGAAACATCCGAAGCAAAAATCTTTGAATGCAATAGTTTGCCTGGAGAAACAACTGACAATTCTCTTGGAAAACTTCTGGTGACGATGTTGTGCTTGGATGCAAAAGGATATGACATGAAAGAGCATGTAGCACCCGAATCAAATAACACTTTAGCTGGAAAAGAGTTAACTGGAAGGTTACCCAGAATGACATCAGACGAATTCTCCGCGTGTGCTGCATTCATCAGATTGACCCTTGCAGACTTTGGATCATGCCTGACAATAGCTGAACTCATAGGTGGAGGAGGAGGAAGACGCTTCGGATTCGGACATCTGTTGGCATAGTGACCTTTATGAGTGCATTTGTTGCAAGTCACTTCTGAGAGAGGACGGAAATGAGAGCCACTGGACTTGGAGCCTTGAGACTGAAACTGCTTCTTCGACTGGTTGCTTGGGTTGGGTGGGTGGGAGAAACCACGACCACTAGAGTTCTTGTTGTTGGAGTTGTTGAAGTTGTTGGAGTTGTTGTATGGAGCTCGAATCACTTGAGGAGGAGGAAGCCAGAATTTCTGTTGTTTCGCAGCCAACTGAGACGATGAGGAAGAGTGAACAGCATCTCGAATTCTCTTCTTAGAAGCCTCCATCTTAAGCTGAGCTGCTTCTTGTTTCAAAGCCATGTTATAGAACTTATTGAATTCGTCTGGCTCGAACAAAGTGAGAGCAAGCTGAAGTTCATCTTTGAGACCTCCACGGAACTGATAGATTTTACTCTTTGCATCAGGAATGTCTTGCTTTGCATAGCGAGCGAGGTTTTGGAACTTGACATTATACTGATAGACTATCATGGAGCCCTGCTTGAGGTTGCGGAATTGCTCATGCATACCCTCGATAACACTTGTAGGAATGTGATGCGAGCGGAAATCCTTGCAGAAATTCTCCCAAGAGATCACTTGACCCGGCCTTGAGTCTTTGTACTGCTGCCACCAGTCAGCTGCTTGATCTTTCAGTTGGAAGGCTGCAAACTTCACATGGTCATCTTCCTTCACGTTACTGCACTCAAAATGCTTCTTGATATCGGTTAGCCAATCTTCAGCATCAAGAGGGTCGACACAGTAACTGAAAGCTTTAGGATTGTTGGCCAAGAACTGGTTGAGAGTAGCATGGTGCTGCTGGAAGAAGTTGCCTTGGTTCCCTGGAACACCCTGATTAGCTTGATTAGCTTGCATAGCTTGCATTTGCTGCATCATCTGCATCATCAACTGAGTGTTCTGAGCTGTAGTCTGCATAATTGCTCTCCAAGCCTCAGGCGGAGGAGGAGGTGAAGGAGGACGTTCTGGAACCTCTTCACCCTCTGGGTTAGCGTTCGGAACCCTTTTTGGAGCCATCCTGTAAGAGATGACCACGAATCAGCAATTGATTGACAAAAGGAATAAGCTGAATCAATGGAATGAATTGCAACAAGTCTTCACAATAATCATTCGAACAATAAGAACGAATGAAATCATCCGAACAAGAGGAACGAATGAATTTTTCAGTTAATTGATAACATCAGTCTTCACGAGAAGCCACATAGGGAACAAAAGGATAAAATAAGAAAAACAACAAGGTACGGACAGGAACAAACACAAGAGAGGATTTTCGTTCTAACATTTTTGTGCTGAAAGCATATGAACGCGTTACGAAAAGGTTTTGCAATCCCCGGATCAGCATAGCCAAGGACCCTTTAAGATGCAACTCCTGATAGTAACCTCGGTCATATAACCCCTTCACTCAATGTCGAACCCCGAACTCACTAACCTGCATTCGTTGGAAGAATGCCTATGATCTACTGGATAAAACCCACCTATAGATTTCCGAAAGATTCCAGTTATGCAATCAGGTGTTGGGGATACACGGGAAGCACCGCGCAATCAACTCTAACCTACATCCAGGTGTATCCATCCTTCAACACATAACCAGTCTTTCTCGGAAACTGTGTACCTCGGACCTTCGAAAAGCATCCACTATAACAAGCTATGGCAATACTCCCGAACTACCTCCCCAGTACTGGGTGATGTCGGGGTTATCTTGCCACTGGCCGTATAGGGGAGATTTTTGATGTCGGCCGTCTTAAGTATTTAGTACTGTCGCGATATGCTTGTTACAATGATACCCCGAAGCTCAACTCCTCGGTAACAGGAGGCATCGGGAACAATATCCTTGTCACAAGAACATCGAAACAATCCCAGAATACTCGCGGGATTCCTAAAAAAAATTGTGCAAATTTTGAAGATAGGAGAGACAAGAGTAGACGTCAGGAGTCCTCACCAGAGAGAAAGGGGATGAGAAGCAAAGAAATCCTACTCTCCGATATAATATAGGACTCAAAAAGTTTTCAGTGTGTGCCTAGACTCGACCGTCAACGATTCGATCAAACAGTGGGGGCTCCTAGGTCGGAGAAGGCTCTGAATACCAACTTGTAATGCCCAGGATGGAGTTATACCTCCTACGTGTCGAGGCACGACTTAAAGGCATAAATCCATCCTAGAATGATCTCAAGTTTGGTAATCTTTGCACAACTCATGTAAAAGAGGGGATAGTAAACTGAAAATAGTTGGCTTACACTCGCCACGTCACAGAATTACAGTACAAGTCTCAAACATCATACATTAAGAACATCACAACCCTCTAAGGGCAAAAGCCAAATGTCAAAGTACCAAACTCAGATAAAAAAAACCATAGGCGGATCGAATCCTAGTAAGAGACTCCACTACTGATCGTCCGGGTAGCGCACATAGTACCGACTACGCTCCTCGTCGTACTCCCAATCCAGTTCGGTGCCATCACCTGGATAGCTCACAGCTGGACCTGCATCTGGTGTGTGAAGTAACTGTGAGCCACAGAGGACTCAGCAATCCCGTTCCCGGGTAACAGAACTATTTAAGCCTTTGGGTGAGGATAAGGCTGAAGAAAGAATAAGTCTGCAGCAGCAACTAGCATCTAGCTTACGTAAGTGAGAGCGAGAAGAGAAGGCATCGGCGAGAAGTGATCACGAAGTGATCCTAGCTACAAGCTCCACAATCATAACCCCTCCGTGTTCAACTCCCGAATCCCTATTCGGAAACTGACAGTCACGGAACACACGCTGGTAGTGTATTAGTAACATTGTGTCAAGTTATCTACAACCGGAATTAACAAGCTCCCATCTGCCACATAACCGCGGGCACGGCTTTCGAAAGTTCAAACCCTGCAGGGGTGTTCCAACTTGACCCATTACAAGCCCACGATCCGCGGAGTCGCAACACCAAAGTGGGAAAACCCGAGTATTCTCGGAATCCCGTGCTCAAGATATACCGAGCTAAGGTAAGGCTAATCCAGCAAATCCTCCCGGCGTGCCGACACCCTGATAGTAGCCACGCGTATCTCGTCTCAGGCCACGACCGGATGGGCGATCCCATAGGTTTTTACCAGACCTTGAGTTCCCTCGAGGTGGCCCCGCGTAACCCCCAGTTTGGACCAACACTCATGAGGAGCACTGGCCCGGGTTGTTGAATTAATAAAAAGGGTTTATAACTCCCTATGCAAGTTTAGTTTGTTATTAGGCAAATAGTACCGATGTTGGGACTTGCTGGAAAAGTCTTAGCACTTAGCGGTTTATCGAGGGGGTCCCATACACCCCAACCGTGTTAGGAACGCATAATCAAGGAACATAAAACCGGCTTATACGGATCCTAACGGCATGAGTGGAACAAATCACCAAGCAAAAGGCTTAGCCATCCACCCTTGCCAATATATAGATGATTTCATTTTAAGCATTTATATAGTGTGGTATAACCCAACCAAACTTCAACATGGAGCAAGCATCTTCACTTCACCTGCAACTAGCAACGCTATAAGAAGGGCTGAGCGAAGCGTACTTAGCCAAGCAACGGTTTGCATAGGTAGGTTGGTTAAACATGGCAATTGGTTACAAGTAGGAGGCTGACAAGAAGAACATGGGCATCGAGGCAAAACTATAGATCGAGACTACTAGCAATAGGCAAAGATAGTAATGTTATCGGGGTTCGATCATCTTGCCTGAAGAGAAGTCGTTCGGATCGTAAGAAGGGTCCTCGTGCTCAACCTCATTGGAAACCTCGTGCTCAACCTCGTACCCGGTCTCAGCTTCCGGCTCTAAACAAAACAATCACACCAAGCACCAATCAACAAGATGCAATGCGCACTCGAAAAACATGAATGCATGAAGGATGCACTAAGGATGCACATGGAGCACGGAAAACATCACTCAAGCAAAGCACCTCAAAACAAGATAACAAGCTGATATTATTAATCTACACAGAAAATCAACCAAGTTTGATATAAAATTCACTGAAATCGGAGTTACGGGCTAAAAGTTATGCCCGAAACAAGATTTGAGCGAAAGCTGAAAATTACAGCAACATAGCATCTTTGGAGCTCAAAATAATTAATCTACAGCACCCAAAAAGCATGGCAAAGGACTTGAACACAAACTAGACATATAGTACAGCAACTAAGTCCAAAGTGCACCCCCAACGGAGCCACGGATCAATAGCAATGATCTTGGACATATTGAACTTTACAATAAAATTCTGGCAGCAGAATTTTATTGAAATTTTAGAGCAGAAGATAAACATGCTACAGCCACTTAAATGGACATGTGAGGACATGAATGGAAAGACAACAATATATACTACAAGGAAAAATCAAAATCCACTCCAAAACTAACATGCTTTGTCCTAGAACAACACACGAACATGGCATCGGAACGTTACAGATTTCAGACTTAGTGAAAATTCACTAAGTCCTAAAACAGCAATATCATCATGGCATACAAAAGAGCATGTTTAAGTCGCCTCGAAACTAAACATGGCAAAGGGTAAGCACCTCCTCAAAGTGCACATGAAGGTGATCCCGAAACACACAAGCATGCTTCATAGAGGTGAACACAACGATTGCAACGAGCTCAACAAGATGGCATTTCATAACAAGTGAAAACACCTCATATGAACATGGCACTTTGCAACGATGATAACAAGGCAATAATAAATCTACCATGCAACCTATCACAATCAACACGTAGTTCGTGACAAGACGAACACGTGGACATGTCATTTGCATCGTTTGGACAAACGAGCTAAAAGATATCACATGGCAAAGGTGGCATGAAAATAACACATAGCAGCAGTTTATATCATGATGCACTCTTGCAACAGCAAAACAAGCACCTAGATGATCTCTAACATGCATGACAACAACAGGTAAAACGTAGAGCACAACTCCACGAACGTCTGGACATATCACACGCGCAAATCGGAGCAACAGGCACAAAGTTACAGCAGGTCAAACATTGCATTTCAGAACAGTAAAACAGAGACTTAGTAGATCTAGGGGGAGGTCAACCTTAGCAGATCTGAAAAAAAACGAAGATGGGCCGATCTGGTGCGGAGGGAGCTGGATCCGGCCCGGAGTGGTGGATCTGCGCGGCGGATGGGCCCGCGGCGGCGGCGGCCTGGCGTGGCCCAAGCTGGCGGAGCGAGGGAGGCCCGCGGCGCGCGGCCCGCGGAGGCGCGGCCCGACGCGACCCGGCGGCTGCGGTGCGAAGGGGCGCGGCGAACGGCGTCGTGGGCCGGCCCGCTGGAGTGAGGCCCACCGGCGCGGAGAGGCCTCCAGGCGACGGGGAACTGGTCCCCTCCCGGGCCCTGGCGATCGGCTGGCGGCGTACGGGCCCGGTGCGTCGGGGCGAAGCGGTCCCCCGAGCCTGGCGAGCGGAGCGACTCGGGCGGTCGGCTCGGTCGACCTGGAGGGCGAGCGCGGAGCGCGTTGACTCGGCGACGAAGTGGTTCTGGATCGGGAGACCTCCGATCTGGATCCTAGCGGCGGCTGGCTCGGGACTGGGGAAAGAAAAAAAAAAGAGGATCTAGAGGTACGGGAAAGAGGAGGAAAAAATAGGGGACATGCCAAAATAGACCTAGGTCTATTATATAGCAGTTTTTTAGGGTTAGGAGGAGTTTTAGGGGCGCTAGGAGCCCTCCGATCGTGATCCGACGGATCCGATCGCGGGGTAGATTTAAAAGGCCTAGGAGGAGATAAAAGACTGCCGCAGGGGTGTTTCTGGGACACGAAGTGAAGGCACTTCGGACCCACACGAACAACGGATGGAAAAGTCAACGGAGCCCAAACGAGACGAGATTTGAGAGGCGGGTTGCACACAACAAAACAACAACACAGACAACAACCTCGCGGCACACCGGTAACGTAAAACGCCCGAACAACAAAGTAGGCCTACGGGACGTCACGGACACGTGAGGGAGCTCCGGAACGCGAAACGGACAACGGGAAGAAACACGCGGAACCGGATGCAACCCACAACACAAATGCAATGCGATGCACATGTCTACATGATATGAATGAATGCCACACACTCACGCAACAACACGACGAAAGCCCGAAAGACAAGGAACCCGGAATGGAAATAGATGAAGCCGGAGATATATTATATACCCAAAAGGGAAAGTATTACATCCGGGGCATTACACCTTCGCCTGTACTAAGCGGACTGACTGCTTGTGCATCCAAAATCCTTTAAACCAGTTATGCCATATGAGTCCACCATACCTTCCTATAAATGGTATTTACCTGCCATTCCTAACGAAGACTTTCATGTACCATCTCGAAATTATTCAAAAAAAAAAGCATTTCTCTTTTGTGCCTCTGTTTTAGCTCATGAGGAAGTAGTAGTTAATTCATGATCTTTTTAAGTTGGACAAGCTTCACCCCGGGATTGCATGTCTAATGTGCAAACCCATAATACGAGAAGGAACTGGCATAGAGTGCGCCCGGCTCATTAAAAAATTGTACAACAAACAAACCCTCCTTCACGCTTTGTTCATGAGAAATCAGAAAACTTTGACAGTGATAAACACAGGAGATTAAGAGGATGTGATCGTCCTCATTCGGGAGTCGTTCCTCGAAACTTGTCCAGCTCGAGAAGTAATTGAGTTATTTGCTAGCATTCGTTGACGAAATATGAATAATCTAAAAAAATAATTATTACCTCTGTTTTTAAAACAAAGAGCTCTGGTACATGTTTTGTCTTTGTTTCCGACCACGGGTTTTCAACCTTGCCAACAAAAGCCACGGTTCGAGAGTCTCCACCTTCTTTAAAGCACCAACTATTTAGAGCATGATTGTCATTCTGAGTGTAATGTGCATTGTCCCAAAGTACCATTGTCTTTTGCATGATTATGATATCGTTTATTCTGAAATCATTGTATCTAGTCGTCACTTAAACCTTGGAGGTGCCCCTGCATTTATGTTTTGCTTCACTAAAGGGGGCAAGCGAGGTACCACTTTATCATATTTGCACACCATGCTCACTACAAATCTATTTGATGTTTCAGTATCATATTGTAAAACTTTCAGTTCTTTGTGATTTTCTCATGAGGCAACTTAATTACTACAGATTCATTATCTCAATAAGCTTTTGTCATGTGACTGTGAAAAGTCCTTATATGGTTAATAGCATGTCACCACAGAAATTATGCTTGTTATCGTTTACCTACTCGAGGACGAGGAGGAATTAAGCTTGGGGATGTTGATACGTCCAAAACGTATCTATAATTTCTGCTTGCTCCATGCCTTTTTTTGTGTGATATTGCTATGATATTTATGCACTTCCATACACTTTTGATCATATTTGGACTAACCTACTAATGGTTGCAAAAGTGCACAATGTTCTTGTTTTACACTTTATTGTGTAGGAATTACTTGGAAATTGAAAAAACGCAAAAGGAGTCGTATTGGAGTAGGACTCTGACTTTCCTGAAATCTGTCTGAGAACGTTTTTTAAAGATGGTCATGTTCCGGCCTGAAGACGACGTCAAACGGAAAAAGTCTAGTTGCGAAAGTTGTGGGGAATTTCAAGGCGATGCTTCTGAATATAAAATTCGTCCAAATCGGAGTCCGGACGGCCGAGTAAAGCCCGTTTTACTGAGGCCCAAAATCTGATGACGGGAATCCGAGAGTCTATATAAAGAGAGGAAACCTAGGTCACCAAGGGCCACGAATTTTCCTCCTCCCAAGCCGTCGTCTTGGAGGGGAGGACCAGCACCATTGCAGCACCATCCACAAGGAAGAAGGGGGGCCAAGGAGTCGCCGCCCCCTAGGGCCGCCGCCGCCGCCGCCCCCAAGGGCTGCCGCCGGCCGTCTCCTCCTCGCGGGGCTGCACCTCTCCATCAACACCATCATCAACCTCCTCCTCACCATGTCCATACGTGAGTAGTCTCCTCCGGGGCTGAGGGCTTGTACGTGTAGCTATGTGGTTATCTCTCTCTCCCATGATGTGATCTTCGTTGTGATCATAGGCTATGTTAATCTAGGGTGATCCCATGATATTTCCCCTTCCTCTATGTATTGGATTGATGTACTCACTTGTCTTTATCTAGTATAATCCCCGAGACCAAGGTGACAGCGGTCTATTGGACATGGATTAGAAAAATATTTTCGTGAGTGATTTCCTTTTTTGTGTGTTGATTGAAGATTGAGAGTCTCTTGGTGCTTGTCTTTGACTATCCTTTAGATATGTTGTGGTGATTGTGGGACTCTCTTTGGATGGCCGCGGTGACATTGGGAAATCCTTAGATTGAGAACTACGAACTTTGAGGTGTGCTTTTGTAGCCCTACATAATTCTCGTCCTCTCTTGACCACGAAGGAATGACCTTCGGGTGCGTCTCCATTGCATGTTTTATGGGAAATATCATGTGATTCGGTTATGTTAATGTTGTTGGGAGTTGCCACTAGTGAAAGTATGAACCCTAGGCCTTGTTTCCACCATTGTAATACCATTTGTGCTCACGTTTACCATTTGTTTGCTTGCTGCACTTTTTATTACAGATTTATATTACTTTGTTTTGCCATCCATATCACTTGCCATTTAACATCTCTTCGCCGAACTAGTGCACCTATACATCTAACAAATGTATTAGGTGTGTTGGGGACACAAGAGACTTCTTGTATCTTAGTTGCAGGGTTGCTTGAGAGAGACCATCTTCAACCTCTACTTCCCTGAGTTCGATAAACCTTAGGTCATCCACTTGAGGGAAATTGCTGCTGTCCTACAAACCTCTGCGCTTGGAGGCCCAACATAGTCTACAAGAGTAGAAGCGTGTGTAGACATCAGCAACCATATTCACTTCTCTGTTAATGACTTTCAATCGACGTTTTCTCTCTACATCAGCAAAAATCATCAAGGTAGCATTGACCTGAGAGTAACCATCATCCTCCTCTTTTTCCTCATCCTTATCTGATTCTTTCTCACTGGGTTGACCTTCTTGGAAGCTCTAAATCACGAGTCGACATTATCGAGTGGTATTCTTGGGTTAAATCAAATTTCCCTCTTCATCTTTCGTCGTATGAATGTAACGCGGTAGATCCAGGATGTCCTGACCTGACTGATATTTCACTTTCTTGGTTTCCACGGCCCTTTGGGTTTTCCTTTAAACTTCCCTTGTGCATTTAGGACTGTAGCTTCTATAGGACCTATAGGTTCCACTTTGTGCTTTTGTTTCCGACTGGAATTTCCACCGCCAGTGTCTTGGTCGACTGGCCTTCCCTTGCCACTACGCAGTCAATCTGCTTCTTCGCCGTTAGGATACCGAGTGGCTGATAACCCTCAACCGTAAGGGATCGAGATAGTCTTCGCGGGTAAGAATAACCCAATTTATTGATTCGACATACGGGGAGCCAAAGAGTATTTATAAGCTTTAACAGTTGAGTTGTCAATTCAACCGCACCTGAAATATACTAACTTGCAACAAAAGATAAGTGGTAACAGTGATATGATAGTGATGATAGTAATAGTAAAAGTAAACAGCAAAAGTTGATAGCAAAGTAAATAGCAAAAGTAGCGACTAGTAACAAGCAAGGTTTAAAATACTGTAGGCTAGGGAGATGGATGGTCGGGCGTTGCATGGATGAGATAGATTCTAACTTGGGGCACGGCACACGGAAAAGTAATGATCATCTAGGCAAATATCAAACATTAGGCATGTATCCCGTAGGTAGTTGTACGTGCTTGCAATAAGAACTTGCACAACATCTTTTGTCCTACCATCCCGCTACGAACGGGGCCAAAAGGAACTAATGGATATTAAGGTGCTCCTGTCAAAGAGCACCGGAACAAAGCAATGAACTCAATGGATACATGTAATCCTCAAACTACGGACCATCCCCTTTGGTGTCCCAAGCTGTCACTTTTGGGATCGTCGGTTCCGGACCGTAACAGGTGCATACAACTCATAGATAGGATCAAGAACACAAATATATTCATGCAAACACATATGGTTCAGATCTGAAATCATGGCACTCGGGCCCTAAGTGTCAAGCATTAAGAATAACAAGTTGTAGCAAAGATGATAAACACCATACTAGATGATAGGCAACATGCCCCCAACAATCTGACGAACTATTACATGATCTAACTCATCCAATCCCTACCATCCCCTTCGCCTACAGCAAGGGAATTACTCACACATGAAGGGGGAAGTCATGGAGGGACGATGGAGTGGTGATGATGATGACGATGGCAACGATCTCCCCTCTCCGGAGGCCAAATCAGCCTCCAGATTAGCCCTCCCGAAGAAGAACAGAGGGTGGCGGCGGCTCCGCGACGTAAAACAGCGAAAGGACTTCCGATCTGGGATTTTTTCGTCGGGAGGAAAAATACGGGCTAAAGTAGGGCACCAGGGGGTGTGGGCCCCACCCAGGCGCCCCCCCGGCGCGGCCCAGGGGGGGCGCGCCCATAGGGCGCCTGGGCACCCCCTGGCCCCCCTCTGGCCCCACTTCTGGTATTTGATTTCTTCGGGTGCGTGGATTTTTCGTGATTTTTCGTGGATTTTTCTGAGATGCTTAAAAATCCGTTTTCCTGCACACAAATAAACCATACAGGCAACTCTGCTGAAAACAGCATCAGTCCGGGTTAGATTAGTCCAAATCATGCAAGAATGAGGTCAAAACAATATCAAAAGGGTTTGGAAAAGTAGATACGTTTGAGACATATCAACTCCCCCAAGCTTAGCATATTGCTTGTCCTCAAGCAATTCAGGTCAACGAACTGGACGCGACAAAGAAAACTTTGACAAACTCTTTTGCTTCATTAGATATATATAAGCATGTACTACGAAAAGAGTTCAGCAAGTATTAAAACAATACTTATGAGAACAATGCAAGGAGCAATCCTCCTTCCGAGTGACCAGTCACAAATAATTAAGAGTAAACAATATATTACCGAAAATCAAGACAAGATCACATTGCACATAGCTTGAGCATATTAAGGTGGTATCTCGCTAGCCTCCATGAGTGAAGCAAAACATAAATGCAGAGACTCCTCTAGAGTTTTAAAGGAGACTAGAACTAAGAATTTCAGAATAAATCATATCACAAGTATGCAGAAGACAATGTAATACTTTGGGACAATGCACATTACACTCAGAATGACAATTATGCTCTCCTAGTTAGTGCTTTGAAGAAAGAAGGTGAGACTCTCGAACCGTGGCTTTTATTGGCAAAGTTGAAAACCCGTGATCGGAAACAAAAACTAAACATGTACCAGAGCTCTTGGTTTTAAAAACAGAAGTAAATGTGTTTTTGAGAGGTGCATATTTCGTCAACGAATGCTAGCAGATAACTCAATCACTTTTTAAGCCAGACAAGTCTCGAGGAACGGCTCCCGCATGAGGACGATCACATCCTCTTAATCTCCTTTGTTTATCACTGCCAAAGTTTTCTGATTTCTCATGAACAAAGCGTGAAGGATTGTTTGTTTGTTATATTATCTTTTTGAGCCGGGCGCACTCAATGCTAGTTCATTTTCATATTAGGGGTTCGCACATTATACATCCAATCCAGGGGTGAAACTTGTCCGACTTAAAGAGGTCATGAATTAACTACTACTTCCTCATGAGCTAAAACATAGGCACAGAAAGAGAAATGCTTTTGATTAATTTCGAGATGGTACACGAAAGTCTTCGTTAGGAATGGCAGGTAAATACCATGTATAGGAAGGTATAGTGGACTCATATGTCATAACAGGTTTAAAGGTTTTGGATGCACAAGCAGTCATTCCGCTTAGTACGGGTGGAGGTTTAGCAAAAGACTGGGAAGCGACCAACTAGAGAGCAATAACGGTCATAATCATGCAGAGCGACAAAGTAACATTGAATCGGGCATGAAAGTGATATAACTATTCTAAAACTCAAAGATCATCAAGGCAAAGTAGACTTTTTAGTCTTAAATATGTGTAAGCATGTGCCAAGTCAATCCAAAAATTCTCTAAAGGGAAATACCACCTTAGTATACCAGACTATGAACAGTGCGATGCATGTAGATCATTTCAATAACACATTATATACTCTAGTTATTGGAGACTAGCCACAAGGGAAGCATGAACCACTGGAAGAGCATTGTAAACATAGCACTATGTCGCTACAAGCTGGTCTCTAGATCATAAGTACAGGCATATGTACAAAAGTAGAAACAATAAGAGTTCATACCGGTCTTCCTTGTTGCTTACTTTCAGTCGATCTTCGTCATTACTGCTTGTCACTTGCACGATTGAACGTAGGAAATATAATCAAATGCCATCACGGACTCGAGCTGATCTCTGAAAACAAAGCAAACTAAAGAGAAAAAGGAAATCTTTTTGGGTTTTTCAAAAGTTGAAAACAAAGCAAAAGAAAGAGAAAATCTTTTTGTTGTTTTTGCGCATAGAGGAATAAAGAAGAATGGGTAAAAACTTCGAAAAGATCAAAGTGAATAAAACGGATAATACAATGGAAAAGTGAGAAGGGCACGTACTCCCCCAAGCTTAGGCTTTTGGCCTAAGTTGGTAGCAGCTACTTCCCCCAGGAGCCTCCTGCTCCAGGGGTATGGTGGTGAGACCAAGGGTCGTAGAAGGATGATGGCGCGTACACTGAACTCCTCGGAGTCTCCCACGAGGAAGGTTCCGAGCGCCAAACAGAGGAAGACCCTTCACCAAACTCGGTGGCGGTCTCTTCCTGAAAATGTGGTATCTCACTGTGCCTCTCCTCGTCGGGCACAACCCCCTCCATGGGGTTATGGAACTGATGTTGGACCATGAACTCGTCGAACTGGACAACATCAAAGGACCATCCGTTCCTGCGAGAAAAATCAAACAAAAGAGGTGCAGGTAGACGGATCTCGCGTTCCGCGGTAGTTCCGAAACGCAAGATATAAACAAGGTTATCCAGCTCAGAACCCATGGTAACAAACTTATGCCTTTTCATAGCAGCAAGATCAAAGCTTAAATAAGTAAAAGGGGTATCATCGGGATGTGGGGTGCCTCCAAGATGCTCTAAGATAAGTGTGGCATAAATGCCACCATATAAGTCCCCCTTGTTACCGTTCATAGCAAGGCGTCGAGCAATTGAGGTACCAATATTATAATCAGACCTCCCTGAGAGGGCTGCTGCCAGGATAGCAATATCCGGAGCAGAAATGCTGCTCGTGTTGTCACGAGCTAACACCCCTCTAGCAATATAGTATGCAAAATACCTGAGGTGAGGAAACAAGATACTGGAGATCTTCGACCGATGAATATCCCTCGTACCCATGCTACAGAGAGAGTTGATGACGGTTTTCAGCTCGGAGGGCTGAGTAGCCATCCTTGCCGTCCTCCCAACGTTCGGCACACCTATTACTTCACAAAAATTTCCCAAAGTCATGGTGATAAGATCATTATAAATTTTAAACTCAATAGCACCTGATTCAGGATTATATCTAAAACTGTTAATGAAAATGGAGGTGAGTTTTTGATACTGAGTAACACGGCTGGTGACGAGCCGTGTCAAACCTGCATTAGCACAAAGATTATAAAATTCATCCTTGATTCCCGCAGCTTCCATGAATTCGTCACATGGATATGTCATCGCACGTGCTGGACTTGTATCTTCCAACAACTCCAGGGGCACATGATCTTCATTATAGCTCACCCTGGCAGTCGTTGGTGAAGCTGCGGCCCTAGTGACTCGATCGGAGTGTGCGGGCCTCCTCTTCTCAAGCCATCCTTTTGCCCTTCCTAATAAACTCATTTCCGAAAAAAATACAATTCACAAAAACGAGGATTAAAACAAAGTGAGCTAAGGCAAACTACTCAACTCACTTGCCCAAGGCATAAACTTGCATCAAAACTTGGAAAACAACTTTCTACACATGCATGCAAGCTCATCTCTACAGCACCAAGAACTACTAAATACTCACAAATGAGGCCACCAATCAAAAAATCTAATTGGAGGGGTGGAGGAGTCACATACCAGGGAGTATTTGCTCAAAATTTCAACTCAAATGATGGGCTGTAGAGGGAGATCAAAGAATCGCCCCCAAGAACAGCAGGAACAAGAAGAGCATGACCAGAACTCGGGTTTCTGGAAAAAGAGAGAGAGAGGGGAAGAAGAAGTACCTGGAGGGGGGTCCCATGGGCCCCAGGCGCCCTATGGGCGCGGCCAGGGGCTGGGCCGCGCCAGCTGGCCGCCTGGGCCACTAGTGGCCCCCCTGGCTGGCCCCAGGACTTTTCGGGTCTCTCCCGTTTTGGAAATTTTTAATATAATTTTTCTGGAATTTTTCTGAAAACTTCACTGTTGAAAAAATTTCGAAGTTCAAAAAGCTGCGGAACTCTCTGGAAACTTGAAGTAGTTAGTAGTATTGTGAAGCTTCAAAAACATAGATACTTGGTACAGCAAGTAGGACAATACTAAAAACAAATGAAAACATAGAAAGCTCAACTTTTTATCCATATAAAACACGTTTACTAGTAAGGTTGATCAAGTCTTACCAACAAACAAGCGATATATAGAGCAAAAAGTATCACCTCCTACAAGGTAATCACTGAACTTTTACCTTGATGGACATTGTCCCTACCATGATAGTTTTGTATTTGTGAGGCACATGTAGTGGACAGTCACATTCTCCAATTTTCACGGTCTCGATATTCTCTATAGAGTTGAGGGCATGCCTCCTGTCGGTCTTCTTCGAAAAATATACCGTGTGTTCTTTATCATTCACATGAAAGGTAACCTTCCCTTTGTTGCAATCAATAATAGCACCTGCGGTGTTAAGGAAAGGTCTACCAAGAATAATGGACATGCTCCCATCCTCGGGCATGTCAAGCACAACAAAATCAGTAAGAATTAAACAATTAGCAACTTCAACTGGAACATCCTCACAAATACCTATCGGAACAGCGGTTGACTTGTCAGCCATCTGAAGAGAGATATCTGTAGGAATTAGTTTCTCTAAACAGAGCCTCTCGTAAAGAGAGAGAGGCATAACACTTACTCCCGCTCCAAGATCACACAAAGCAGTTTTGACATAATTATTCTTTATGGAGCAAGGAATGGTGGGTATACCTGGATCACCGAGCTTCTCAGGAATCTTTCCACTAAAAGAATAGTTAGCAAGCATAGTAGATATTGCATCATTAGGAACTTTTCTTTTGTTAGTAACAATATCTTTCATATATTTTGAGTACGGAAGTAACTTAATAGCATCAGTCAAAGGGATTTGAAGAAAAAGAGGTTTAATCCATTCACAAAACTTATTGTAATGCTCTTCTTCTTTAGATTTGATGGACTTACCTGGAAAGGGCATGGGTTTCTGTACCCATGGTTCTTTCTCCTTCCCATGTTTTCTTGCGATGAAGTCTTCTTTAGTGTACCTCTTTCGTTTGTCAGGTGCTTCTTCCTCTCGAACTTCAGGCGGATCATTCTTCTCATTATCATTACCTTCAGGTTCGGCACCGTCTTCAGTCTCAGCATCGGAGATAGATACACTATTGGGATCAATAGCTGGCTCTTCATCTGCAATAGGATCATTAGAATTGTCAGTCTCTTTATGTTTCTTTTTCTTATTTGGAGAGACAACAATTTCTTCTTCCTGCATTTGAGAATCTTGCTCGATTCTCTTCGGATGTCCCTCTGGATAAAGAGGATCTTGAGTACTAGTTCCTCCTCGGGTCTTAATCCCAAAAGCCTGCAATTTATCTTGTTTGGCATTGTTAGCAAGCAAATCTCTTTGCACATTAGAAATTTGATCAAGCTGAGTTTGAACCATATGAA
Source organism: Secale cereale (assembly GCA_902687465.1). Classification (NCBI taxonomy): domain Eukaryota; kingdom Viridiplantae; phylum Streptophyta; class Magnoliopsida; order Poales; family Poaceae; genus Secale; species Secale cereale. The sequence continues at coordinate 495,190,984 of LR738713.1, forward strand.
AATGCTTCACAAGACATTGAACATCATTAACTGTTCTATCTAAAACACCAAGCAACTTTTTGATAGCAAGGGAATTATCATGCAACTGACTTTCTATCCTCTCATTAAAATGATTTTGTTTCATAATAAAATTATCAAACTCATATAAACATTGATCAGGAGGTTTACCATGAGGGATATCACTTGCGTTGAAATCTAAAAGAGAGTGTACCTCTACCATAGGAGGGTGAGTGGTAGGCTCACACAGCTTCTCAATAGGGGGTAGATTCTTCACATCTTCAGCTTTAATACCTTTCTCTTTAATAGACTTCTTTGCTTCTCGCATATCCTCGGGGCTTAGAACAAACATGCCCCTCTTCTTTGTTGGTGGAGGTGGTTCAGGGACGGACCAATCTTCATGGTTCTTGGCAATTCTGCCCATTAAATCTTCCGCGTCGTCCGGTGTTCTTTTCCTGAAAACACAACTAGCACAACTGTCCAGATAGGACCTAGATTCATCAGTTAGACCAACATAGAATATATCAATTAATTCATTCTTAGGAACTCCATGTCCTGGTCTAGCCTGAATCAAACCGTGGTACCTCCCCCAAGCTTTAGGGAGGGACTCATCCTGCAACTGTTTAAAGTTATAAATTCTTTGTAAAGCAGCATGTTGCATATGAGCAGGAAAGTACTTATCAACAAAAGAGTGAGCTAAGTCCTGAGGACTCTTAATAGAACTGCATGGGAGTGAATCATACCATGCTTTAGCACCTTCCTTCAACGAGAAAGGAAGAAGCTTGGTCACATAAAAGTAGCGTATCTTCTCATCTGTGGTAAACAGGCTACCTAGTTCACCAAGTTTAGTTAGGTGTGCAATAGCATCATCATTTTCTCTGCCATAAAAGGGGTCAGCTTCAACCATAGGTATAAGTGAAAGATCAACAGAGAAATCAAAATCAGGATCATCAATGCATATAGGAGATGTAGCAAACTCAGGATTAGGAACGGTTTTGTTTTTCAAAGAGTGTTTTTCAAATATTTTCTTAATAGTTTCAGGGTCAGAGCCGGCAAACTCTGTCAGTTCCCTGCATAAATCTTCGTCAAGTATATAGTAATCATCATCAAGGAGCCTCTCCTGGAGTTTACTCAAATCAGGAAAATCATAAGTTTCACCAATAGGGTAGCGAGTAACAGGAAGTTCAATTCCATATTTTTCAGCAGCAGCAGTAATTTGATTCTCAAGAGCATAACCAAGTAAACTAATATCATCATCAAATGTAGTAGAAGCATCATCAAGTGTATCAGACATAGTAACAGATTCAGTAGGAGCATCATGTGGTGGTGGTGAGGCGAACTTACTCATGACAGAGGGTGAGTCAAGTGTAGCACTAGTGCTCAGAGCAGTACCTCTTCTTGTAGTGGATCGTAAGATCGGAACCTTGGGGTCTCCTTTCTTACCCATAGTGAATAAAGTGCAGCAGGTAGGATACCTCAAGTAGACTTGTAAATATTGCTATGCTCCCCGGCAACGGCGCCAGAAAACGGTACTTGATAACCCTCAAACGTAAGGGATCGAGATAGTCTTCGCGGGTAAGAATAACCCAATTTATTGATTTGACACACGGGGAGCCAAAGAGTATTTATAAGCTTTAACAGTTGAGTTGTCAATTCAACCGCACCTGAAATATACTAACTTGCAACAAAAGATAAGTGGTAACAGTGATATGATAGTGATGATAGTAATAGTAAAAGTAAACAGCAAAAGTAGATAGCAAAGTAAATAGCAAAAGTAGCGACTAGTAACAAGCAAGGTTTAAAATATTGTAGGCTAGGGAGATGGATGGTCGGGCGTTGCATGGATGAGATAGATTCTAACTTGGGGCACGACACACCGAAAAGTAATGATCATCTAGGCAAATATCAAACATTAGGCATGTATCCCGTAGGTAGTTGTACGTGCTTGCAATAAGAACTTGCACAACATCTTTTGTCCTACCATCCCACTACGAACGGGGCCAAAAGGAACTAATGGATATTAAGGTGCTCCTGTCAAAGAGCACCGGAACAAAGCAATGAACTCAATGGATACATGTAATCCTCAAACTACGGACCATCCCCTTTGGTGTCCCAAGTTGTCACTTTTGGGATCGCTGGTTCCGGACCGTAACAGGTGCATACAACTCATATATAGGATCAAGAACACAAATATATTCATGCAAACACATATGGTTCAGATCTGAAATCATGGCACTCGGGCCCTAAGTGTCAAGCATTAAGAATAACAAGTTGTAGCAAAGATGATAAACACCATACTAGATGATAGGCAACATGCCCCCAACAATCTGACGAACTATTACATGATCTAACTCATCCAATCCCTACCATCCCCTTCGCCTACAGCAAGGGAATTACTCACACATGAAGGGGGAAGTCATGGAGGGACGATGGAGTGGTGATGATGATGACGATGGCGACGATCTCCCCTCTCCGGAGGCCAAATCAGCCTTCAGATTAGCCCTCCCGAAGAAGAACAGAGGGTGGCGGTGGCTCCGCGACGAAAAACAGCGAAAGGACTTCCGATCTAGGATTTTTTTCGTCGGGAGGAAAAATACGGGCTAAAGTAGGGCACCAGGGGGTGTGGGCCCCACCCAGGCGCCCCCCCGGCGCGGCCCAGGGGGGCGCGCCCACAGGGCGCCTGGGCACCCCCTGGCCCCCCTCTGGCCCCACTTCTGGTATTTGATTTCTTCGGGTGCGTGGATTTTTCGTGATTTTTCATGGATTTTTCTGAGATGCTTAAAAAACTGTTTTCCTGCACACAAATAAACCATACAGGCAGCTCTGCTGAAAATAGCGTCAGTCCGGGTTAGTTTAGTCCAAATCATGCAAGAATGAGGTCAAAACAATATCAAAAGGGTTTGGAAAAGTAGATACGTTTGAGACGTATCAGTGGCTATCTCCATCATTCGGGCCAGAGACATGTCTCCGGAGCGACCTAACTTCAGGTTGAGCTCTCTGTACTGGACGCCCTCTTTAAAGGCGCAAACTGCTTGGTGTTCAGACACATTTTCCACTGTATGATGAAGGGTAGTCAATCTCTGAATGAAGTCTCTCAAAGTATCATTGGCTTATAGACACAAAGCTGCAATTCAGTCAGCCCAGCAGGTCGCTTGCAAGTGCCCTCGAATGTTTTGATGAACACTCAGGACAACTCATCCCAACAGAAAATGCTTCCAGGTGCGAACTGATTCAACCAGGCCCTAGCAGAACCCTCAAGCATCAGGTGGAGGTGCTTCATGGCTACATCATCATTGCCTCCACCAATCTACACCACCACTCGGTAATCTTCCAGCCATGTGTCGGGCTTCGACTCACCGGTGAACTAACTCACGCCTACCGCCAACCTGAGGTTGGGAGGGATCTCAGCAGCTCGGATGGCTCTACTAAAACACCCGGGCCCAGAAACGAACACTCTGGTTCCACTCGGACGGTCTCTGTCTTGTCCTCCTCTGTGTGCTCTGCCCCGGTCGACCAAACCCTGCACGAGGAGTGATCTCGCATCGAACCCAAGTTCTCTTGGGTCGACTGGAGCTCTCCGTTCGTCGCCATACGAGCGTCTGTCATCATACCGTCTGGGCATGTATGACCCGCCCCTCTGAGGGGGCGTAGTTACTCGACAGTGGTCATCACGGGGATATCGATGATCATACTACCTGTAGCCTCGACCCAGGTACTGGTCCTGGCGGGGGCCACGATCTTCACGCCGCGGAGGCGATCCTGGGCTATCTGCCGAGTGAACTATATCAGCAACTACATACCTACTGTGGATTCTGTTGTGCGACTAGGAAACGACAGAGTATTGTTCCCCTGCAGCTCGAAGTAGTGCATGAATCTGTAGCAAACCTCTACCAGCTTCTGACCACGACGGCTGAATTGACTCTGCTATGCGTGCCGCTGCTGTGACATTTTGAATCGGAGTGCGATATTCTAGAGGCTCCTTCCGAGTTTCAGTCGGAAAGAGTTGTCGAGCTCGTTGACTGGATCCATGGATTTGCTGATGGGCACGTTCGTCGAGTGCATGCTAAAGATTCTCCAGACGCGTTCGCTCAGTCAAGGTGGCCAAATGCGCAGCCTCCAATGCCCGAGCTTCATAGGTCTCCCCAATGATGAGGGTCTAGAGCGCCTGGACATTGCAGCGATCCAATTCCTCCATCTGCTCCGTAGTGAGAGCTTCGGGAATGTACTTGTCGTGATCTTGCAATAGCTCCTCGATGCCACCGCCGCGACGAAATCTAGGCCGACTGCGATGGGAGTCAACCATGAGGACTTCCACCGCCGTATCATTGCTCTCGTACTCGAAAAGTGAATCTGAGTGACCCACTGGTAGATCCAACACACCATAAAGGGATTCGTCGGGCTCAATCATCGCGACTTGTGGAGTGGTCGACTGGCGAGCCATCGCATGCTTCACCCACCGCTGGAGCCGCGAACGACCGGATCGTTCGCGACGGCGGGCAATGGGGAGCGAAGATGCCGCGGGAGCCGAACTGTACTGGGTCGACGGGTGCCGCAACAGGACGCCGCAGGCACACGCAAGGAAGTGCGCCGCCCCGCGGATGGGGAGGGCCTTGACATCAAGGGGAGCTTCTTGAAGCCAAGCGGAGCCGTCGGCGATGAAGACAAGCGCGCCGAAACGGATCTCGCGGCCCAAAGCCAAACCACCGCTGGAAACCATGTTGATGGAGAACGGAATTTGCAACCTCACCGGAAGTTGCTCAGGTGCCTACCCCACACTGGGAGCCAACTATCGTGGGAGTTTGTCTAACATAAGAGTAGGGGGTATGTAAGAAGAGGCAAGGTCTTAGCTACGGTGAGGTTTTACACACGGGTTTACGAGTTCAGGCCCCTCTCGGAGGAGGTAACAACCCCACATCTTGGTGCATTAGAGGCTTGTTGACTGGATTATGCATGAAAGTTACAAGGGGTGCGTACCCTTGTGCCAAAGGAGGGGTGGCTTAGATAGAGTGCGCCAGGACCCTCCAGGCCTCGGTTACTATCGGTGTCAAAACCGGCGGATCCCGGGTTGGGGGTCCCAAACTATGCGTCTAAGGATTGATGGTAACAGGAGGCTGGGGACACGATGTTTACCCAGGTTCAGGCCCTCTCGGTCGAGGTAATACCCTACTTCCTGCTATATTAATAAGGATGAATATGAATACAAGAGTTGATCTACCTCGAGATCGTATTGGCTAAACCCTAGAGTCTAGCCTATGATTTGTGTTTCTCTCTATCAGCCTCTACGGACTAAACCATCCGGTTTATATACACACCGGAGGGGCCTAGGGTTTGTACATACCATCTTGCAGAGGAAGGAAAGATTACACCCAAACCTAAAACTTGCCATTATATGATTACATGAGTCCTATCCGGATACGAGAGATGATCTTCTACTATGATCTTCACAGCCCACCAGTCCGGCCCACCAAGAGTTATCTGGCCTCCTGAGGACCCCTCGATCCAGGACTCCCTTAGTAGCCACTGAACCTGACTTCGATGACGATGAGTTCGGCTTCCGTATTGTCTTCGGCATTGCAAGGTGGGTTCTTTCTTCCGAATATATCTTCTACAAAAAGGTGTATTGTGTTCAGCTCTGCCAGGTTAGTACAACCCTTAGCCTCGAAGGCAAGGCTCTTAAAAGAAAATGAATAGTGTGTCTCTACTGACAACTTTTTGGTGAAGCGTCGCGTCTATCCCGCTAACATATCGAACCATTTTATTTGGTCCTAGTTTCGCGCTTCGAGGTATATCCTCATTGACACGTCTTATCAGAATAGAGATCATGCTCGCTTATTGTGGGATTCTTATCAATATGACGTGAGCATCCACGCCGCGCATTACGCACTACCGCTTTGGGAACCGGCGAGGTTTGTGGCTAAAGTGGGGGGGCGTTCTGCATTCACAGCATTATAAAAGGACACCAATCCCTTTCATCAGCCCCACGCCTTCCTCAAGCTCGAGCTCTCCAATCTCCCTAGCCCCAGCTTTCCCATCTCCTGCGCCCACCGCTTGATACGTCCAAAATGCATCACTATTTTATATCGTAATTCATCCTTATTCATTGATATATTTCACATTACAATGATGTTCTTATGTTGTTTTGACCTATTTTACACAGTTTGCAACTTTTCGGTGCCGAAGCAGCAGACGCAGGATTCAGCGGTAAAAAGTGGACGCTGTGTTGCTGAAGAAGAATACCTCCAAATTACCTGAAAATCGACGGAGGGTATTTTCCAGATGGATCATGAAGACACGCACAAGGGCAACCAGAGGGGAGCCACAGGGCGCCCAGGCGGCCACCTGGCGCGGCCCCCTCCTTGGCCGCGCCGGGGGGGCGCCTAGAGCCCCTGGCCCACTTCCGGCTGCCCCCTTTTGCCTATATACTCCTCGTCATTCGAAAACGCTGCAATAGATCCCTTACGGTTGAGGGTCATCAAGTACTGTTTTCTGGCGCCGTTGCCGGGGAGTGTAGCGCTATTGGTAAAGTGAAACTGGTAAGGAAGTTTTTATATTTCTGTTTTTTTTTGCTGTTGCTGCTCTTTGTCCTTATGGACAACCTTGCTATTGGCTAATCGTTATGCAGGAGACAGACATCCCGGTGAACACTTGCTATATCTGTCACAACTATGTTCATTATTTAAGCTTGCAGGTGTATCAATGGAGTTTGTCATGAGGAAATTGTTCTCCGTATCGCTTATAGATAAGGCTTCAGATTGGTATAAGCTTCTCGATAACTCGCACTTGCTTGATTGGCAAGAGCTTATGTCTCTCTTTTATACCAAGTTTTATCCTCTTCATGAAATTCATCGAGACAGGAACTATATCTATAACTTTAGGTCTCGAGACGGAGAAAGCATTTCTCGAGCTTGGGGGAGATTGAAGTCCCTAATGCTCAAATGTCCTATTCATGAGCTCCCCTTTGAAATTATACTTACAAATTTTTATGCCAGGCTTTCTCGTCAGGATAAGGAGATGCTGGATGCCTCCTCTAGTGGGGTATTTAAGATGAAGAGTGTTGAAGAAAGGTGGGATCTCATTGAAAGGATCCAGAGGAATACCGAAGATTGGGAAATCGATAAAGGTATTGAACCCGCTATAAATTATGAGCATGATTATATTGAGAGCTATGTGAAAACTGATTACTTCAATACTTTTTGCTCTAAGATTGGTCTTGATTCCCATCTAATGATTGATTTCTGTAAGGATTTTGCCACTCACGGTGATTCTTTTAAAAAGAAGAGAGACCAGCATCATGAACCTTTCAAAGAGCTACCTGTTGATATTCATGTTGCTGACCCTATTTTGCCTGCAGTTATATATGAAAAGCCTCCTTTTCCCGCAAGGATAATGGAGCACTCTCTTGTGACAGGCGTAATAAATAAAAGTGAGAGAATAATTGATGAGCCTGAGGACCAGATCAAGGTCGATCCTCAAGTTGCATTGGTTAAAGACCTTGTTACTAATGATGTTTTGGATTCCAATGTAAATTTTTGTGATGTTTCCACTAACCTTGTCACAGCCAAGAATAAAGGCCCAATTTCAGGTACTCCAGTAGTATCTGTTAAAATAGGAGATCACAATTATTATGGGCTATGCGATTTGGGATCGAGTGCTAGTGCTATCCCCTATTCACTTTATGAAGAGATCATCGGTGAGATTTCCCCTTGTGAACTTGAAGGAGTTGATGTTACCATTCATCTTGCAAACAGAACAACTATCTCTCCTATCGGAATTGTGAGGGACGTTGAAGTCCTATGTGGAAAGGTAAAATACCCTACCGACTTTCTAGTACTTGGTTCAGAGAGGGACAATTTTTGTCCTATTATTTTTGGTAGACCTTTTCTTAGAACTTGTGGAGCTATAATAGATTGCAAGAAAGGTAAAGTTTTTGTTGAATTCAATGGTGAGCCATATGAATTTAATTTTTCTAAGTTCTCTAAGCAACCTCGTGGTACCGATTTACCTAGTGATGATAAAATTATTGAAAGTATTACTTCTATTGCTATTCCCCCTAATGATCCTTTGCGGCAATATATGGAGGACCACGAGAATGATTTGCATATGCAGGAAAGAAATGAACTAGATGAAATATTCTTGAGACAACCTGCTATCCTGAAGCACAACCTTCCGGTTGAACCTTTGGGAATTTTATCAAAACCAAAAGAAGACCCGGTGTTCGATCTTAAACCTCTTCCCGATACGCTCAAGTATGCTTATTTAGATGAAAATAAAGTATATCCTGTTATTATCAACTCTAACCTTTCAGGATATGAAGAAGAGCGACTATTGGAAGTACTTCGTAAACACCGAGGTGCAATTGGCTATACCCTTGATGACCTTAAGGGGATTAGTACATCTATCTGTCAACATACTATCAACCTTGAGCCTGATGCTAAACCAGTTGTTGATCATCAATGACGGTTGAACCCGAAGATGACGGATGCTGTAAGAACTAAGATTCTCAAGCTTCTAGCCGCAGGTATTATCTACCCTATAGCTGATAGTAAGTGGGTAAGCCCGGTACATTGTGTTCCTAAGAAAGGAGGTACAACTGTGGTTCCTAATGATAAGAATGAACTAATACCTCAGAGAATTATTATTGGATATAGAATGTGTATTGATTACAGGAAGCTGAACAAGGCAACCAGGAAGGATCACTACCCGCTGCCGTTCATCGACCAAATGCTTGAAAGGTTATCCAAAAATACCCACTTTTGTTACCTCGATGGCTATTCTGGCTTCTCTCAAATTCATGTTAACACTGCTGATCAAGAGAAGACCACTTTTACTTGTCCCTTTGGTACTTATGCTTACAGGCGTATGCCTTTTGGTTTATGTAATGCCCCTGCTACTTTTCAAAGGTGTATGTCTGCTATCTTTCATGGTTTCTGTGAGGAGATTGTGGAAGTCTTCATGGACGATTTCTCCGTCTATGGAACTTCCTTTGACCATTGTCTCCACAACCTTAATAAAGTTTTGCAGAGATGTGAGGAGACAAATCTGGTACTCAACTGGGAGAAGTGTCACTTCATGGTTAACGAAGGGATTGTTCTTGGTCACAAGATTTCTGAAAGGGGAATTGAGGTGGACAAGGCCAAGATCGAAGCAATTGAGAGGATGCCCTATCCAAGGGACATCAAAGGTATTTGCAGTTTTCTTGGTCATGCTGGTTTCTATAGAAGATTTATTAAAAACTTTTCTAAAACTTCGAGGCCCCTCACTAATCTTCTCCAGAAGGACGTTCCTTTTGTATTTGATGAAGATTGTAGGGAAGCTTTTGAAGTTCTTAAGAAAGCTTTAATAACCGCTCCTATAGTACAACCACCTGACTGGAATTTACCTTTTGAGATTATGTGTGATGCTAGTGATTTTGCTGTTGGAGCTGTTTTAGGACAAAGAGTTGATAAGAAATTGAATGTTATACATTATGCTAGTAAAACCCTTGATAGTGCTTACAAGAATTATGCCACTACTGAGAAAGAATTCTTAGCTGCAGTGTTTGCTTGTGATAAGTTTAGGCAGTATATTGTTGATTCCAAAGTTATTATTCATACTGACCATGCTGCCATTAAGTACCTTATGACAAAGAAGGATGCCAAGCCAAGGCTTATCAGATGGGTACTCCTTCTTCAAGAATTTGATTTGCAGATTGTTGATAGGAAAGGAGAAGACAATCCGGTGGCGGACAATCTTTCAAGGATGGAAGATATACCGCATGATCCCATCCCAATCAACGACAGTTTTCCAGACGAGCAACTTTCCGTTGTAAAAGTACAATCTCTTTCCGATCCTTGGTTTGCAGATTATGCTAATTTTATCGTTGCAAAGTATTTGCCTCCAGGTTTAACATTTCAGCAAAGGAAGAAGTTCTTTCATGATTTGAGGCACTACTTTTGGGATGACCCACATCTTTTCAAAGAAGGTCCCGACGGGATCGTGAGAAGATGCATACCGGAACATGAGCAGAACGACATTCTCACACAGTGTCATGATAGTCCCTATGGAGGACATCATGCCAGTGAGAGGACCGCACATAAGGTTCTTCAATCAGGTTTTTATTGGCCTACTCTCTTTAAGGATGCTAGAAATTATGTTTTAGCCTGTGATAAATGTCAGAGAGTTGGTAACATTAGTAGAAGGAATGAGATGCCTATGAATTACTCACTAGTGATTGAACCTTTTGATTGCTGGGGTTTTGATTTTATGGGTCCTTTTCCTTCTTCGCACAAGTACACTCATATTTTAGTAGCTGTTGATTATGTGACCAAGTGGGTTGAAGCAATCCCCACTGAAAGTGCTGATCACAAAACATCTTTGAAAATGCTCAAAGATGTGATTTTTCCTAGGTTTGGTGTACCTAGGTATCTCATGACTGATGGAGGATCACACTTCACGCATGGAGCTTTTAGAAAAGCTTTAGCCAAGTACGATGGCAATCATAGAATTGCTTCACCGTACCATCCTCAAACTAGTGGGCAAGTTGAGCTCACCAATAGAGAGATTAAGTTGATCTTGCAGAAGACAGTAAACAGAAATAGAAAGGACTGGTCAAATAAGTTAGGAGATGCTTTGTGGGCGTATAGAACTGCTTACAAAAACCCCATGGGCATGTCCCCCTATAAGATGGTGTATGGAAAGGCTTGCCATTTACCATTAGAGTTAGAGCACAAAGCTTTCTGGGCTGTTAGAGAGCTTAATGTTGACCCAAAGTTAGCTGGTGAGAAGCGTCTCATGAACTTGACTTCTCTAGATGAGTAGAGAAGTGAAGCTTACGAGAGCGCTAAAATGTTCAAGGAAAAGGTAAGGAAGTGGCATGATAGGAGGATTCTGAAACGTGAATTTAATGTTGGTGATAAAGTTTTGTTGTTTAGATCCCGTTTCAGGTTTTCTCCAGGCAAACTACTTTCCAGGTGGGAAGGGCCATTTCATATTGAAGAAGTCTATCGGTCTGGTGCAATTAAGATTAACAATTTTGAAGGTACCAAACCTCAAGTTGTGAATGGGCAAAGACTTACGCATTACATAGCAGGAGACCCTGTCAATGTTGATGTGAATATGATATACACAACAACTCACGAAGAACATGTTGCAGCCCTGTTTCAGACACCAGCAGAAGCAGAATAAGAAAAGGTATGTATTACGGTAAGGAAACATCGCGAACCGCCATAAAAGTTCCATATTATGAGTTTTTTGCAAAATTAGTAAAATTCTAAGCCTAAGTGGAGCCGGAGACAAGCTCCAGGGGGCCCAGGCGCCCCCCTGGCGCGCCCTACCTCCTGGCCGCGCCGGGAGGCCGCCTGGGCACCCAGGAGTCCGTCTCCGACCCCGCTTTAGCCTGTTACCTTCCTTTCTGTGCATAAATTTTTGCTATATATTTGCCCGGATTGTTCCGGCAACGTATCTCGCGATTTCGTGTGTTTTCTTTTCGATCTGTTTCTGCCAGGGAATCTTTCAGCTGGACCTAGGTGCCATGGCTTCTCCAAGTTCCCCCAAGGACAAGTTCGTCATCAACGTCATCAACCCTTACCTCGCTGAGGTGAAGAAGCACCCTCAGGTTGTTCGGATGGAGGATGGTGTCCTCCATCAAGAAGATCTGAAGGGACCTATCAAGGAGGGGAGCATCTAGGCCAGGCTAGAAGAAGTGGAGCAAGAAGTCCTCAAGTACAAGAAGATGATCGAGCGTGGTGTTGAAGCTAACTTTGACATCATCAACGAGCTGAAGACCTACTTCCTAAAGGAGATGAAGGAGATGTGGAAAAGCATCACCGCATCTGAAGAAAGAATTGAAGAGCTCCAAGGGCAAATTTATGATCTACATCACCAGAACTGTGAGTATGAACTAAGGTTTATGCGCATCGGTATGGGTGCTGCATGCAGGATTCAGGAGACAAACTTCTCATATGAGACTGGAGAACCCCTTCCATGGAAGCGCTTCGCCGAGGACTACGTGATCAACGTCAACAAGAATGAGGAGTGAAATCTCCTTGGGTAATGGCATTCCCTTGGCTTGTTCCAAGCTTGGGGGAGTGCCCGGTATCTTTATCTTTATCTTTTGTCTTTTAGAGTCAAGTAGAGTCGTATCATGTCTAGGGAGGTTATTATATGAAATAGGTGTGTGCATTGAGGTCTATCACTCCTTCGGTGGAGAGATTGTATCCGTGAGTGTGGAGTCGTCTATGATGGAATATAAATGAGAAGTCTATTGGTTCCTTTGCTGCACTCGGTATTCTCTTCACGCAATCGACCTTATATGATGATTCTTATGGGGAGTATTGACCTTATATCAGGTATGGCTGTGAAAACCTTATTTAATCTTAGCAAACATAGCTTTGGTCATAACAACAAGCATGATTTTCTTAAAGTAGCGACATAGACAAAACCTTTATGTTATTATGCTTGAAGTGTTATGCTGACAAGGAAGACAACTTGATGTGTTATGCTTATTTTAATATTTATGCTTTATATTGCTTTGCATCTTAGTCATCATCAATTGTCTGTTCTCTCAAAGCCTTTGCTAGCCTAAACTCTGTACTAAGCGGAATTCTGCTTGTGCATCCATACCATTAAACCAATACCTTCCATATGAGTCCACCATACCTTCCTATTCGTGGTATTCCACTACCACCTCCTAAAGTATAGAATTTGTGTGTTGTCCTTAAATGTTCAAAATCCTCTATTTTGTGCCCCTGTTTTAGCTCATGAGGAAGTAATAGTTAATTCATGATCTTTTTAAGTTGGACAAGTTTTACCCCGGGATTGCATGTCTAATCTGCAAACCCCTAATACGAGAAGGAACTGGCATGAGTGCGCCCGGCTCATAAAAGATAATACAACAAACAAACCCTCCTTCACGCTTTGTTCATGAGAAATCAGAAAACTTTGGCAGCGATAAACAAAGGAGATTTAGGGGATGTGATCATCCCCGTACGGGAGCCGTTCCTCAAAACTTGTCCAACTCGAGAAGTAATTGAGTTATCTATTAGCATTCGTTGACAAATCATGCACCTCTCAAAACTTGTTTTCATTCTGTTTGATTTAAGGATAGCACATGAGTTTTCCCTACTTCCCTAGGGCGGGGCCTATCTCTTAGTTCTGGGTTGAGTCAGTTATTCCTACTTCCTTCTATTCTTAAAGAGAGCAGACATTTGATGTTGACGAGGATTCATTCATATAAAGTTGCATTAAGATTTGTCATATCATATCCTTGTTGACATTATCATTTGATAAGTAAGTTGTTTGTCAAGCCCAGCTAAGGCAAACATCTTCCTTTGTGTTAACACTTTCACTTCTTGCCTAATAACATGTTCTTTCAAAAGCTTCAATTAATCTCATCAAAACATAAAGAGAAAGAGCAAAAGTAAAAGCTATTAGTTGTTCTTTGACCAAAGGACATGTTTGCCATGATTTGATGAGTTTCCTTAGCCCTACTTCCGAATATAAGTGTTACCACTCTTTTATAAGGGCCTTATGAGTTGAAGATTGCTGTTGAGGATATTTGAGTTGGTGAAGAAACTATGTTGCTTCTTGTCTGTATTCTATGTATCGACACTTCACTCTCTAAACTTGTGGACAGGTTTACCGAGCTCAGTATTCACATGGGGACAAGCGAGGTCTAAGCTTGGGGGTGTTGATACGTCCAAAATGCATCACTATTTTATATCATAATTCATCCTTATTCATTGATATATTTCACATTACGATGATGTTCTTATGTTGTTTTGGCCTATTTTACACAGTTTGCAACTTTCCAGTGCCGAAGCAGCAAACGCAGGATTCAGCGGTAAAAAGTGGACGCTGAGTTGCTGAAGAAGAATACCTCCAAATTACCTGAAAATCGACGGAGGGTATTTTCCAGACGGATCACGAAGACACGCAGAAGGGCAACCAGAGGGGGGGGGAACAGGGCGCCCAGGCGGCCACCTGGCGCGGCCCCCTCCCTGGCCGCGCCGGGGGGCGCCTGGAGCCCCTGGCCCACTTCCGGCTGCCCCCTTTTGCCTATATACTCCTCGTCATTCGAAAATGATGCAATAGATCCCTTACGGTTGAGGGTCATCACCGCTCTGCGTTCCTCAACCGCCGTCTCCTTCCCCAGCAATGGCTGGTTCCGGCGCCAGGGGCAAGTGGGAGGCCTCCATGCTCACTGAAAAAACCGTGGAGGATCTGCGGAGCGCGGGCTATCTCGCCACTGATATCGCGCACCAAGTTCCTGCCAAGGGTCAGTTGATTCCTATCCCAGAGACGGGTGAGAGGGTAGTGTTCACTTCTCACTTCGTTAGGGGGCTAGGGTTTCCGCTCCACCCCTTTGTTCGGGGTTTACTGTTTTTCTATAGGCTAGATTTCCATGATCTAGCCCCGAACTCAATCCTTCACATCTTCGCTTTCATAGTGATGTGTGAAGCTTTCCTTCGCATCCCTCCACACTTCGGCCTATGGCTCAAAACCTTCAACGTGAAGTCGAAGGTGGTGGGTGGGCAGCATGCAGAGTGCGGGGGCGCTATGATTAGAAAGCTCCCGAATGCGATTTGGCCAAAAGGGTCGTTTGTGGAGACGAACAAAGTCTGGCAGCAGGAGTGGTTTTACATCACCGAACCCCACGGCGCCAAGTGGGCGGCGGAACCTGCTTTCAGATCCGGACCCCCAGAAAGGTTGACCTCCTGGACCAAAAAGGGTCTGGACTGGGGGTCTCAAGTTGATGTGGTGGCACTCCAGGGCCATGTGTCTGGCGTGATCTCCAAGGGTCATCAACTCTAGTCCGTGGTGTAGGTAATGCTGGCCTGGCTCGTCCTCCCTTCCGAAAGCTGGGACTCCTTCCTATGGGAGTTCGATCTGGCAGGAGATAAGCCGCTGAAGCATCTCTTCGGCTTTACGCACAAAGAGATCTGGAAGCATCTCTTCAAGAGCCAGAAGGAGTGGCCGGCGGAAACCGAGGATGCGGGCTTTAGCACCGCGCTCTTCGCCCCAGATGTAATAGAAAATTTCGCTGAACATATATCTCTTCCCTTATTTAATGATAATAGGAATTGGAGTTTTTGCATGATATACAGGCTGGATGAAGAAGGTGGCTCGGATCAAGTGTTCAGCGCCTTTGCCCGAAGACCCAGAATCGCCTAGACTGACGGTGATGCTGGTCCCGGCGCTGTACAAGGCGTCGGTCAAGAAGCCCAAGAATAAGGGAAAGGGGGCCGGAAACAGCCCTCACCCTGTGGACAAGAAGTCCGGGGAGATTAATATCCTCTCCTCTGACGAGGTGGAGGAAGAGGAAGAAGAGGAAGAATAGGAAGAATAAGAAGAAGAAGAAGAGCCCCCTACGCAAGGCAAGGGGAAGAAGAGGGGGGCCGCCACTGACGCAGGCACGGTCGTACCCTAGAGGAAACTGAACCTCGCTGCTAGTTCGGATTCATCCGAACATAGCTTCGTGGTGAAGCCCAGTGAGAAACCCCTGCCCGAGACGTAAGTTTGTCCGGACTAATTGTTGCACCTTTGTTTGTTTAGCATTTTTGATACTTACTTAGTATTTCTATTAGTATTTCTCTCATCCTGACCTACAGCCCTCCCGGAGGACACCTCGACGCCTCCTTATTGGAGGGGAACTCTCTAGCGCCTAGAGAGACGAAGAGTGACCCGCCGGTCTGGGCTCCATCACCCACGATCAGCGGGGATACCGAAGTGTCCTCCCAACGGGTGTCCTCCGCCCTAGGAGATGAGGGAGGGGCAGGTGACAGGGTGGCCAAGGATAATACCTCGGTGGCCGCTGACCATGGGGAAATAATCCCCATGGAGACCGAAGACGTGGGGCCCAAACAATCCAGGGCCCCACCGAATACTATCCTGGAGCCTAGCGTGGCTTGGGGGTCCGAAGACCAGACTCCTCAAGCAGAGGAGGGTACAACGGCGCCCGGAGTCAATCCGGAAGCACCGGACTCTATGGAGGGGGCACTGCAAAGTGCTTCCATCATGGAGGAGCACCGCACCGTGATGGGTCCGGTCATGAAGAAGATTCAGTCTATCAAGGGCGGACTGAATGAAGCCTTCAACATCATGTTAACAGGATTTGAGGTAAGTACTGTAATGTTATTTATAGAACTTTATTATTTTTTATGCACATACATAACCAGTAGCCTCTGATGCTTTGTGTGATTCTGAAGAGAATCGGACGAAGTATCCATAGTATAGCATACTTACAGAGCTGAACTATTGTGCAGGCTTCACTAGTTGCGGCAACTGCGTGAGATGCAGAGGTTGCCAAAGTAAACCGAAAACTCTTGTTGGCCAACGCGGACCTCGACCGCGTCAATCAGCGTTTAGATGAAACACAAGGTATGCAGATTTTAATAAATTAAGATGTCAAGAAGACTAATTAATATTGATTGAGTATGTTTATAAACTCTGATATGGTATTCTGTATTACATAGTTGGCGCCACTGAGCTCGAGGCCCTCAAGGGCGAGGTTACCAAGGACAAGAAGGAGGCCGAAGCAAATAAGGTAACCGCTGACAAAGCGACTGCCAATTTCAAGGCCAAAAAGGCTGAGTGCGAGAAGCATCGGGCTCGGGTGCCCGAAGTCGAGGTTGAGCTCAACGATGCCATTGTCAAATGTAAGGCATTGGAAAAGAAGACTTCGGAACAAGCATCCGAGCTTGCCGCGGCAGTTAAGTCTGCCCAGGATGCGCGAGGCGAGGCGCGCAGCGCCTGTGAAGAAATCAAGCAGGCATGGAAGATAGCATCTGGTAAGATTTTTCTCTTACAGAGCATCTTCGGAGGGCGAACGTATCTTGGGCTGACACGGTTGTGGAGTTCTCCAGGCATGTTCGCTGATCTTCGGAGGAGAAGTGCGGACGCCGCCCAATACTTCCGAGCCCAGGAGGGGAACGCCATGGAGAAGTTGTTTTGGTCGCAGTTCTATGCGCCAAAACATCCGGTGCCCCTCAACGACCAGATGAAGCAGCTGGTCGAGTTGCACAACATGGCGGGTTCGACCATGAAGGACTTGGTAGTCCGGCTATGGCCCGCTGATCCAATCCCAAGTAGCTACTTCGGATTGGTGAAGCGGCTCGTCGAGGCGAGTCTGCGGATCGACGCGTTGACGCGTTCGGCCTGCATAGAAGGTGCTCGGATGGCCTTCGCTCGTGTCAAAGTGCATTGGGCGAAGATGAGGGCGGAGCATATAGCTACTGCTAGGCCGCCCACATGCAAGGAGCACCGCAAGCCGGAGAAGTACTTCGAGGACGTCATAGAAGGTGCCCGCCTTGTAGCACGCTAGTGCTCGAAGGACATTATCTTCGAGTGCTTGTATCCGGATGTAAAGACTTAAGCTTATGAATCCGATGTATATGACTTTTGCGCTATTATAATATAAGCATCTTTTACCTCCTGTGTGACTGTTTACGTAAATCTGAGTTTCCAATCGTCGGCTTCAGCCCCATGTACATAGTACTGGGGTGTTCGGTCGTATGCATATACACTCTCTATCCAACGTCTTGGTCCGTATAGGAGGTGTATGCGGAGCGAACCAGACAATCAGACTGTGTGGCATTATTGCTTTCACTTAGTCGTAGGAGTTCGACATATGGGGCTAGGTACTAGCCCCTGATGCGGATAATCCTTACTTAATGTATCCAATTGCACCTGGCTGGGCGAAAAAACCAACCCTTCGTATAACACAGGGTAGATCTCTATCGGTCGTAGTGTAAAACTAAGGCATCGGATTGCGGACCAGGTTCTCGCCTATCATGACAGTCAGTTTTCGGCTTTCTCTACTGAGGTACTTGATCGGACGAGCCAGAAGTACAATCGCAGTAGTTCTCCCTTTACACCCTAGCCGAACAATCGGGAACGTAGGGGTAAGCACAGGAGCCGGGCAACCCAACTATTGACCCAAGACATCATTCGGAACTGATGCATATAAGGAAAACATCCAGGACGCCGAACACTCCCTATAGGTGTTCGGTCTTTTCGACATATACCGGGTTGAATACAGCCCCTGGTAATGGACCCTTATTGACAAGGCACATGTGGCAATCTGATGTGGGGAAAGAACATATATGGTGAGTGAATAAAACTCCGAACATAATGTGAATCAAGCTGCTCTATTAATTATCC
Organism: Secale cereale; assembly: GCA_902687465.1. Classification (NCBI taxonomy): domain Eukaryota; kingdom Viridiplantae; phylum Streptophyta; class Magnoliopsida; order Poales; family Poaceae; genus Secale; species Secale cereale. The sequence continues at coordinate 495,209,119 of LR738713.1, forward strand.
TTTATAGTACGATGAGCCGTAAGCTTACAGATAATGCCGATAACCTTCTTGGACATTTTACATGCCAGAAAGATATATGACAAGAAAGAGAGAAAAAAGGTTTACCCAGGGTCTTAATCTAAAAAAGAAACCTTAGCACGGGTCCCTGCTGCACGTTTGCGTCGTTTCCTCCTCTGTAATGTGTCCTTGAAGGGGGGAGTATGATGGCCATCTGTATAAAGAAAAAGAGACGTGGAAAAGAAAAAGAAATCCAGAGTGGACGTAACAAGACTGGTTCATTAATGAACTTAAAAAGATAAATTTAGAGTCCGAATAGGATCGAGCCGAACTATGGACTATATGCAGTGTGCCCCCAGCATCGCCCAAGGGATTTTTAAGGCATAATTATGTACTCGAGGTACGTATGATGTCACCTTGTGGGGGTAGTCGATAGGGGCGTAGCTGCTAATCTAGCTCAGGTTCATCTGAGCTGCCGCGCTGAGGCGTGTGTCGGACATGTTTAGTTATGTCTGCGACCGATAAATTATCCGGCTTGAATAGGCTGTTTTGGACTTCGGGTACTAAGGCCAGAGTGTCCTCCTTCGTACGTAGAGAGCGCTCCATATTTCCATTGACCGTGATGATGCCACATGGTCCAGGCATTTTAAGCTTTAGACAAGCATAATGCAGGACTGCATTAAAATGGGTGAAGGCCGTTCTTCCGAGTAGAGCGTGATAGCCACTTCGGAACGGAACTATGTCGAAGATTAGCACTTCGCTTCGAAAGTTACCAGGAGAGCCGAATATGACCTCCAATGTTAAAGAGCCCGTGCAACGGGCTTCTACGCCTGGTATCACTCCTTTAAAGGTCGTGCTGCTTGGTTTGATTCTTGACGGGTCGATCTCCATCTTGCGGCAGTGTCCTGATATATCAGATTAACACAGTTGCCGTCGTCCATAAGGACTCGGGTGAGATGGTATCCATCGATTATTGGGTCGAGCACTAGGGCAGTCAAACCCCCATGACGGATACTAGTCGGATGATCCCTGCGATCGAAAGTGATCGGACAGGCCGACCATGGGTTGAATTTGGGGGCAACAGCCTTGACGGCGTAGACATCTCGGAGTGCGTGCTTGCGCTCCCTCTTTGGGATATGAGTGGCATATATCATATTCACTGCTTTGATCTCTGGTGGAAATTTCTTCTGTCCCCCTGTATTCGGCTAGCGAGGTTCGTCCTCGTCTTCGCTCTGAGGCTTCTTCCCCTTGTGTTCGACGTTGAGCTTGCCGGCCTGCTTGAAGACCCAACAATTACGGTTGGTATGGTTTGCAGGTTTTTCTGGGGTGCCATTGATTTGGCAGGGCCTATCTAATATTTTGTCCAGACTAGATGGACCATCTTTGTTGCCTTTATATGGCTTCTTCCATTGACCGGGCCTGGAGCTGCTGAATCTGACGATTACTGTTGTATCTTTTGGGCTTCCAGCATTGTTTCGACGTTTGTTTTCGTTACGTCGTGGCTTTCCATTGCCGTCCCTAGCTTCAGATGTTCCAGGGTCGCTGGTGCTGCTACGAGCTAACCAACTTTCCTCACCCGCGCAAAAGCGGGTCATGAGTGTAGTTAGGGCTGCCATGGTCCTCAGCTTTTCTTGTCCGAGGTGTCTGGCTAGCCAGTCGTCCCGGACACTGTGCTTGAAGGCCGCTAATGCTTCAACGTCAGGACAGTCGACAATTTGGTTCTTCTTAGTGAGAAACTGATTCCAAAGCTTGTGGGATGACTCCTCGGGTTGTTGGATGATGTGACTTAGATCGTCAACGTCCGGGGGCCAGACATAGGTCCCTTGAAAATTGGCCCGAAAAGCGTCCTCAAGTTCTTCCCAACTCCCAGTGGAGTTCTCTAGGGGGCTGTTAGCCAGTGACGAGCTGGTCCTTTCAGCTTGAGGGGTCGATACTTAATGGCGTGGAGATCATCTCCTCGAGCCATGTGGATGTGAAGAATAAAGTCTTCTATCCAGACAGCAGGATCCGTCGTTCCATCATACGCTTCGATGTTCACGGTTTTAAACCCTTCTGGAAAATCATGATCCAGCACCTCATCGGTGAAGCACACAGGGTGTGCGGCGCCTCTGTATTTTGCTATGTCATGGCGTATGTCCGATGGTTGTGATGTTTGGTATTGACCCCGAACTGGTATATTACTGGCGCGATTGGCTTGATAGCCGCCGTCTCGTGCGGGAGCCCGGTCCCTAGGTCCCTAGATAGACCTGGTCTTGCTAGCTTTTTTGTTCAGGTCCTCCAGCAGATCATGTTTCCGGACTTGAGCCGCCTCCTCCTTTCCTTTATGGGGTGGTGGTGCGGGCTTTTGAACATCGTTGCTAACAACTATGTGTCGTCTGCGAGGTGGTCGGTCCAGCTTATTGGCGGAGTTACTCTTCAGTGGTATGGGTGTTGGGGATCGTTGCAGAAAAACATAAATTTTTCTTACGCATCACCAAGATCCATCTATGGAGTTTACTAGCAACGAGAGGGAGGGAGTGCATCTTCATACCCTTGAAGATCACGATGCGAAAGCGTCACAAGAATGCGGTCGGTGGAGTCGTACACGCAGCGATTCAGATCACGGTCGATTCCGATCTAAGCGCCGAACAATGGCGCCTCTGCGCTCAACACACGTACAGCCCGGGGACGTATCCTCCTTCTTGATCCAGCAAGGGGGGAGGAGAAGTTGGGGAAGAGCTCCGGCAGCACGACGGTGTGGTGGTGGAGCTTGCAGTTCTCCGGCAGGGCTTCGCCAAGCTCTACGGAGGAAGAGGAGGAGTTGGGAGGGGAAGAGGGATGCGCCAGGGCCTGGGTCCGACTGCCCTCTCTCTCCCTCACTATATATAGGGGGAAGGGGGAGGAGGAGGCTCCCTAGGGTTTCCCTAGGGGAGGGGCGGCGGCCACAGGGGAAACCCTAGATGGGTTTGGGTGCCCCCACCCCTAGGAAGCCCCCCAAGCCGGGAGGGGCGACTGCCCTAGGGGAGGCGCCCCCACCTCTCCAGGTTACGTGAGATGGGGTGGGAGGGGCGCTCAGCCCCTTAGTGGGCTGATGTGCCCCCTCCCCTTGGCCCATAAGGCCCCCCAACGCTTGCTGGGGCCTCTGAAACCACTTTCGGACACGCTCGTCATCACCCGGTACCCCCGGAACGATTCCGGACTCCAATACCCTTCGTCCAATATATCAATCTTCGCCTCCGGACCATTCTGGAGTACCTCGTCACGTCCGGGATCTCATCCGAGACTCCGAACAACCTTCGATAACCACATACTATTCCCATAACAACTCTAGCATCACCGAACCATAAGTGTGTAGACCCTACGGGTTTGGGAACCATGCACACATGACCGAGATACCTCTCCGGCCAATAACCAATACCGGGATCTGGATACCCATATTGGCTCCCACATGTTCCACGATGATCTCATTGGATGAACCACGATGTCGGGGATTCAATCAATCCCGTATACAATTCCCTTTTGTCTACCGGTATAGTACTTGCCTGAGATTCGATCGTCGGTATACCGATACCTTGTTCAATCTCGTTACGGCAAGTCTCTTTACTCGTTTTGTAACACATCATCTCGTGACCAACCCCTTAGTCATATTGAGCTCATTACGATGATCTCTTACCGAGTGGGCCCAGAGATCCCTCTCCGCCATACGGAGTGACAGATCCCAGTCTCGATTCATGCCAACCCAACAGATACTTTCGGGGATACCCGTAGTGTACCTTTATAGCCACACAGTTACGTTGTGACGTTTGGCACACCCAAAGTACTCCTACGATATCTGGGAGTTGCACAGTCTCATGGTCTAAGGAAAGGATACTTGACATTGGAAAAGCTTTAGCATACGAACTACACGATCTTGTGCTAGGCTTAGGATTGGGTCTTGTCCATAACATCATTCTCCTAATGATGTGATCCCGTTATCAATGACATCCAATGTCCATGGTTAGGAAACCGTAACCATATATTGATCAATGAGCTAGCCAACTAGAGGCTCACTAGGGACATGTTGTGGTCTATGTATTCACACATGCATTACGATTTCCGGATAATACATTTAAAGCATGAAAAATAGAAAATTATCATGAACAAGGAAATATAATAATAACCATTTTATTATTGCCTCTAGGGCATATTTCCAACAGTCTCCCACTTGCACTAGAGTCAATAATCTAGTTACATTGTGATGAATCGAACACCCGTAGAGTTCCGGTGTTGATCATGTTTTGCTCGTGGAAGAGGTTTAGTCAACGGATTTGCGACATTCAGATCTGTATGCACTTTACAAATATATATATGTCTCCATCTTGAACATAATTTCGGATGGAATTGAACGGCGCTTTATGTGCTTGGTCTTCTTGTGAAACCTGGGCTCCTTGCAATGGCAATAACTCCAGTGTTGTCGCAGAAGAGTCATCGGGCCCGACGCACTTGGAATAACTCCTAGGTCGGTGATGAACTCCTTCATCCAGACTCCTTCATGTGCTGCTTCGGAAGCAGCTATGTACTCCGCTTCACATGTAGATGCCCCCACGACGCTTTGCTTGCAACTGCACCAGCTGACTGCCTTGCCATTCAAAATATACATGTATCCGGTTTGTGACTTGGAGTCATCCAGATCTGTGTCGAAGCTAGCATCGACGTAACCCTTTACGATGAGCTCTTCGTCATCACCATAAACAAGAAACATATCCTTAGTCCTTTTTAGGTACTTCAGGATGTTCTTGACCGTTGTCCAGTGTTCCATTACGGGATCACTTTGGTACCTTCCCACCAAACTTATGGCAAGGTTCACATCAGGTCTGGTACAGCATGGCATACATAATAGAACCTATGGCTGAGGCATAGGGGATGACACTCATCTTTTCTCTATCTTCTGCCGAGGTCGGTCATTGAGTTGTGCTCAATCTCATACCTTGCAATACAGGCAAGAACCCTTTCTTGGACTGATCCATATTGAACTTCTTCAATATCTTGTCAAGGTATGTGCTTTGTGAAGGACCAATAAGGCGTCTTGATCTATCTCTATAGATCTTGATGCCTAATATGTAAGCAGCTTCTCCAAGGTCCTTCATTGAAAAACATTTATTCAAGTAGGCCTTTATGCTTTCCAAGAATTCTACATCATTTCCCATCAGCAATATGTCATCCACATATAATATGAGAAATGCTACAGAGCTCCCACTCACTTTCTTGTAAATACAGGCTTCTCCCCAAGTCTGTATAAACCCAAACGCTTTGATCACATCATCAAAGTGAATGTTCCAACTCCGAGATGCTTGCACTAGCCCATAGATGGAGCGCTGGAGCTTGCATACCTTGTTAGCATTCTTAGGATCGACAAAACCTTCCGACTGCATCATATACAGTTCTTCCTTAAGGAAGCCATTAAGGAATGCCGTTTTGACGTCCATTTTCCATATCTCATAATCATATAATGCGGCAATTTCTAACATGATTCGGACGGACTTCAGCATGGCTACGGGAGAGAAAGTCTCGTCGTAGTCAATTCCTTGAACTTGTCGATAACCTTTAGCGACAAGTCGAGCCTTATAGATGGTCACATTACCATCTGCGTCAGTCTTCTTCTTAAAGATCCATTTATTTTCTATGGCTTGCCAATCATCGGGCAAGTCAACCAAAGTCCATACTTTGTTATCATACATGGATCCTATCTCGGATTTCATGGATTCAAGCCATTTGTTGGAATCTGGGCCCGCCATCGCCTCTTCATAGTTTGAAGGTTCACCATTGTCCAACAACATTATTTCCAGGACAGGGTTGCCGTACCACTCTGGTGCGGAATGTGTCCTCATGGACCTACAAAATTCAGTAGTAACTTGATCCGAAGCTTCATGATCATTATCATTAACTTCCTCTCTAGTCGGTGCAGGCACCACAGAAACATCTTCCTGTGTTGCGCTACCTTCGGGTTCCAGAGGGGCGACAATCACCTCATCAAGTTCCACCTTCCTCCCACTTACTTCTTTCGAGAGAAACTCTTTCCCCAGAAAGGATCCATTCTTGGCAACAAAGACCTTGCCTTTGGATCTGAGGTAGAAGGTATACCCAATAGTTTCCTTAGGATATCCTATGAAGACGTAATTTTCCGATTTGGGTTTGAGCTTTTTAGGTTAAATTTTCTTGACATAAGCATTGCATCCTCAAACTTTTAGAAATGACAGCTTAGGTTTCTTCCCAAACCATAGTTCATACGGTGCCGTCTCAATGGATTCAGACGGTGCCCTATTTAAAGTGAATGTGGCAGTCTCTAAAGCATAACCCCAAAATGATAGCGGTAAGTCAGTAAGAGACATCATAGATCGCACCATGTCCAACAGAGTACAATTACGACGTTCGGATACACCATTACGTTGAGGTGTTCCAGGCGGCGTCAATTGAAACAATTCCACATTTCCTTAGGTGCGTGCCAAATTCGTGACTTAAATATTCTCCTCCATGATCTGATCGTAAGAACTTTATTTTTCTGTCATGTTGATTCTCAACCTCATTCTGAAATTCCTTGAACTTTTCAAAGGTCTAAGACTTGTGTTTCATTAAGTAGACATACCCATATCTACTTAAGTCATCAGTGAGGGTAAGAACATAACGATAGCCACCGCGAGCTTCAACACTCGTTGGTCCGCACACATCGGTTTGTATGATTTCCAACAAGTTGGTTGCTCGCTCCATTGTTCCGGAGAACGGAGTCTTGGTCATCTTGCCCAAGAGGCATGGTTCGCACGTGTCAAATGATTCTTAATCAATAGACTCCAAAAGTTCATCTGCATGGAATTTCTTCATACGTTTGACACCAATATGACCAAGGCGGCAGTGCCACAAGTATGTGGGACTATCATTATCAACCTTACATCTTTTGGCATTCACACTATGAATATGTGTAACATCACGTTCGAGATTCAATAAGAATAAACCATTGACCAGCAGGGCATGACCATAAAACATATCTCTCATATAAATAGAACAACCATTATTCTCAGATTTAAATGAGTAGCCATCTCACATTAAACGAGATCCAGATACAATGTTCATGCTCAAAGCTGGTACTAAATAACAATTATTGAGGTTTAAAACTAATCCCGAAGGTAGATGCAGAGGTAGCGTGCCGACGGCGATCACATCGACCTTGGAACCATTCTCGACGCGCATCGTCACCTCGTCCTTCGCCAGCCTCCGCTTATTCCGCAGCTCCTGCTTTGAGTTACAAATGTGAGCAACTGCACCGGTATCAAATACCCAGGAGCTACTACGAGCGCTCGTAAGGTACACATCAATAACATGTATATCACATATACCTTTGACGTTGCCGACCTTCTTATCTGCTAAGTATTTCGGGCAGTTCCACTTCCAGTGACCCATTCCCTTGCAATAAAAGCACTCAGTCTCAGGCTTGGGTCCATTCTTTGGCTTCTTCCCGGTAACTGGCTTACCGGGCGCGGCAACTCCTTTGCCATCCTTCTTGAAGTTCTTCTTACCCTTGCCTTTCTTGAACTTAGTGGTTTTATTCACCATTAACGCTTGATATTCCCTTTTGATCTCCACCTTCGCTGATTTCGGCATTGAATATACCTCGGGAATGCACTTCTCCATCCCTTGCATATTTAAGTTCATCACGAAGCTCTTGTAGCTAGGTGGGAGCGGCTAAAGGATTCTGTCAACGACCGCGTCATCTTGGAGATTAATTCCCAGCTGAGACAAGCGGTTGTGCAACCCAGACATTTTGAGTATATGTTTGCTCACAGAACTATTCTCCTCCATCTTACAACTGTAGAACTTGTCAGATACCTCATATCTCTCGACTCGGGCATGAGCTTGGAAAACCATTTTCAGCTCTTGGAACATCTCATATGCTCCGTGCTGCTCAAAACGCTTTTGGAGCCCTGATTCTAAGTTGTAAAGCATGTCGCGTGGAACCAGGGAGTAATCATCACTACGCGACTGCCAGGCGTTCATAATGTCTTGAGTTGCTGGGAAAACGGGTGCATCACCTAGCGGTGCTTCAATGACATATGCTTTATTGGCAGCTATGAGGATGATCCTCATGTTACGGATCCAATCCGTATAGTTGCTACCATCGTCTTTCAGCTTGGTTTTCTCTAGGAACACGTTGAAGTTGAGGGAAACATTAGCGTGGGCCATTGGATCTACAAGACATATTGTAAAGATTTTAGACTATGTTCAAGATAATTAAGTTCATCTAAAGAACTCCCACTCAGATAGACATCTCTCTAGTCATCTAAGTGATACATGATCCGAATCGACTAGGCCATGTCCCATCATCACGTGGGACGGACTAGTCCTCAATGGTGAACATCTTCATGTTGATCATATCTTCTATACGACTCATGTTCGACCTTTCGGTCTTCCGTGTTCCGAGACCATGTATGTACATGCTAGGCTCGTCAAGTCAACCCTAAGTGTATTGCGTGTGTAAATCTGGCTTACACCCGTTGTATGCGAACATTAGAGCCTATCACCCCCGATCATCACGTGGTGCTTTGGAACAACGAACCTTCGCAATGGTGCACAGTTAGGGGGAACACAATTCTTGAAATTTTAGTGAGAGATCATCTTATTTACTATCGTCATTCTAAGCAAATAAGATGTAAAACATGATAAACATCACATGCAATCAAATAGTGACATGATATGGCCGATATCATTTTGCTCCTTTTGATCTTCATCTTCGGGGCTCCATGATCATCATTGTCACCGGCATGACACCATGATCTCCATCATCGTGTCTTCATGAAGTTGTCTCGCCAAACTTTACTTCTACTACTATGGCTAACAGTTAGCAATAAAGTAAAGTAATTACATGGCATTTTCAATGACACACAGGTCATACAATAAAATAAAGACAACTCCTATGGCTCCTGCCGGTTGTCATACTCATCAACATGCAAGCCGTGATTCCTATTACAAGAACATGATCAATCTCATACAACACATATATATCATTCATCACATCCTTTTGGCCATATCACATCACACAGCACATGCTGCAAGAACAAGTTAGACGTCCTCTAATTGTTGTTGCAAGTTTTTACGTGGCTGCTATAGGTTTCTAGCAAGAACGTTTCTTACCTACGCCAAAACCACAATGTGATATGCCAATTTCTATTTACCCTTCATAAGGACCCTTTTCATCGAATCTGACCCAAGTGGGAGAGACAGACACCTGCTAGCCACCTTATGCAACTAGTGCATGTCAGTCGGTGGAACCTGTCTCACGTAAGCATACGTGTAAGGTCAGTCCGGGCCACTTCATCCCACGATGCCGTCGAATCAAGATAATACTAGTAGCGGCAAGTAAATTGGCATGATCTACGCCCACAACAATCTTGTGTTCTACTCGTGCATAGTAACTACGCATAGACCTAGCTCATGATGACATAGTTGGGGATTGTTGCAGAAAAACATAAATTTTTCCTACGCATCACGAAGATCCATCTATGGAGTTTACTAGCAACGAGAGGGATGGAGTGCATCATCATACCCTTGAAGATCGCGATGTGGAAGCGTTACAAGAACGCGGTTGGTGGAGTCGTACACGCATCGATTCAGATCGCGGTCGTTTCCGATCTAAGCGCCGAACAACGGCGCATCTGCGTTCAACACATGTACAGCCCGGGGAAGTCTCCTCCTTCTTGATCCATAAAGTGGGGAGGAGAAGTTGGGGAAGAGCTCCGGCAGCATGATGGCGTGGTGGTGGAGCTTGCATTTCTCCGGCAGGGCTTCGCCAAGCTCTACGGAGGAAGAGGAGGAGTTGGGAGGGGAAGAGGGCTGCGCCAGGGCTTGGGTCCGGCTGCCCTCTCTCTCCCTCACTGTATATAGGGGGGAGGGGGAGGAGGAGGCGCCCTAGGGTTTCCCTAGGGGAGGGGCAGCGGCCATAGGGGAAACCCTAGCTGGGTTTGGGCGCCCCCACCCCTAGGAAACTTGTCCCCCAAGCCGAGAGGGGCGGCTGCCCTAGGGGAGGCGCCCCCACCTCTCCAGGTTACGTGAGATGGGGTGGGAGGGGCGCTCAGACCCTTAGTGGGCTGATGTGCCCCCTCCCCTTGGCCCATAAGGCCCCCAACGCTTCCATGGGCCTCTGAAACCACTTTCGGACACGCTGGTCGTCACCCGATACCACCGGAACAATTCCCGACTCCAATACCCTTCGTCTAATATATCGATCTTTGACTCCAGACCATTCTGGAGTTCCTCGTCACGTCCAGGATCTCATTCGGGACTCCGAACAACCTTTCAGTAACCACATATTATTCCCATAACAACTCTAGCGTCACCGAACCTTAAGTGTGTAGACCCTACGGGTTCGGGAACCATGCAGACATGACCGAGATACCTCTTCGGCCAATAACCAATAGCGGGATCTGGATACCCATATTGGCTCCCACATGTTCCACGATGATCTCATTGGATGAACCACGACGTCGGGGATTCAATCAATCACATATACAATTCCCTTTGTCTACCCGTATAGTACTTGCCCGAGATTCGATCGTCGGTATACCGATACCTTGTTCAATCTCGTTACGGCAAGTCTCTTTACTCGTTCCGTATGTAATGCCCAGGATGGAGTTATACCTCCTACGTGTCGAGGCACGACTTAAAGGCATAAGTCCATCCTAGAATGATCTCAAGTTTGGTAATCTTGCACAACTCATGTAAAAGAGAGGATAGTAAACTGAAAATAGTTGGCTTACACTCGCCACGTCACAGAATTACAGTACAAGTCTCAAACATCATACATTAAGAGCACTACAACCCTCTAAGGGCAAAAGCCAAATGTCAAAGTACCAAACTCAGATAAATAAACCACAGGCGGATCGAATCCTAGTAAGAGACTCCACTACTGATCGTCCGGGTAGCGCACGTAGTACCGACTACGCTCCTCGTCGTACTCCCAATCCAGCTCGGTGCCATCACCTGGATAGCTCACAGCTGGACCTGCATCTGGTGTGTGAAGTAACTGTGAGCCACAGAGGACTCAGCAATCCCGTTCCCGGGTATCAGAACTATTTAAGCCTTTAGGTGAGGGAAAGGCTGAAGAAAAGAACAAGTCTGCAGCAGCAACTAGCATCTAGCTTACGCAAGTGAGAGCGAGAAGAGAAGGCATCGGCGAGAAGTGATCACGAAGTGATCCTAGCTACAAGCTCCACAAGCATAACCCCTCCGTGTTCAACTCCCGAATCCCTATTCGGAAATTGACAGTCACGGAACACACGCTGGTAGTGTATTAGTAACATTGTGTCAAGTTTTCTACAACCGGAATTAACAAGCTCCCATCTGCCACATAACCGCGGGCACGGCTTTCGAAAGTTCAAACCCTGCAGGGGTGTTCCAACTTGACCCATTACAAGCCCACGATCCGCGGAGTCGCAACTCCAAAGTAGGAAGACCCGAGTATCCTCGGAATCCCGTGCTCAAGATATACCGAGCTAAGGTAAGACTAATCCAGCAAATCCTCCCGGCGTGCCGACACCCTGATAGTAGCCGCGCGTATCTCGTCTCAGGCCACGACCGGATGGGCGATCCCACAGGTTTTTACCAGACCTTGAGTTTCCTCGAGGTGGCCCCGCGTAACCCCCAGTTTGGACCAACACTCATGAGGAGCACTGGCCCGGGTTGTTGAATTAAGAAAAAGGGTTTATAACTCCCTATGCAAGTTTAGTTTGTTATTAGGAAAATAGTACCGATGTTGGGATTTGCTGGAAAAGACTTAGCACTTAGCGCTTTATCGAGGGGGTCCCATACACCCCAACCGTGTTAGGAACGCATAATCAAGGAACATAATACCGGCTTATACGGATCCTAACGGCATGAGTGGAACAAATCACCAAGCAAAAGGCTTAGCCTTCCACCCTTGCCAATATATAGATGATTTCATTTTAAGCATTTATATAGTGTGATATAACCCAACCAAGCTTCAACATGGAGCAAGCATCTTCACTTCACCTGCAACTAGCAACGCTATAAGAAGGGCTGAGCGAAGCGTACTTAGCCAAGCAACGGTTTGCATAGGTAGGTTGGTTAAACATGGCAATTGGTTACAAGTAGGAGGCTGACAAGAAGAACATGGGCATCGAGGCAAAACTATAGATCGAGACTACTACCAATAGGCAAAGATAGTAATGTTATCGGGGTTCGGTCATCTTGCCTGAAGAGAAGTCGTTCGGATCGTAAGAAGGGTCCTCGTGCTCAACCTCGTTGGAAACCTCGTGCTCAACTTCGTACCCGGTCTCAGCTTCCGGCTCTAAACAAAACAATCACACCAAGCACCAATCAACAAGATGCAATGTGCACTCGAAAAACATGAATGCATGATGGATGCACTAAGGATGCACACGGAGCACGTAAAACATCACTCAAGCAAAACACCTCACAACATGATAACAAACTGATATTATTAATCTACACAGAAAATCAATCAAGTTTGATATAAGATTCGCTGAAATCGGAGTTACGGGCTAAAAGTTATGAAAATCAATCAAGTTTGATATAGTACAGCAACTAGGTCCAAGGTGCACCCCCAACGGAGTTACGGATCAATAGCAATGATCTTGGACATATCGAACTTTGCAATAAAATTCTGGCAGCAGAATTTTATTGAAACTTTAGAGCAAAAGATAAACATGCTACAGCCACTCAAATGGACATGTGAGGTCATGAATGGAAAGACAACAATATATACTACAAGGAACAATCAAAATCCACCCCAAAACTATCATGCTTTTTCCTAGAACATCACACGAACATGGCATCGGAACGTTACAGATTTCAGACTTAGTGAAATTTCACTAAGTCCTAAAACAGCAATATCATCATAGCATATAAAAGAGCATGTTTAAGTCACCTCGAAACTAAACATGGCAAAGGGTAAGCACCTCATCAAAGTGCATATGAAGGTGATCCCGAAACACACAAGCATGCATCATAGAGGTGAACACAGCGATTGCAACGAGCTCAACAAGATGGCATTTCATGACAAGTGAAAACACAACATATGAACATGGCACTTTGCAATGATGATAACAAGGAAATAATAAATCTACCATGCAACCTATCACAAGCATCACGTAGTTCGTGGCAAGACGAACACGTGGACATGTCATTTGCATCGTTTGGACAAACGAGCTAAAGTTATCACATGGCAAAGGTGGCATGAAAAATAACACATAACAGCAGTTTATATCATGATGCACTCTTGCAACAGCAAAACAAGTGTCTAGATGACATCTAACATGCATGACAACAACAGGTAAAACGTAGAGCACATCTCCACGAACGTCTGGACATGCTACACGCGCAAAACGGAGCATCAGGCAAAAAGTTAGAGTAGGTCAAACTTTGCATATCAGATTAACAGAACAGAGACTTAGATCTAGGGTTCAACCTCTGGATCTGGGAAAAAACGGACGAACGGGCCGGCGGCTGCGGATCTGGCCCAGCCGGCGGACAGAGGCGGCCCGGCGGTGGCCCGCGAAGAACAGTTCGGCGGAAGGACGCGGTCGGCCCGCGGTGGGCCTCGGCGGAAGAGGGAGGTGGCCCGCGCGCGGCGACCTGGCCTCGGTGGAGCGGTGGCCCTCGACGGCCCGCGGAAGGAAGCGCCCAGGCGCGCGGTGCGGGAGGATGCGGCGCGGTGGCGAGGATGCGGCGGCCCGGCTCGGGCGAGGGAGCGAAGCGCCCGGCCCGCTGCGGTGGAGGCGGCCCGACGCGGTGGAGAAGGGCCCGGCGCTGCGCGGTGTGGAACCAGGAGCGGGAGCACTGGCGGTGTACGGGCCGGCCCGGGAGGCGGCCTGGCCTCGCGGTGGAGGAGGCCTGCCCGGTGCTGGGCCGGGGATCTGGCCCGCGCGGAAGCAGGCGAAGGCGGCGAGCTGGTGGGATGCGGCCCGGCGGCCCAGGCGCGGGGTTGCGGCGCGGAGCCGCCTGCGGTGGCGCGGGGCGGCCTGGCCCGAGGCGCGAGGCGGGCTGGCCGACGATCTGGTCCCCCCAGATCGGGATCCGGCGCGGATGAAGCCTGGCGCGCGAGGAGGCCGGTCGAGGACGCTGCGGAGGCTGGGCGGCGTTGACCTCGCCCAGATCGAGGATTCCGGTCGGCTGCGGCTGGATCGAAGGATTCCCTCGGGATCCGGGCAGAAAATCTGGATCTGAAGTAGAAAATGAAAAAAAAAGAGGGGAGAGAGGAGGAAGAAGAAGGGGATGCCCAAAATAGACAAGGGGGGTCTATATGTAGCAGTTTTTAGGGTTAGGAGGGGATTTAGGGGCGCTAGGAGCCCTCCGATCGCGATCCGACGGATCCGATCGCGGGGATAGAATAAAAGGCCTAGGAGGAAAATAAAAGAAAGCAGTAGGGGTGTTTCCGGGACACGAAGCGAAGGCACTTCGGACCCACACGGACAACGGATGGGAAAGTCAACGGAGTCCAAACGAGATGAGATTTGAGAGGCGGGTTGCACACAACAAAACAACAACACACACAACAACCTCGCGGCACACCGGTAACGTAAAACGCCCGAACAACAAAGTAGGCCTACGGGACGTCACGGACACGTGAGGGAGCTCCGGAACGCGAAACGGACAACGGGAAGAAACACGACGAACCGGATGCAACCCACAACACAAATGCAATGCAATGCACATGTCTATATGATATGAATGAATGCCACACACTCACACAACAAAACGACGAAAACCCGAAAGACAAGAACCCGAAATGGAAATAGATGAAGCCGGAGATATATTATATACCCAAAAGGGAAAGTATTACATCCGGGGCATTACAAACTCTCCTCTACTACAAAAAGATCTCGTCCCGAGATCTAGGACTGGGAAAAGGAAGGGTACTCGGAACGAAGATGATCTTCTCGTTCCCAGGTAGCTTCTCGGTCTGTGTGATGTGACCACGGGACTTTCAGAAACTTGATGGACTTGTTGCGAGTCTTGCGTTCGGTTTCTTCGAGAATTGCAACTGGATGCTCTCGGTAGGAAAGGTCTTGTTGAAGATCAATCTCCTCAAACGGAATCATGCGCTCAGGTGCCTTGAAGCATTTGCGAAGTTGAGACACATGGAAGACATCATGAACATTTGCAAAGTTGGAAGGGAGCTCAAGCTGATAGGCTAGATCGCCTCTTTTGCCAAGAATCTTGAAAGGCCCGACGTATCTAGGAGCAAGTTTTCCTTTGATACCGAATCTTTGGGTTCCTTTCATCGGAGAAACTCGGAGATAGACATGATCACCGATGTCGAAAGCCAAATCACGATGCTTTCCGTCATAGTAGCTCTTCTGACGCGACTGAGCGGCCTTGAGATTCTCACGTATGACTTTGCACATTTCTTCGGCTTCTGAGATCAAGTCATTGCCAAGAAGTTGGCGTTCGCCTGTTTCCGACCAGTTGAGAGGGGTACGGCACTTTCTGCCATAGAGAATTTCAAACGGTGCTTTGCCTGCACTTGCTTGAAAGTTGTTGTTGTAAGAGAACTCGGCAAATGGAAGACAGTCTTCCCATTTCATGCCGAAGGAGATGACACAGGCTCTGAGCATATCTTCTAGGATCTGATTCACATGCTCGACTTGACCACTAGTCTGAGGGTGAAAGGCAGTGTTGAACCTGATCTTAGTGCCCATGGCGGACTGAAAGGAGTCCCAGAACCTTGATGTGAACAAGCTGCCATGGTCTGAGGATATCACTTGAGGAATGCCATGAAGCGACACAATTCTGGAAGTGTACAGCTCTGCAAGTTGAGCTGCATTGATTGATTCTTTGACTGGAAGAAAGTGAGCGACTTTGGTAAGCTTGTCAATCACCACAAAGATAGCATCATTGCCTCGCTTGGATTTAGGAAAGCCAGTGACGAAGTCCATTTCAATGTGGTCGAACTTCCACTCGGGAATAGGAAGAGGTTGGAGAAGACCGGCTGGACGTTGATGTTCTGCTTTCACTCTTCTGCATACATCACATTCGTTCACGAATTGGGCAATCTCCCTTTTCATGCGTGTCCACCAGTAAGACTGCTTGAGATCTTGATACATCTTGGAACTGCCAGGATGAATGGAAAGGAGAGAGTCATGAGCTTCTTCCATTATGAGCTTCCTGAGATCACCTTTGGGAACAACGAGTCTGTCCTCGAAGAACAAGGTATCTCTCTCATCAACACGGAAGCACTTGTATTTTGGAGTGCCCTTAGCAATCCCATGTTTCACCTTCTTCACCATGGTATCACTGAGCTGGGCCTCACGGACTTGATCTTCCAAGGTAGGAGCAATTTGGAGATTTGCAAGAAAACACTGCGGAACAACCTGGAGGTTGAGCTTCCTGAATGCTTCACAAAGCTCAGGCTGGTATGGCTTGATAAGAAGGCTGTTGCAATATGCCTTTCTGCTCAAAGCATCTGCAATCACATTCGCCTTGCCTGGAGTGTATTCAATGCTGGGGTTGTACTCTTGGATCATCTCGACCCAACGAGTCTGGCGGAGGTTCAGATGCGGCTGTGTGAAGATGTACTTCAAGCTCTTGTGATCAGTGAAGATGTCGACCTTTCTGCCCAACAACAGATGTCTCCACGTAATCAGAGCATGTACCACAGCTGCTAGCTCGAGATCATGTGTGGGATAGTTCTTCTCACTGGGCTTGAGCTGCCGAGAAGTATATGCCACAATTTTCTTATCTTGCATAAGCACACCACCAAGACCTTGAAGAGAAGCATCACAGAATACTTCATAGGGCTTGGTTTCATCCGGAGGAGTCGGAACTGGAGCAGAGACAAGCTTCTCTTTGAGGGTTTTGAAAGCCACTTCACACTCGGGAGACCAAAAGTATTTGACATTCTTCTGAAGCAGGTTGGAAAGAGGCTTGGCAATCTTGGAGAAGTTCTCCACAAACCTTCTGCAATAGCTGGCAAGACCCAGAAAACTGCGGAGCTGCTTGACGTTCTGAGGAGCTTCCCAGTTGACAATTGCTTCAACTTTCTCGGGATTAACCGCAATACCGTCAGCTGAGATGATGTGGCCCAGGTACAAAACCTTATCGAGCCAAAACTCGCACTTGGAGAACTTGGCATAGAATTTATGCTCTCGGAGTCGATCAAGAACCAGTCGTAAGTGCTTTTCGTGATCTTCTTCATTCTTGGAAAACACCAGAATATCATCCAGATACACAAGCACAAACTCGCCAGTATAGGGGTTGAAGATGTAATGCATCATCCTTGAAAAGGTAGGAGGAGCATTGGCGAGACCGAAGGACATGACGGTATACTCGTATGAACCATAGCTCGTTCTGAAGGCCGTCTTGGGAATGTCTTCCTCGCGAATGCGAATTTGATGATAGCCCATTCGGAGGTCAAGCTTAGAGAACACTTTAGCTCCTTTGAGCTGCTCAAAGAGTTCGTTGATGTTGGGGAGCGGATACTTGTTCTTAATCGTCTTCTTGTTCAATGGCCGGTAGTCAACACAGAGACGCTCCGTGCCATCTTTCTTCTTGACAAATAAGACGCCACAGCCCCACGGAGATGTACTCGGTCTGATGAGACCCATACTCTCCTGCTTATCAAGCTGCTTCTTCAATTCCTTCAATTCATCCGGAGAGAGCTTGTAAGGACGCCGGCAAGCAGGCTCAGTGCCCGGCTCGAGTTCGATGACAAACTCCACCTGACGGTGTGGAGGCATGCCTGGAAGATCTTCTGGAAAGACGTCTTGATACTCGTTCACCACAGGAATTTGCTCTATGGCATTAATTTCACCCTTATCATTGAGAGAGAAAAGCCGAATAGTATTATCCCTGGAGGCGAAGATAATCACATCTTCATCAGAATGAGCCATCTTGACTTCCTTTTGAGCACAATCAATGTGAGCATCATGCTGAGAAAGTCAATCCATTCCGAGGATGAGGTCGATGTCAGAATTGCCGAGAATCACCGGAGAAGCCAAAAATCGATAATCACCCATGCGAATAGAAACATCCGGAGCAAATATCTTTGAATGCAATAGTTTGCCTGGAGAAACAACTGACAATTCTCTTGGCAAACTTCTGGTGACGATGTTGTGCTTGGATGCAAAAGGATATGACATGAAAGAGCAAGTAGCACCTGAATCAAATAACACTTTAGCTGGAAAAGAGTTCACTGGAAGGTTACCCAAAATGACATCAGACGAATTCTCCGCTTGTGCTGCATTCATCAGATTGACCCTTGCAGACTTTGGATCATGCCTGACAATAGCTGAACTCATAGGTGGAGGAGGAGGAAGACGCTTCGGATTCGGAATCTGTTGGCATAGTGACCTTTCTGAGTGCATTTGTTGCAAGTCACTTCTGAGAGAGGACGGAAATGAGAGCCACTGGACTTGGAGCCTTGAGACTGAAACTGCTTCTTCGACTGGTTGCTCGGGTTGGGTGGGTGGGAGAAACCACGACTACTAGAGTTCTTGTTGTTGGAGTTGTTGAAGTTGTTGTATGGAGCTCGGATCACTGGAGGAGGAGGAAGCCAGAATTTCTGTTGTTTCGCAGCCAACTGAGACGATGAGGAAGAGTGAACAGCATCTTGAATTCTCTTCTTAGAAGCCTCCATCTTGAGCTGAGCTGCTTCTTGTTTCAAAGCCATGTTATAGAACTTATCGAATTCGTCTGGCTCGAACAAAGTGAGAGCAAGCTGAAGTTCATCTTTGAGACCTCCACGGAACTGATAGATTTTACTCTTTGCATCAGGAATGTCTTGCTTTGCATAGCGAGCGAGGTTTTGGAACTTGACATTATACTGATAGACTGTCATGGAGCCCTGCTTGAGGTTGCGGAATTGCTCACGCATACCCTCGATGACACTTGTAGGAATGTGATGCGAGCGGAAATCCTTGCAGAAATTCTCCCAAGAGATCACTTGACCCGGCCTTGAGTCTTTGTACTGCTGCCACCAGTCAGCTGCTTGATCTTTCAGTTGGAAGGCTGCAAACTTCACATAGTCATCTTCTTTCACGTTACTGCACTCAAAATGCTTCTTTATGTCGGTCAGCCAATCCTCAGCATCAAGAGGGTCGACACAGTAACTGAAAGCTTTAGGATTGTTAGCCAGGAACTGGTTGAGAGTAGCATGGTGCTGCTGGAAGAAGTTGCCTTGGTTCACTGGAACACCCTGATTAGCTTGATTAGCTTGCATAGCTTGCATTTGTTGCATCATCTGCATCATCAACTGAGTGTTCTGAGCTGTATTCTGCATAATTGCTCTCCAAGCCTCAGGCGGAGGAGGAGGGGAAGGAGGACGTTCTGGAACCTCTTCACCCTCTGGGTTAGCATTCGGAACCCTTTTCGGAGCCATCCTATAAGAGATGACCATGAATCAGCAATTGATTGACAAAAGGAATAAGCTGAATCAATGGAATGAATTGCAACAAGTCTTCACAATAATCATTCGAACAATAAGAACGAATGAAATCATCCGAACAAGAGGAACGAATGTATTTCTCAGTTAATTGATAACATCAGTCTTCACGAGAAGCCACATAGGGATCAAAAGGATAAAATAAGAAAAAACAACAAGGTACAGACGGGAACAAACACAAGAGAGGAGTTTCGTTCTAACATCTTTGTGCTGAAAGCATATGAACGTGTTACGAAAAGGTTTTGCAATCCCCGGATCAGCATAGCCAAGGACCCTTTAAGATGCAACTCCTGATAGTAACATCGGTCATATAACTCCTTCACTCAATGTCGAACCCCGAACTCACTAACCTGCATTCGTTGGAAGAATGCCTACGATCTACTGGATAAAACCCACCTATAGATTTCCGAAAGATTCCAGTTATGCAATCAGGTGTTGGGGATACACGGGAAGCACCGCGCAATCAACTCTAACCTACATCCAGGTGTATCCATCCTTCAACACATAACCAGTCTTTCTCGGAAACTGTGTACCTCGGACCTTCGAAAAGCATCCACTATAACAAGCTATGGCAATACTCCCGAACTACCTCCCCAGTACTGGGTGATGTCGGGGTTATCTTGCCACTGGCCGTATAGGGGAGATTTTCGATGTCGGCCGTCTTAAGTATTTAGCACTGTCGCGATAAGCTTGTTACAATGATACCCCGAAGCTCAACTCCTCGGTAACAGGAGGCATCGGGAACAATATCCTTGTCACAAGAACATCGAAACAATCCCAGAATACTCGCGGGATTCCTAAAAAAAAAATTTGTGCAAATTTTGAAGATAGGAGAGACAAGAGTAGACGTCAGGAGTCCTCACCAGAGAGAAAGGGGATGAGAAGCAAAGAAATCCTACTCTCCAATATAATATAGGACTCAAAAAGTTTTCAGTGTGTGCCTAGACTCGACCGTCAACGGTTCGATCAAACAGTGGGGGCTCCTAGGTCGGAGAAGGCTCTGATACCAACTTGTAATGCCCAGGATGGAGTTATACCTCCTACGTGTCGAGGCACGACTTAAAGGCATAAGTCCATCCTAGAATGATCTCAAGTTTGGTAATCTTGCACAACTCATGTAAAAGAGAGGATAGTAAACTGAAAATAGTTGGCTTACACTCGCCACGTCACAGAATTACAGTACAAGTCTCAAACATCATACATTAAGAGCACTACAACCCTCTAAGGGCAAAAGCCAAATGTCAAAGTACCAAACTCAGATAAATAAACCACAGGCGGATCGAATCCTAGTAAGAGACTCCACTACTGATCGTCCGGGTAGCGCACGTAGTACCGACTACGCTCCTCGTCGTACTCCCAATCCAGCTCGGTGCCATCACCTGGATAGCTCACAGCTGGACCTGCATCTGGTGTGTGAAGTAACTGTGAGCCACAGAGGACTCAGCAATCCCGTTCCCGGGTATCAGAACTATTTAAGCCTTTAGGTGAGGGAAAGGCTGAAGAAAAGAACAAGTCTGCAGCAGCAACTAGCATCTAGCTTACGCAAGTGAGAGCGAGAAGAGAAGGCATCGGCGAGAAGTGATCACGAAGTGATCCTAGCTACAAGCTCCACAAGTATAACCCCTCCGTGTTCAACTCCCGAATCCCTATTCGGAAATTGACAGTCACGGAACACACGCTGGTAGTGTATTAGTAACATTGTGTCAAGTTTTCTACAACCGGAATTAACAAGCTCCCATCTGCCACATAACCGCGGGCACGGCTTTCGAAAGTTCAAACCCTGCAGGGGTGTTCCAACTTGACCCATTACAAGCCCACGATCCGCGGAGTCGCAACTCCAAAGTGGGAAGACCCGAGTATCCTCGGAATCCCGTGCTCAAGATATACCGAGCTAAGGAAAGACTAATCCAGCAAATCCTCCCGGCGTGCCGACACCCTGATAGTAGCCGCGCGTATCTCGTCTCAGGCCACGACCGGATGGGCGATCCCACAGGTTTTTACCAGACCTTGAGTTTCCTCGAGGTGGCCCCGCGTAACCCCCAGTTTGGACCAACACTCATGAGGAGCACTGGCCCGGGTTGTTGAATTAAGAAAAAGGGTTTATAACTCCCTATGCAAGTTTAGTTTGTTATTAGGCAAATAGTACCAATGTTGGGATTTGCTGGAAAAGACTTAGCACTTAGCGGTTTATCGAGGGGGTCCCATACACCCCAACCGTGTTAGGAACGCATAATCAAGGAACATAATACCGGCTTATACGGATCCTAACGGCATGAGTGGAACAAATCACCAAGCAAAAGGCTTAGCCTTCCACCCTTGCCAATATATAGATGATTTCATTTTAAGCATTTATATAGTGTGATATAACCCAACCAAGCTTCAACATGGAGCAAGCATCTTCACTTCACCTGCAACTAGCAACGCTATAAGAAGGGCTGAGCGAAGCGTACTTAGCCAAGCAACGGTTTGCATAGGTAGGTTGGTTAAACATGGCAATTGGTTACAAGTAGGAGGCTGACAAGAAGAACATGGGCATCGAGGCAAAACTATAGATCGAGACTACTAGCAATAGGCAAAGATAGTAATGTTATCGGGGTTCGGTCATCTTGCCTGAAGAGAAGTCGTTCGGATCGTAAGAAGGGTCCTCGTGCTCAACCTCGTTGGAAACCTCGTGCTCAACTTCGTACCCGGTCTCAGCTTCCGGCTCTAAACAAAACAATCACACCAAGCACCAATCAACAAGATGCAATGCGCACTCGAAAAACATGAATGCATGATGGATGCACTAAGGATGCACACGGAGCACGTAAAACATCACTCAAGCAAAACACCTCACAACATGATAACAAACTGATATTATTAATCTACACAGAAAATCAATCAAGTTTGATATAAGATTCGCTGAAATCGGAGTTACGGGCTAAAAGTTATGCCCGAAACAAGATTTGAGCGAAAGCTGAAAATTACAGCAACATAGCATCTTTGGAGCTCAAAATAATTAAGCTAAAGCACCCAAAAAGCATGGCAATGGACATTAACACAAACTATACATATAGTACAGCAACTAGGTCCAAGGTGCACCCCCAACGGAGTCACGGATCAATAGCAATGATCTTGGACATATCGAACTTTGCAATAAAATTCTGGCAGCAGAATTTTATTGAAACTTTAGAGCAAAAGATAAACATGCTACAGCCACTCAAATGGACATGTGAGGTCATGAATGGAAAGACAACAATATATACTACAAGGAACAATCAAAATCCACCCCAAAACTATCATGCTTTTTCCTAGAACATCACACGAACATGGCATCGGAACGTTACAGATTTCAGACTTAGTGAAATTTCACTAAGTCCTAAAACAGCAATATCATCATAGCATATAAAAGAGCATGTTTAAGTCACCTCGAAACTAAACATGGCAAAGGGTAAGCACCTCATCAAAGTGCATATGAAGGTGATCCCGAAACACACAAGCATGCATCATAGAGGTGAACACACCGATTGCAACGAGCTCAACAAGATGGCATTTCATGACAAGTGAAAACACAACATATGAACATGGCACTTTGCAATGATGATAACAAGGAAATAATAAATCTACCATGCAACCTATCACAAGCATCACGTAGTTCGTGGCAAGACGAACACGTGGACATGTCATTTGCATCGTTTGGACAAACGAGCTAAAAGTTATCACATGGCAAAGGTGGCATGAAAAATAACACATAACAGCAGTTTATATCATGATGCACTCTTGCAACAGAAAAACAAGTGTCTAGATGACATCTAACATGCATGACAACAACAGGTAAAACGTAGAGCACATCTCCACGAACGTCTGGACATGCTACACGCGCAAAACGGAGCATCAGGCAAAAAGTTAGAGCAGGTCAAACTTTGCATATCAGATTAACAGAACAGAGACTTAGATCTAGGGTTCAACCTCTGGATCTGGGAAAAAACGGACGAACGGGCCGGCGGCTGCGGATCTGGCCCTGCCGGCGGACAGAGGCGGCCCGGCGGTGGCCCGCGAAGAACAGTTCGGCGGAAGGACGCGGTCGGCCCGCGGTGGGCCTCGGCGGAAGAGGGAGGCGGCCCGCGCGCGGCGACCTGGCCTCGGTGGAGCGGTGGCCCTCGACGGCCCGCGGAAGGAAGCGCCCAGGCGCGCGGTGCGGGAGGATGCGGCGCGGTGGCGAGGATGCGGCGGCCCGGCTCGGGCGAGGGAGCGAAGCGCCCGGCCCGCTGCGGTGGAGACGGCCCGACGCGGTGGAGAAGGGCCCGGCGCTGCGCGGTGTGGAACCAGGAGCGGGAGCGCTGGCGGTGTACGGGCCGGCCCGGGAGGCGGCCTGGCCTCGCGGTGGAGGAGGCCAGCCCGGTGCTGGGCCGGGGATCTGGCCCGCGCGGAAGCAGGCGAAGGCGGCGAGCTGGTGGGATGCGGCCCGGCGGCCCAGGCGCGGGGTTGCGGCGCGGAGCCGCCTGCGGTGGCGCGGGGCGGCCTGGCCCGAGGCGCGAGGCGGGCTGGCCGACGATCTGGTCCCCCCAGATCGGGATCCGGCGCGGATGAAGCCTGGCGCGCGAGGAGGCCGGTCGAGGACGCTGCGAAGGCTAGGCGGCGTTGACCTCGCCCAGGTCGAGGATTCCGGTCGGCTGCGGCTGGATCGAAGGATCCCCTCGGGATCCGGGCAGAAAATCTGGATCTGAAGTAGAAAATGAAAAAAAAAGAGGGGAGAGAGGAGGAAGAAGAAGGGGATGCCCAAAATAGACTAGGGGGGTCTATATGTAGCAGTTTTTAGGGTTAGGAGGGGATTTAGGGGCGCTAGGAGCCCTCCGATCGCGATCCGACGGATCCGATCGCGGGGATAGAATAAAAGGCCTAGGAGGAAAATAAAAGAAAGCAGTAGGGGTGTTTCCGGGACACGAAGCGAAGGCACTTCGGACCCACACGGACAACGGATGGGAAAGTCAACGGAGTCCAAACGAGATGTGATTTGAGAGGCGGGTTGCACACAACAAAACAACAACACACACAACAACCTCGCGGCACACCGGTAACGTAAAACGCCCGAATAACAAAGTAGGCCTACGGGACGTCACGGACACATGAGGGAGCTCCGGAACGCGAAACGGACAACGGGAAGAAACACGACGAACCGGATGCAACCCACAACACAAATGCAATGCAATGCACATGTCTATATGATATGAATGAATGCCACACACTCACACAACAAAACGACGAAAACCCGAAAGACAAGAACCCGAAATGGAAATAGATGAAGCCGGAGATATATTATATACCCAAAAGGGAAAGTATTACATCCGGGGCATTACAAACTCTCCTCTACTACAAAAAGATCTCGTCCCGAGATCTAGGACTGGGAAAAGGAAGGGTACTCGGAACGAAGATGATCTTCTCGTTCCCAGGTAGCTTCTCGGTCTGTGTGATGTGACCACGGGACTTTCAGAAACTTGATGGACTTGTTGCGAGTCTTGCGTTCGGTTTCTTCGAGAATTGCAACTGGATGCTCTCGGTAGGAAAGGTCTTGTTGAAGATCAATCTCCTCAAACGGAATCATGCGCTCAGGTGCCTTGAAGCATTTGCGAAGTTGAGACACATGGAAGACATCATGAACATTTGCAAAGTTGGAAGGGAGCTCAAGCTGATAGGCTAGATCGCCTCTTTTGCCAAGAATCTTGAAAGGCCCGACGTATCTAGGAGCAAGTTTTCCTTTGATACCGAATCTTTGGGTTCCTTTCATCGGAGAAACTCGGAGATAGACATGATCACCGATGTCGAAAGCCAAATCACGATGCTTTCCGTCATAGTAGCTCTTCTGACGCGACTGAGCGGCCTTGAGATTCTCACGTATGACTTTGCACATTTCTTCGGCTTCTGAGATCAAGTCATTGCCAAGAAGTTGGCGTTCGCCTGTTTCCGACCAGTTGAGAGGGGTACGGCACTTTCTGCCATAGAGAATTTCAAACGGTGCTTTGCCTGCACTTGCTTGAAAGTTGTTGTTGTAAGAGAACTCGGCAAATGGAAGACAGTCTTCCCATTTCATGCCGAAGGAGATGACACAGGCTCTGAGCATATCTTCTAGGATCTGATTCACATGCTCGACTTGACCACTAGTCTGAGGGTGAAAGGCAGTGTTGAACCTGATCTTAGTGCCCATGGCGGACTGAAAGGAGTCCCAGAACCTTGATGTGAACAAGCTGCCATGGTCTGAGGATATCACTTGAGGAATGCCATGAAGCGACACAATTCTGGAAGTGTACAGCTCTGCAAGTTGAGCTGCATTGATTGATTCTTTGACTGGAAGAAAGTGAGCGACTTTGGTAAGCTTGTCAATCACCACAAAGATAGCATCATTGCCTCGCTTGGATTTAGGAAAGCCAGTGACGAAGTCCATTTCAATGTGGTCGAACTTCCACTCGGGAATAGGAAGAGGTTGGAGAAGACCGGCTGGACGTTGATGTTCTGCTTTCACTCTTCTGCATACATCACATTCGTTCACGAATTGGGCAATCTCCCTTTTCATGCGTGTCCACCAGTAAGACTGCTTGAGATCTTGATACATCTTGGAACTGCCAGGATGAATGGAAAGGAGAGAGTCATGAGCTTCTTCCATTATGAGCTTCCTGAGATCACCTTTGGGAACAACGAGTCTGTCCTCGAAGAACAAGGTATCTCTCTCATCAACACGGAAGCACTTGTATTTTGGAGTGCCCTTAGCAATCCCATGTTTCACCTTCTTCACCATGGTATCACTGAGCTGGGCCTCACGGACTTGATCTTCCAAGGTAGGAGCAATTTGGAGATTTGCAAGAAAACACTGCGGAACAACCTGGAGGTTGAGCTTCCTGAATGCTTCACAAAGCTCAGGCTGGTATGGCTTGATAAGAAGGCTGTTGCAATATGCCTTTCTGCTCAAAGCATCTGCAATCACATTCGCCTTGCCTGGAGTGTATTCAATGCTGGGGTTGTACTCTTGGATCATCTCGACCCAACGAGTCTGGCGGAGGTTCAGATGCGGCTGTGTGAAGATGTACTTCAAGCTCTTGTGATCAGTGAAGATGTCGACCTTTCTGCCCAACAACAGATGTCTCCACGTAATCAGAGCATGTACCACAGCTGCTAGCTCGAGATCATGTGTGGGATAGTTCTTCTCACTGGGCTTGAGCTGCCGAGAAGTATATGCCACAATTTTCTTATCTTGCATAAGCACACCACCAAGACCTTGAAGAGAAGCATCACAGAATACTTCATAGGGCTTGGTTTCATCCGGAGGAGTCGGAACTGGAGCAGAGACAAGCTTCTCTTTGAGGGTTTTGAAAGCCACTTCACACTCGGGAGACCAAAAGTATTTGACATTCTTCTGAAGCAGGTTGGAAAGAGGCTTGGCAATCTTGGAGAAGTTCTCCACAAACCTTCTGCAATAGCTGGCAAGACCCAGAAAACTGCGGAGCTGCTTGACGTTCTGAGGAGCTTCCCAGTTGACAATTGCTTCAACTTTCTCGGGATTAACCGCAATACCGTCAGCTGAGATGATGTGGCCCAGGTACAAAACCTTATCGAGCCAAAACTCGCACTTGGAGAACTTGGCATAGAATTTATGCTCTCGGAGTCGATCAAGAACCAGTCGTAAGTGCTTTTCGTGATCTTCTTCATTCTTGGAAAACACCAGAATATCATCCAGATACACAAGCACAAACTCGCCAGTATAGGGGTTGAAGATGTAATGCATCATCCTTGAAAAGGTAGGAGGAGCATTGGCGAGACCGAAGGACATGACGGTATACTCGTATGAACCATAGCTCGTTCTGAAGGCCGTCTTGGGAATGCCTTCCTCGCGAATGCGAATTTGATGATAGCCCATTCGGAGGTCAAGCTTAGAGAACACTTTAGATCCTTTGAGCTGCTCAAAGAGTTCGTTGATGTTGGGGAGCGGATACTTGTTCTTAATCGTCTTCTTGTTCAATGGCCGGTAGTCAACACAGAGACGCTCCGTGCCATCTTTCTTCTTGACAAATAAGACGCCACAGCCCCACGGAGATGTACTCGGCCTGATGAGACCCATACTCTCCTGCTTATCAAGCTGCTTCTTCAATTCCTTCAATTCATCCGGAGAGAGCTTGTAAGGACGCCGGCAAGCAGGCTCAGTGCCCGGCTCGAGTTCGATGACAAACTCCACCTGACGGTGTGGAGGCATGCCTGGAAGATCTTCTGGAAAGACGTCTTGATACTCGTTCACCACAGGAATTTGCTCTATGGCATTAATTTCACCCTTATCATTGAGAGAGAAAAGCCGAATAGTATTATCCCTGGAGGCGAAGATAATCACATCTTCATCAGAATGAGCCATCTTGACTTCCTTTTGAGCACAATCAATGTGAGCATCATGCTGAGAAAGCCAATCCATTCCGAGGATGAGGTCGATGTCAGAATTGCCGAGAATCACCGGAGAAGCCAAAAATCGATAATCACCCATGCGAATAGAAACATCCGGAGCAAATATCTTTGAATGCAATAGTTTGCCTGGAGAAACAACTGACAATTCTCTTGGCAAACTTCTGGTGACGATGTTGTGCTTGGATGCAAAAGGATATGACATGAAAGAGCAAGTAGCACCTGAATCAAATAACACTTTAGCTGGAAAAGAGTTCACTGGAAGGTTACCCAAAATGACATCAGACGAATTCTCCGCTTGTGCTGCATTCATCAGATTGACCCTTGCAGACTTTGGATCATGCCTGACAATAGCTGAACTCATAGGTGGAGGAGGAGGAAGACGCTTCGGATTCGGACATCTGTTGGCATAGTGACCTTTCTGAGTGCATTTGTTGCAAGTCACTTCTGAGAGAGGACGGAAATGAGAGCCACTGGACTTGGAGCCTTGAGACTGAAACTGCTTCTTCGACTGGTTGCTCGGGTTGGGTGGGTGGGAGAAACCACGACTACTAGAGTTCTTGTTGTTGGAGTTGTTGAAGTTGTTGTATGGAGCTCGGATCACTGGAGGAGGAGGAAGCCAGAATTTCTGTTGTTTCGCAGCCAACTGAGACGATGAGGAAGAGTGAACAGCATCTCGAATTCTCTTCTTAGAAGCCTCCATCTTGAGCTGAGCTGCTTCTTGTTTCAAAGCCATGTTATAGAACTTATCGAATTCGTCTGGCTCGAACAAAGTGAGAGCAAGCTGAAGTTCATCTTTGAGACCTCCACGGAACTGATAGATTTTACTCTTTGCATCAGGAATGTCTTGCTTTGCATAGCGAGCGAGGTTTTGGAACTTGACATTATACTGATAGACTGTCATGGAGCCCTGCTTGAGGTTGCGGAATTGCTCACGCATACCCTCGATGACACTTGTAGGAATGTGATGCGAGCGGAAATCCTTGCAGAAATTCTCCCAAGAGATCACTTGACCCGGCCTTGAGTCTTTGTACTGCTGCCACCAGTCAGCTGCTTGATCTTTCAGTTGGAAGGCTGCAAACTTCACATAGTCATCTTCTTTCACGTTACTGCACTCAAAATGCTTCTTTATGTCGGTCAGCCAATCCTCAGCATCAAGAGGATCGACACAGTAACTGAAAGCTTTAGGATTGTTAGCCAGGAACTGGTTGAGAGTAGCATGGTGCTGCTGGAAGAAGTTGCCTTGGTTCACTGGAACACCCAGATTAGCTTGGTTAGCTTGCATAGCTTGCATTTGTTGCATCATCTGCATCATCAACTGAGTGTTCTGAGCTGTAGTCTGCATAATTGCTCTCCAAGCCTCAGGCGGAGGAGGAGGGGAAGGAGGACGTTCTGGAACCTCTTCACCCTCTGGGTTAGCATTCGGAACCCTTTTCGGAGCCATCCTGTAAGAGATGACCACGAATCAGCAATTGATTGACAAAAGGAATAAGCTGAATCAATGGAATGAATTGCAACAAGTCTTCACAATAATCATTCGAACAATAAGAACGAATGAAATCATCCGAACAAGAGGAACGAATGAATTTCTCAGTTAATTGATAACATCAGTCTTCACGAGAAGCCACATAGGGATCAAAAGGATAAAATAAGAAAAAACAACTAGGTACAGACGGGAACAAACACAAGAGAGGAGTTTCGTTCTAACATCTTTGTGCTGAAAGCATATGAACGCGTTACGAAAAGGTTTTGCAATCCCCGGATCAGCATAGCTAAGGACCCTTTAAGATGCAACTCCTGATAGTAACATCGGTCATATAACTCCTTCACTCAATGTCGAACCCCGAACTCACTAACCTGCATTCGTTGGAAGAATGCCTACGATCTACTGGATAAAACCCACCTATAGATTTCCGAAAGATTCCAGTTATGCAATCAGGTGTTGGGGATACACGGGAAGCACCGCGCAATCAACTCTAACCTACATCCAGGTGTATCCATCCTTCAACACATAACCAGTCTTTCTCGGAAACTGTGTACCTCGGACCTTCGAAAAGCATCCACTATAACAAGCTATGGCAATACTCCCGAACTACCTCCCCAGTACTGGGTGATGTCGGGGTTATCTTGCCACTGGCCGTATAGGGGAGATTTTCGATGTCGGCCGTCTTAAGTATTTAGCACTGTCGCGATAAGCTTGTTACAATGATACCCCGAAGCTCAACTCCTCGGTAACAGGAGGCATCGGGAACAATATCCTTGTCACAAGAACATCGAAACAATCCCAGAATACTCGCGGGATTCCGAAAAAAAAATCTGTGCAAATTTTGAAGATAGGAGAGACAAGAGTAGACGTCAGGAGTCCTCACCAGAGAGAAAGGGGATGAGAAGCAAAGAAATCCTACTCTCCGTTATAATATAGGACTCAAAAAGTTTTCAGTGTGTGCCTAGACTCGACCGTCAACGGTTCGATCAAACAGTGGGGGCTCCTAGGTCGGAGAAGGCTCTGATACCAACTTGTAATGCCCAGGATGGAGTTATACCTCCTACGTGTCGAGGCATGACTTAAAGGCATAAGTCCATCCTAGAATGATCTCAAGTTTGGTAATCTTGCACAACTCATGTAAAAGAGAGGATAGTAAACTGAAAATAGTTGGCTTACACTCGCCACGTCACAGAATTACAGTACAAGTCTCAAACATCATACATTAAGAGCACTACAACCCTCTAAGGGCAAAAGCCAAATGTCAAAGTACCAAACTCAGATAAATAAACCACAGGCGGATCGAATCCTAGTAAGAGACTCCACTACTGATCGTCCGGGTAGCGCACGTAGTACCGACTACGCTCCTCGTCGTACTCCCAATCCAGCTCGGTGCCATCACCTGGATAGCTCACAGCTGGACCTGCATCTGGTGTGTGAAGTAACTGTGAGCCACAGAGGACTCAGCAATCCCGTTCCCGGGTATCAGAACTATTTAAGCCTTTAGGTGAGGGAAAGGCTGAAGAAAAGAACAAGTCTGCAGCAGCAACTAGCATCTAGCTTACGCAAGTGAGAGCGAGAAGAGAAGGCATCGGCGAGAAGTGATCACGAAGTGATCCTAGCTACAAGCTCCACAAGCATAACCCCTCCGTGTTCAACTCCCGAATCCCTATTCGGAAATTGACAGTCACGGAACACATGCTGGTAGTGTATTAGTAACATTGTGTCAAGTTTTCTACAACCGGAATTAACAAGCTCCCATCTGCCACATAACCGCGGGCACGGCTTTCGAAAGTTCAAACCCTGCAGGGGTGTTCCAACTTGACCCATTACAAGCCCACGATCCGCGGAGTCGCAACTCCAAAGTGGGAAGACCCGAGTATCCTCGGAATCCCGTGCTCAAGATATACCGAGCTAAGGAAAGACTAATCCAGCAAATCCTCCCGGCGTGCCGACACCCTGATAGTAGCCGCGCGTATCTCGTCTCAGGCCACGACCGGATGGGCGATCCCACAGGTTTTTACCAGACCTTGAGTTTCCTCGAGGTGGCCCCGCGTAACCCCCAGTTTGGACCAACACTCATGAGGAGCACTGGCCCGGGTTGTTGAATTAAGAAAAAGGGTTTATAACTCCCTATGCAAGTTTAGTTTGTTATTAGGCAAATAGTACCAATGTTGAGATTTGCTGGAAAAGACTTAGCACTTAGCGGTTTATTGAGGGGGTCCCATACACCCCAACCGTGTTAGGAACGCATAATCAAGGAACATAATACCGGCTTATACGGATCCTAACGGCATGAGTGGAACAAATCACCAAGCAAAAGGCTTAGCCTTCCACCCTTGCCAATATATAGATGATTTCATTTTAAGCATTTATATAGTGTGATATAACCCAACCAAGCTTCAACATGGAGCAAGCATCTTCACTTCACCTGCAACTAGCAACGCTATAAGAAGGGCTGAGCGAAGCGTACTTAGCCAAGCAACGGTTTGCATAGGTAGGTTGGTTAAACATGGCAATTGGTTACAAGTAGGAGGCTGACAAGAAGAACATGGGCATCGAGGCAAAACTATAGATCGAGACTACTAGCAATAGGCAAAGATAGTAATGTTATCGGGGTTCGGTCATCTTGCCTGAAGAGAAGTCGTTCGGATCGTAAGAAGGGTCCTCGTGCTCAACCTCGTTGGAAACCTCGTGCTCAACTTCGTACCCGGTCTCAGCTTCCGGCTCTAAACAAAACAATCACACCAAGCACCAATCAACAAGATGCAATGCGCACTCGAAAAACATGAATGCATGATGGATGCACTAAGGATGCACACGGAGCACGTAAAACATCACTCAAGCAAAACACCTCACAACATGATAACAAACTGATATTATTAATCTACACAGAAAATCAATCAAGTTTGATATAAGATTCGCTGAAATCAGAGTTACGGGCTAAAAGTTATGCCCAAAACAAGATTTGAGCGAAAGCTGAAAATTACAGCAACATAGCATCTTTGGAGCTCAAAATAATTAAGCTACAGCACCCAAAAAGCATGGCAAAGGACATTAACACAAACTAGACATATAGTACAGCAACTAGGTCCAAGGTGCACCCCCAACGGAGTCACGGATCAATAGCAATGATCTTGGACATATCGAACTTTGCAATAAAATTCTGGCAGCAGAATTTTATTGAAACTTTAGAGCAAAAGATAAACATGCTACAGCCACTCAAATGGACATGTGAGGTCATGAATGGAAAGACAACAATATATACTACAAGGAACAATCAAAATCCACCCCAAAACTATCATGCTTTTTCCTAGAACATCACACGAACATGGCATCGGAACGTTACAGATTTCAGACTTAGTGAAATTTCACTAAGTCCTAAAACAGCAACATCATCATAGCATATAAAAGAGCATGTTTAAGTCACCTCGAAACTAAACATGGCAAAGGGTAAGCACCTCATCAAAGTGCATATGAAGGTGATCCCGAAACACACAAGCATGCATCATAGAGGTGAACACACCGATTGCAACGAGCTCAACAAGATGGCATTTCATGACAAGTGAAAACACAACATATGAACATGGCACTTTGCAATGATGATAACAAGAAAATAATAAATCTACCATGCAACCTATCACAAGCATCACGTAGTTCGTGGCAAGACGAACACGTGGACATGTCATTTGCATCGTTTGGACAAACGAGCTAAAAGTTATCACATGGCAAAGGTGGCATGAAAAATAACACATAACAGCAGTTTATATCATGATGCACTCTTGCAACAGCAAAACAAGTGTCTAGATGACATCTAACATGCATGACAACAACAGGTAAAACGTAGAGCACATCTCCACGAACGTCTGGACATGCTACACGCGCAAAATGGAGCATCAGGCAAAAAGTTAGAGCAGGTCAAACTTTGCATATCAGATTAACAGAACAGAGACTTAGATCTAGGGTTCAACCTCTGGATCTGGGAAAAAAACGGACGAACGGGCCGGCGCCTGCGGATCTGGCCCAGCCGGCGGACAGAGGCGGCCCGGCGGTGGCCCGCGAAGAATAGTTCGGCGGAAGGACGCGGTCGGCCCGCGGTGGGCCTCGGCGGAAGAGGGAGGCGGCCCGCACGCGGCGACCTGGCCTCGGTGGAGCGGTGGCCCTCGACGGCCCGCGGAAGGAAGCGCCCAGGCGCGCGGTGCGGGAGGATGCGGCGCGGTGGCGAGGATGCGGTGGCCCGGCTCGGGCGAGGGAGCGGAGCGCCCGGCCCGCTGCAGTGGAGGCGGCCCGACGCGGTGGAGAAGGGCTCGGCGCTGCGCGGTGTGGAACCAGGAGCGGGAGCGCTGGCGGTGTACGGGCCGGCCCGGGAGGCGGCCTGGCCTCGCGGCGGAGGAGGCCAGCCCGGTGCTGGGCCGGGGATCTGGCCCGCGCGGAAGCAGGCGAAGGCGGCGAGCTGGTGGGATGCGGCCCGGCGGCCCAGGCGCGGGGTTGCGGCGCGGAGGCGCCTGCGGTGGCGCGGGGCGGCCTGGCCCGAGGCGCGAGGCGGGCTGGCCGACGATCTGGTCCCCCCAGATCGGGATCCGGCGCGGACAAAGCCTGGCGCGCGAGGAGGCCGGTCGAGGACGCTGCGGAGGCTGGGCGGCGTTGACCTCGCCCAGATCAAGGATTCCGGTCGGCTGCGGCTGGATCGAAGGATCCCCTCGGGATCCGGGCAGAAAATCTGGATCTGAAGTAGAAAATGAAAAAAAAAGAGGGGAGAGAGGAGGAAGAAGAAGGGGATGCCCAAAATAGACTAGGGGGGTCTATATGTAGCAGTTTTTAGGGTTAGGAGGGGATTTAGGGGCGCTAGGAGCCCTCCGATCGCGATCCGACGGATCCGATCGCGGGGATAGAATAAAAGGCCTAGGAGGAAAATAAAAGAAAGCAGTAGGGGTGTTTCCGGGACACGAAGCGAAGGCACTTCGGACCCACACGGACAACGGATGGGAAAGTCAACGGAGTCCAAACGAGATGAGATTTGAGAGGCGGGTTGCACACAACAAAACAACAACACACACAACAACCTCGCGGCACACCGGTAACGTAAAACGCCCGAACAACAAAGTAGGCCTACGGGACGTCACGGACACGTGAGGGAGCTCCGGAACGCGAAACGGACAACGGGAAGAAACACGACGAACCGGATGCAACCCACAACACAAATGTAATGCAATGCACATGTCTATATGATATGAATGAATGCCACACACTCACACAACAAAACGGCGAAAACCCGAAAGACAAGAACCCGAAATGGAAATAGATGAAGCCGGAGATATATTATATACCCAAAAGGGAAAGTATTACATCCGGGGCATTACACCGTAACACATCATCCTGTGACCAACCCCTTAGTCACATTGAGCTCATTACGATGATGTCTTACCGAGTGGGCCCAGAGATACCTCTCCATCATACGGAGTGACAAATCCCAGTCTCGATTCGTGCCAACCCAACAGATACTTTCGGGGATACCCGTAGTGTACCTTTATAGCCACCCAGTTACGTTGTGATGTTTGGCACACCCAAAGTACTCCTACGGTATCCGGGAGTTGCACAATCTCATGGTCTAAGGAAAGGATACTTGACATTGGAAAAGCTTTAGCATACGAACTACACGATCTTGTGCTAGGATTAGGATTGGGTCTTGTCCATAACATCATCCTCCTAATGATGTGATCCCGTTATCAGTGATATCCAATGTCCATGGTCAGGAAACCGTAACCATCTATTGATCAACGAGCTAGTCAACTAGAGACTCACTAGGGACATGTTGTGGTCTATGTATTCACACATGCATTACGATTTCCGGATAATACATTTAAAGCATGAACAATAGACAATTATCATGAACAAGGAAATCTAATAATAACCATTTTATTATTGCCTCTAGGGCATATTTCTAACAATGGGCGCAGTGGCCTCGTCGTCAAATTCAGGCAGCAGTTTACGCTTGGGATAGCCTTTGGTTTGGCCGTTGTGGCCATGTTTTTGTTCGGGGTCTAGCACCTTGTTCCATCTATCATTGAGCGTGTCCTGTGCAGCTCAAAGCCGTCTCTGCTCCATTTTCAGGCTCCTTGCGGTGGCAATAAGCCTCCGATGGAAGCGCTTTTGTTCTGAGGGTTCTTCTGGGATGATGTATTCGTCGTCGCCCAGGCTAACCTCTTCTTTGAAGACAGGTTCGTAATTACTGTCTTCTGCATCGCTGTCATCGGACAGCGGCTTTGGACTCTGTTCGCCGTCCTCTCGCTCCTCCTGCTCCATCGCTGGGTCTGCGAGGTCTTCGGCTTGTTCCGGAGTATCATCGTCGTTAGTGACAGTGTTGCTACCTTTTCCTTTACGGGATTTGGTTCGGCGCTTTGGACGTCGACGTTTAGGAGGTTCTTCGACAGGCTTGTCCTCTAAGGGATCATTTTCGTCGTCGCCCTCCTTCTCCTTAGGTGTATCCACCATGTACACGTCGTATGAAGACGTAGCTATCCACCGCCCGGTTACGGGTCGGCTTTGATCTGGATCTGCTTCGGCTTCGAGGTCCATCCCTTTGATGTCTTCGAAAGCGTAGTCAAGTAGATCGGTTAGATCTTCAATTGTGGCTACCAAGTGGGTGGTGGGTGGGGAACAAAATTCTCCATCAGCCTCCAGTTCGAACCGGATACAATGCGGTTGTGTGTCCCCATCTAGGGAGAGGGATCTTAACGACTTTAACATGTCGCTAAAGGGTGAATGCTGAAAGATATCTGCAGCACTAAATTCGGCGATAGACGCCTGATCGAGCTTAAAGGGCGCAGATGTGCGTGATTCGGAATCTGAGGCCGGAGTTGAGCCCGGTGTTCCGATAACACAGGTCCCGCTCATAGTTGGGTCTGTGTGCGGCTCCAGTGTCGTTGCGGCTTCCGTGGCGGGGTTGAGCTTCCCATCCTCGGGTGACACAATTTGCTCCGGATCTAAGGCCAGAACTATTACAGGTGCTATTTCCTGATCCGATGATAGAGCTAGGTCATGTTCATCGCGATGGCAAGGAGAGATCGTCGCGGGCTCGAATCCGTCGAAGATCAAGTCGCCGCGTATATCAGCCACATAGTTTAAGCTCCCGAATCTGACCTGACGGCCAGGGGCGTAGCTCTCGGCCTCCTCAAGGTGGCCTTCTGTGTCGGCACGGAGCATGAAGCCGCCGAACTCAAAAAGTTGGCCAAGAGGGAAAATTCCCTCGGTGTCGCCGTCGTTGTTGGTGACACGACCCATCAGTCCTTCGGTCAAGGACATAGAGGAACTCTCAATGAAAGCACCAATGTCGGTGTCAATACCGGCGGATCTCGGGTAGGGGGTCCCAAACTATGCGTCTGAGGATCGATGGTAACAGGAGGCCGGGGACATGTTTACCCAGGTGCAGGCCCTCTCGATCGAGGTAATACCCTACTTCCTGCTATATTAATATGGATGAATATGAATACAAGAGTTGATCTACCTCGAGATTGTATTGGCTAAACCCTAGAGTCTAGCCTATGAGGATTTGTGTTTCTCTCTATCAGCCTCTACGGACTAAACCCTCCGGTTTATATACACACCGGAGGGGCCTAGGGTTTGTACATACCATCTTGTAGAGGAAGGAAAGATTACACCCAAACCTAAAACTTGCCATTATACGATTACAAGAGTCCTATCCGGATACGAGAGATGGTCTTTGACTATGATCTTCACAGCCCACCAGTCCGGTCCACCAAGAGCTATCTGGCCTCCCGAGGACCCCTCGATCCATGACTCCCTCAGTTACACACAGGGTTCAATGTGAGTTAAGACAGGAGGGTTACTGGTAATGCCTACTATTAATGATCTTTATGACTGCAGAGTGAACGCCTGACAGTTGCCATCCTGGGATGGCTTTTGATCTTTTGTACTCCGAATGTTTCTTCATATGGCCGAGTGACGTTGTTGTGGTCGAGTGGAATTGAGATATCTGAGTGGAATCTTCGTCGAGTTGGTTACACTTCAAGGCGGTATCAGTCGGTATCTTCCTTTGGACTTTGAATGTCTTTGACTTTAGGGCAGTGTCCTTGGGCAAGGTGTCTAGATCAGGCCTATGACCCTACCCTTGGTACGTGTCATCGTCACTGCAGAAATTTAGTTCTCCAGGTGTGGTTGAATTGACAACTCAACTGTTAATACTTGCAAATATTCTTTGGCTCCCCTTGTGTCGAATCAATAAATTTGGGTTGAATACTCTACCCTCGAAAACTATTGCGGTCCCCTATACTTGTGGTTGTGGGTTATCATTGACCTCTTGGATCTTGCTTTCTCTCTATTTCTCCCATGATTCTTGCATCTTTTTTAGGGAAAAGAGAGAGGAGATCTAGATCTACATTATCCACCAATCCATCTCTCCTCTTAGTGAGGGGAACCTTGTGGACCTAGATCTTGGGTTTCTTTTGTGTTATCCTTGTTCTTCCTCTCATATTCCTCCATAGCTTTCATTGCATTGGTGAGATTTGAGAGCGAGGGACTTGAGCACTTTGTGTGTTCTTGTCATTGTATTAGTTGCATCGGTTTGAGTTCTCCACGGTGATACATGGAAGTGAAAGTTGAGAAGCTTTTTACTCTTGAGTGTTTGGGCACCCTAGAGCTTGTGCGTCTTGGGTGCTTGGGTGCCCTAGACGGTTTATGCTGTCACGAAACTCAATCATTGTGGTGTAAAGCTCCAGGCAAGCTTCGTGATCTCCAATTAAGTTGTGGAGACTACCCCAAGCAATGTGTACGGGTTCAGTAACCTCCCTCAGGGGTCGTCAATGGTATGGGTCTAGTGACCGCCCTCAAGGGTCCCTATGTGGATTCATGACACCTTGCATTGTGCGAGGGCGTGAGGATAATACGGTGGCCCTAGTGGCATCTGGGGGAGCAATTGTGCCTTCACACCCCACCGATGGAGATTAGCCTCTGTAAGGGTGTGAACTTCGGGATACATCGTCGTCTCTGCGATCCTCGGTTATCTCTTACCCGAGCCCTTTACTTATGCACTTACATTGTTATAGCCTTCGTGCTTGAAGGTATATATCTTGCTATCACTTTGTTGTTTATCTTCCTTGGCATAAGTTGTTGGTGCACATGATTGAGCCTAGTATATTTGTGCTTTGTGCTTGACAAATTAAACACTAGTTTTATTCTGCATTTGTTCAAACCTAAACTGTAAATATTTTCACCCCCATGCGACATCCATGTCCTTTCAATAGGGTGGCTAGGGGTTTGGTCAGTGGGTTGCGGGGAGTCAAACGGCGGTGGTGGCATGGCCTAGGGTGTCATGGTGAGGGCTGGTGGTGGTGGTGCCCAAGTGATGGAGCACCGATCGATTCGTAGGCAGTAGGCCATCCAGACCTTACTCATCTCATGTGGGAGGCTGTGAGTGAAGGGAGGAGAGTGTGAGGGTTAGGAGATGAGGATGGGCGATTTTATAGCCGCGACGGGGTAACAGGGCCATGGCGCCAATGTGTGCAAGCTCACGGTGAGTTGGCTCTGCCCTGGCCTTTGTCGTGCCTCGGGTGGTGATGTAGGGGCCATGGAGGTCTAGTGGAGGCCCAGTGCTTCCTACACCAGTTGTGGAACTATGCAACGATGGTGGCGTACGGGCACACAATACTCATGGCGTTGGGCGAGGGGGCCAACGCTGGGGGACTTTGGTTGGGCGTGTGCATGGCCATACGCGAGCGTGGGTGAGCCAAGAATGAGTGGATGTGCGGCTGGGCAGTGGCTAGAGTGCCATGTGTTGGGTGCTGTTCAAAGAGCGCTCTATGGCATGCCAATGATTCGTCTCCAACGTATCTACTTTTCCAAACCCTTTTGCCCTTGTTATGGACTCTAACTTGCATGATTTGAATGGAACTAACCCGGACTGACACTATTTTCGACAGAATTGCCATGGTGTTGTTTTTGTGTAGAAATAAAAAGTCCTCGGAATGACCTAAAACTCCACGGAGATTTATTTTGGAATATATAAAAAATATATGCAAGAAGATCCATACCAGGGGCCCACACCCTATCCACGAGGGTGGGGGGCGCGCCCCCCTGCCCAGGGCGCGCCCCCTGCCTCGTGGGCCCCCTAGTGCTCCACCGACGTATCCCCGGATCCTATATATTCACTTTCGGGGAGAAAAAAATCAGGGGGAAAGAAATATCATGTTTCACGAGATGGAGCCGCCGCCAAGCCCTAATCTCTCTCGGGAGGGCTGATCTGGAGTCAGTTCGGGGCTCCGGAGAGTGGAGATCGTCGCCATTGTCATCATCAACCTTCCTCCATCACCAATTCCATGATGCTCACCGCCGTGCGTGAGTAATTCCATTGTAGGCTTGCTGGACGGTGATGGGTTGGATGGGCTCTATCATGTAATCGAGTTAGTTTTGTTAGGGTTTGATCCCTAGTATCCACTATGTTCTGAGATTGATGTTGCTATGACTTTGCTATGCTTAATGCTTGTCACTAGGGCCCGAGTGCCATGATTTCAGATCTGAACCTATTATGTTTTCATGAATATATGTGTGTTATTGATCCAATCTTGCAAGTCTATAGTCACCTACTATGTGTTATGATCCGGCAACCCCGAAGTGACAATAATCGGGACCACTCCCGGTGATGACCATAGTTTGAGGAGTTCATGTATTCACTATGTGTTAATGCTTTGGTCTGGTACTCTATTAAAAGGAGGCCTTAATATCCCTTAGTTTCCAATAGGACCCCGCTGCCACGGGAGGGTAGGACAAAAGATGTCATGCAAGTTCTTTTCCATAAGCACGTATGACTATATTCGGAATACATGCCTACATTGCATTGATGAACTGGAGCTAGTTCTATGTCACCCTAGGTTATAACTTCTACATGATGAATTGCATCTGACATAACTTCCCATCACCGATCCAATGCCTACGAGCTTTTCCAATATTGCTTGTTGCTTATATACTTTTCTGTTGCTACTATTACAAAAACACTATCGTTACTTTTATTGCCGCTACCTCACTATCATATTACTTTGCTACTAAACTATCTTGCTGCAGATACTAAGTTTCTAGGTGTGGTTGAATTGACAACTTAGCTGATAATACTTAAGAGTATTCTTTGGCTCCCCTTGTGTCGAATCAATAAATTTGGGTTGAATACTTTACCCTTGAAAACTGTTGCGATCCCCTACACTTGTGGGTTATCAAGACTATTTTCTGGCGCCATTGCCGGGGAGCATAGCTCTATTATTTAAGTCACTTGGGAGTTATATCTGTTGATCACTATGAAGAATTTGAAGGACTCAAAAACCAAGATCTTACCCTCAACTACGAGGGGAGGTAAGGAACTGCCATCTAGCTCTGCACTTGATTCTCCTTCTGTTATGAGTAAACTTGCGACACCTACTCCTGCTATTGAATCTGATATGTCGTATGTTATTGATGATGCTACTTCTTCTATGTATGATGAAACTACTTCTATGCCTAATACTGTACCACTAGGTGAATTTCTAGATGAACAAATTGCTAAGGTTAGGGAGAATGCAAATATTGAAATTGATGATATTTATGAAAGTGATGACGAAGCTACTCCCAATAGATATGAATTGCCTGTTGTGCCTGAGGGTTATGTTATGGATGAAGAAACTGCTAGAGACTTTCTTGCTTGCAATGATAGATATGATCTTAAGAAATTATTAGCTAAGCTGAAAGTAAGGTCCTTGAACGCTAGAATGAAACATGACCCTGCTTTTGCTACTTCACCTATCTGTGTTACTGATAAGGATTATGAATTCTCTATTGATCACGAGTTAATTACTTTGGTTGAATCTGATCCTTTCCATGGCTATGAGTCTGAAACTGTTGTGGCACATCTTACTAAGTTGAATGATATAGCCACCCTATTTACCAACGATGAAAAGATTCGTTACTACTATATCCTTAAGTTGTTTCCTTTCTCGTTAAAGGGTGATGTTAAGACCTGGTTTAATTCCCTTGATCCTGGTTGTGTGCGTAGTCCCCAGGATATGATGTATTACTTCTTTGCTAAATATTTTCCCGCTCATAAGAAACAAGCTGCCTTACGGGAAATATATAACTTTGTGCAATTGAAGAAGAGAGTTGATACGTCCAAAATGTATCTATAATTTCTGCTTGCTCCATGCCTCTTTTGTGTGATATTGCTATGATATTTATACACTTCCATACACTTTTGATCATATTTGGACTAACCTATTAACTCAGTGCACCCCAGTGCCAGTTTCTGTTTTCTGCTGTTTTTGTATTTCAGGTTTTCCCATTACGTAAACTGCCAGAAAAATTCCGGGAAAAATATATAAAAAATCAGCGTTCCGGAAGCTTCCATGCGGCCAAAGTAGGGCCGGAGGGGGGCCACCAGGGCTCCAGGCGGCCTGCCCACGCGGCCCCCCTCCTGGCCGCGCCGGGGGGCGCCTGGGCCCCTCAGGCCTCCGCTGATGCCCCCCTTTGGCATATATTTAACACCCGTCGCAGAAACCCTGATTCCAGACCCCTTTTCTCCAGACGCAATTCCGATCTCCGCCGCCATCGCCATCAAGCTTCGGGGGACCAGAATTCCTGTGCCGGCACCCTGCCGGGACGGGGAAGTGCCCCCGGATTCATCTCCATCGACGTTGCTTCCTCCCTCCATGATGCGGGAGTAGTTCCTCCTCGGGGCTGAGGTTTCTACCAGTAGCTATGTGGTCAATTCTCTCTCCCATGATGTGATTTTCGTTGTGATCATAGGCTATGTTAATCTAGGGTGATCCCATGATATTTCCCCTTCCTCTATGTATTGGATTGATGTACTCACTTGTCTTTATCTAGTATAATCCCCGAGACCAAGGTGACAGCGGTCTATTGGACATGGATTAGAAAAATATTTTCATGAGTGATTTCCTCTCTTGTGTGTTGATTGAAGATTGAGAGTCTCTTGGTGCTTGTCTTTGACTATCCTTTAGATATGTTGTGGTGATTGTGGGACTCTCTTTGGATGGCCGCGGTGACATTGGGAAATCCTTAGATTGAGAACTACGAACTTTGAGGTGTGCTTTTGTAGCCCTACATAATTCTCGCCCTCTCTTGACCACGAAGGAATGACCTCCGGATGCGTCTCCATTGCATGTTTTATGGGAAATATCATGTGATTCGATTATGTTAATGTTGTTGGGAGTATGCACTAGTGAAAGTATGATCCCTAGGCCTTGTTTCCACCATTGCAATACCATTTGTGCTCACGTTTACCACTTGTTTGCTTGCTGCACTTTTTATTACAGATTTATATTACTTTGTTTTGCATCCATATCACTTGCCATTTAACATCTCTTCGCCGAACTAGTGCACCTATACATCTAACAAGTGTATTAGGTGTGTTGGGGACACAAGAGACTTCTTGTATCTTAGTTGCAGGGTTGCTTGAGAGAGACCATCTTCAACCTCTACTTCTCTGAGTTCGATAAACCTTAGGTCATCCACTTGAGGGAAATTGCTGCTGTCCTACAAACCTCTGCGCTTGGAGGCCCAACATAGTCTACAAGAGTAGAAGCGTGTGTAGACATCAAGCTATTTCTGGCGCCGTTGCCGTGGAGGTGAGTTCTTGAAGGTATATCTTTAGATCTTGCAATTAAATCTTTTTGTTTCTTGTTTTTATTTCACTAGTTATGTTTATGGAAAACCATGCTATTGGATCGTTGCTTGCGGGAAGACGCCCCACACCTGTGGT
Source organism: Secale cereale (assembly GCA_902687465.1). Lineage (NCBI taxonomy): Eukaryota > Viridiplantae > Streptophyta > Magnoliopsida > Poales > Poaceae > Secale > Secale cereale. The sequence goes on from LR738713.1 coordinate 495,252,190, forward strand.
GGTTGCTCCTCCCCCTACTGAAATTGTGCCCTATAAAATACCAGCTGGTATTATCGATTATGTTTTGGCTAATCGTTATGCAGGAGACAGACATCCCGGTGAACACTTGCTATATCTGTCACAATTATGTTCATTATTTAAGCTTGCAGGTGTATCAAGGGAGTTTGTCATGAGGAAATTGTTCGCCGTATCACTTATAGATAAAGCTTCAGATTGGTATAAGCTTCTCGATAACTCGCACTTACTTGATTGGCAAGAGCTTATGTCTCTCTTTTACTCCAAGTTTTATCCTCTTCATGAAGTCCATGAGAATAGGAATTATGTTTATAATTTCTATCCTCATGACGGAGAGAGCATAGCTCAAGCTTGGGGGAAACTGAAAACGTTAATGCTAAAATGTCCTAACCATGGGCTCCCCAAAGATATGATTATTACTAATTTCTATGCAAGGCTTTCTCGACAGAATAAAGATTTGCTCGACGCTTCCTCTATGGGTTCTTTCACAAACGAAAAGATTGATGCTAAATGGGAACTCCTTGAAAGAATTCAACGCAACACTGAAAATTGGGAGATCGACAAAGGTAAAGAGTCAGGTATAATTTATGAGTATGATTGCATTAAGTCCTTTGTTGAAACTACAAGTTTTAATAAGTTTAGTGCTAAGTTTGGGCTTGATTCTCAACTCCTTGTTGATTTCCTCAAATCTTTTGCTTCACATCTTAATATGCCTAAGGAGGATTGGATCAAGCATCATAAACCTTTTAAAGAGATTTGCAAAGAAACTGAAATTGTTCATGATGATTGCAACATGCATGATCCAATTCCAAAAAATGAAGTTTTATATAAGCATGTTAATTTTTGTGGAGTGGATAGACCTTGTGAAAGGCCTATGATTGAAGAAGAGAAGTATTGTAAGCAACATAAGCATGAAAGAACAATCACTTGGGTCAGAGATTTAAATGAAATTGCTAGAGAATTGTGTGACCTTTATCCTTTTACTTGTGAACTTTGCTGTATAGAGGGTCACTTTAATTTTCAATGCATGCACTTTCAAAACATAACTGTTAACCAGTTGTGTGATAACATGATCACCTCTGATCTTTATGATGAGCTTATGTTATTTTTGATGTGTGAGGAGTTATCAGAAAAGACTTCTTGGCTAGATGTTAATGCCATAGGAATAAAAAACACTTTGCAGAATTGCCATCTCTATTGTGTTGTTAATTGCCATGAAAATGATTACATAAGTAAGATTATAAAGGAGGGAACTTTACCAAAGTATAAAAATGTCTCTTATATTTCTGCTAATAAAAAGGAGAGTTTCTCCCAAGTTTCCCCTATTGTTTCTAATGATAAACCAGGATATGTGGAGAAGCTTCATCTCCAACCACTCCCTCCTAAGGTGAAGAAGAAGAAAAAGAAGAGGAGGAGGAAGAGGAGCAAGAAGGAAGAAGAATGGGTATCAACCTGGCCTGAGCATATTCCTCCCATCAACTTTTATCCTAACGGTTGTAAGTTTAAAGAAGAAGGTGAAGTTTATTGCCTTAATTATCATCTTGATGATACGTCCGTAGGTACTATTGAAGATGATTTTGATTATGATATGCATGTTACTTATTGTGATTGGGAAAATGATGATAATGCTACTTATGATCTTGAAAATCTTTTTGGTACCAACTCTGAAAGTGATGATATGGGAAGCTCTAAGCTTGGGGATGATAGGATTGCAAATCCTTTACCCACTAGTGATGTGATAATTGATAATTCATTTGCTAGTAAGAATAAAGACAACATGTTTACAAATATAGTTGCTAGCAATGATAATGCTCTTCTCTACTATGATGATGTTATAACTCCAATCTATAGTGATTATAAAGGTACCTATGACATAAGGAGAAATTATCCTTATGAAACTTGTCATAATCATGGAGGGAATTACTCCCTTGTTGAACACCATCTTCCTAATACACAATTAATCTATAGTATTCAAGTTGTTTATGATAGTCCTACTCCCACTATTACCAATGAGAAAGATTATGCTTATGTGGAGAGTAAGAGTACCTTTTTGCATGTGGATCATGGTAACAATGCTTTATGTGATGCTTATATTGTTGAGTTTATTCGTGATCCCACTGAAAATTATTATGAGAAGGGAACATATGCTTATAGATATTTCAATAATATTAAGTTCCCTCTCTTTATGTTGAAGGTTTTGAAGTTATGCTTGTTTTGCCTTCCTATGCTAGTTGCTTTATGCTTCAATAATTTATTTTCTTGCAATATTCCTATGCATAGGAAGCATGTTAGGCTTAAATGTGTTTGGTATTTGATTCTTGATGCTCTCTTTTGTTCTTCAACTCTTATTCCTACGAGAGCATCATTAAAGTCTTAAGCATATCTTTATGGCTATAAAGAAAGAGCTCTAGGGAGACAACCCTTGTTATCTTTACTTTCAGTTTGTTCTTTCAGTTTTTAGTGGTCTTGATGTTTGTTACTACTGTAGCAACATCATTGTATCTTTTCTTTTCAGCTTTGTGCCAAGTGTAGCCTCTGATTGCAAAAAAGTTCAAAAGTTGTGACGTGCTGTCCAGGAAACAGATTCTGTCCTTGGACAGAAAAATTCGTATAAAATCACCAGATCATCTTTTTGGTCTGAATGTTTTCGACAGCGTGCTCTATACAATTGTCTTTCAGGCGTCTGTTCTGAGTTTTTTGATTAGAGTTGCAGAAGTGCCCCGAAAAAATTATTTACTACCTGCTGGTCTGTTTTTCACAGATTCTGTCCTGTTTTGCCTTTCCTTCGTTTTGCAAACCTTGAGCTTGCTTATTCTTTGCAAAAAACCTTTTGGCAATCTTGAGAAACAGTATACCTTCAAGATTATCCTTATTTCCAGCAAGGAAAATTTATTTTATTATGGGTACTAACCTCGCTAATCAGATTATGATGAGTTATGTATGAAGGGAGTTTTCAAGTGTGCGAGGGAAGATGATAAAAAGATTCAGGAGTGTCAAACGCTCAAGCTTGGGGATGCCCCCGTGCACCCCCAAGACATATTCAAGAAGACTCAAGCGTCTAAGCTTGGGGATGCCCCCGTGCATCCCCTTCTCCATCAACAATTATCAGTTCGTCTTTCGTTCCACTATATTTTTATCACTTCATGTGTTATGTGCTATGCTTGGAGCGTCTTGCTTTTAGTTTCCTTTTTAGTTTTCTTTAGCTTTGCTTGCTGTTCATAACGAGTTGGAACTCAGCTTTCTTTGTGTGGGAGAGAAACACGCTCCACTTCAACCTAGAACATAACATAGAATTTTCATGTCTATCTTTGATGTGTGTGTTCTTTGTCTTTCAATAGCTACTATCATGTTCAGCTCTTAGTTTTCATGCTTATCTTTTTAAAGAGCTTTTGTTTAGTTGGTCGCTGGAACTCTCTTTAGTTATCATGCTTATCTTATTAAGAGAGTTGGCTTCTGTTGCATTGGTTGATATGTCTATTATAAAAATGCTATGTGCATAATGATGCTTAGTAGTTCATGTTTTCTTATGGTTAGTCTCAAATAGCTGGGGGGTTCTCAATGTGTTATGGAGTACCAACATGATTTGTTTGCCTATGATGTGGTATGATTTAGTAATATCTTCCTTCAAGAATTTATTTTGATTGACTTGGCATATGCTCACGCATATTTAAGACTGTAAAGAAAGTCTATCAAGCCTTGATGATCTTTAATTTCTGAGTAGCGATATAACTTCCATGCCTGATTCAATGTTGCTTTGTCGCTCTGCATGATTATGACCGTCATTGCTCTTTTAGTTGGTCGCTCCCAGTCTTTTGCTAACCTTCGCCTGTACTAAGCGGACTGACTGCTTGTGCATCCAAAATCCTTTAAACCAGTTATGCCATATGAGTCCACCATACCTACCTATACATGGTATTTACCTGCCATTCCTAACGAAGACTTTCATGTACCATCTCGAAATTATTCAAAAAAGCATTTCTCTTTTGTGCCTCTGTTTTAGCTCATGAGGAAGTAGTAGTTAATTCATGATCTTTTTAAGTTGGACAAGCTTCACCCCGGGATTGCATGTCTAATGTGCAAACCCATAATACGAGAAGGAACTGGCATAGAGTGCGCCCGGCTCATTAAAAAAATTATACAACAAACAAACCCTCCTTCACGCTTTGTTCATGAGAAATCAAAAAACTTTGGCATTGATAAACAAAGGAGATTAAGAGGATGTGATCGTCCTCATTCGGGAGCCATTCCTCGAAACTTGTCCAGCTCAAGAAGTGATTGAGTTATCTGCTAGCATTCGTTGACGAAATATGCATATTCTAAAAAAATAATTATTACCTCTGTTTTTTTTTAAACCAAGAGCTCTGGTACATGTTTAGTTTTTGTTTCCGACCACGGGTTTTCAACCTTGCCAACAAAAGCCACGGTTCGAGAGTCTCCACCTTCTTTAAAGCACCAACTATTGAGAGCATGATTGTCAATCTGAGTGTAATATGCATTATCCCAAAGTACCATTGTCTTTTGCATGATTATGATATCGTTTATTCTGAAATCATTGTATCTAGTCGTCACTTAAACCTTGGAGGTGCCCCTGCAATTATGTTTTGCTTCACTAAAGGGGGCAAGCGAGATATCACTTTGTCATATTTGCACACCATGCTCACTACAAATCTATTGAGTGTTTCAGTATCATATTGTAAAACTTTCAGTTCTTTGTGATTTTCTCATGAGGCAACTCAATTACTACAGATTCACTGTCTCAGTAAGCACTTGTCATGTGACTGTGAAAAGTTCTTATATGGTTAATAGCATGTCACCACAGAAATTATGCTTGTTATCATTTACCTACTCGAGGACGAGCAGGAATTAAGCTTGGGGATGTTGATACGTCCAAAACGTATCTATAATTTCTGCTTGCTCCATGCCTCTTTTGTGTGATATTGCTATGATATTTATACACTTCCATACACTTTTGATCATATTTGGACTAACCTATTAACTCAGTGCACCCCAGTGCCAGTTTCTGTTTTCTGCTGTTTTTGTATTTCAGGTTTTTCCATTACGTAAACTGCCAGAAAAATTCCGGGAAAAATATATAAAAAATCAGCGTTCCGGAAGCTTCCATGCGGCCAAAGTAGGGCCGGAGGGGGGCCACCAGGGCTCCAGGCGGCCTGCCCACGCGCCCCCCCTCCTGGCCGCGCCAACGGGGGGGCGCCTGGGCCCCCCAGGCCTCCGCTGATGCCCCCCTTTGGCATATATTTAACACCCGTCGCAGAAACCCTGATTCCAGACCCCTTTTCTCCAGACGCAATTCCGATCTCCGCCGCCATCGCCATCAAGCTTCGGGGAACCAGAATTCCTGTGCCGGCACCCTGCCGGGACGGGGAAGTGCCCCCGGATTCATCTCCATCGACGTTGCTTCCTCCCTCCATGATGCGGGAGTAGTTCCTCCTCGGGGCTGAGGTTTCTACCAGTAGCTATTTGGTCAGTTCTCTCTCCCATGATGTGATCTTCGTTGTGATCATAGGCTATGTTAATCTACGGTGATCCCATGATATTTCCCCTTCCTCTATGTATTGGATTGATGTACTCACTTGTCTTTATCTAGTATAATCCCCGAGACCAAGGTGACAGCGGTCTATTGGACATGGATTAGAAAAATATTTTCATGAGTGATTTCCTCTCTTATGTGTTGATTGAAGATTGAGAGTCTCTTGGTGCTTGTCTTTGACTATCCTTTAGATATGTTGTGGTGATTGTGGGACTCTCTTTGGATGGCCGCGGTGACATTGGCAAATCCTTAGATTGAGAACTACGAACTTTGAGGTGTGCTTTTGTAGGCCTACATAATTCTCGTCCTCTCTTGACCACGAAGGAATGACCTCCGGGTGCATCTCCATTGCATGTTTTATGGGAAATATCATGTGATTCGATTATGTTAATGTTGTTGGGAGTTGCCACTAGTGAAAGTATGATCCCTAGGCCTTGTTTCCACCATTGCAATACCATGTGTGCTCACGTTTACCACTTGTTTGCTTGCTGCACTTTTTATTACAGATTTATATTACTTTGTTTTGCCATCCATATCACTTGCCATTTAACATCTCTTCGCCGAACTAGTGCACCTATACATCTAACAAGTGTATTAGGTGTGTTGGGGACACAAGAGACTTCTTGTATCTTAGTTGCAGGGTTGCTTGAGAGAGACCATCTTCAACCTCTACTTCCCTGAGTTCGATAAACCTTAGGTCATCCACTTGAGGGAAATTGCTGCTGTCCTACAAACCTCTGCGCTTGGAGGCCCAACATAGTCTACAAGAGTAGAAGCGTGTGTAGACATAAAGAGTCTCCCACAAGCTTGGGGAGGCTTCTCCATTTACTTAATGCTTTGCCTGATCATCCTCTTGAGATGCATGATATACTTGATGTCTTTTATAACGGACTAACCGATGCTTCCAGAGACCACCTGGATAGTTGTGCTGGTTGTGTTTTCAAGGAAAGAACAGTTGAACAAGTTGAATTAGTATTGAATAATATGCTTTCTAATGAAAATAATTGGATACTTCCTGAATCGGCCCCTAAGCCAACTCCGAAGAAAATAGGTGTTCTATTTCTCAGTCCTGAAGATATGCAAGAGGCAAAGAAATCTATGAAAGAAAAAGGTATTAAAGCTAAAGATGTTAAGAATTTACCACCTATTGAAGAAATACATGGTCTTGATAACCCGACACAGGTAGTAAAGGTAAATTCTCTTTATAGATTTGATGAAGGTGATACTCCTCGTTATAAGTCTGCTAGCCAATGCTTAGATGAGTCTGACAATTTTATTGTGAAACAAGAAAACTTCAATGCTTATGTTGGTAGACAATTGCAACACGATGCTTATATGATTGAACGCTTGAGTGATTATCTGTCTAGAGCTAAAGGTGAACTGAAACTCATTAGTATACATGCCTCTATGGTCACCACTCAAGTAGAACAAGTACTTAAGGCTCAGAATGATTTGCTCAATGAATTAAATAGTAAGAATAATGACTATGCTGTTATAGTTGCTACTAGAGGTGGTAAAATGACTCAGGAACCTCTGTACCCTGAAGGCCACCCTAAGAGAATTGAGCAAGATTCTCAAAGAGATAATTTAGATGCACCTAGTTCTTCTAAGAAGAAGAAAAAGAAAAATGATAGGACTTTGCATGCTTCTAGTGAACCTGTAGCTGACACACCTGAGAATCCTAATGATATATCTATTTATGATGCTGAAACACAATCTGGTAATGAACATGAACCTAGTGATAATATTAATGATGATGTTCATGATGATGGTCAACCTAGCAATGATAATGATGTAGAGATTGAACCTGTTGTTGATCTTGATAACCCACAATCAAAGAATCAATGTTATGATAAGAGAGACTTTGTCGCTAGGAAGCATGGTAGGGAAAGAGAACCATGGGTTCAGAAACCCATGCCTTTTCCTCCAAAACCATCCAAGAAGAAGGATGATGAGGATTTTGAGCGCTTTGCTGAAATGATTAGACCTATCTTTTTGCGTATGCGTTTGACTGATGTGCTCAAAACAAATCCTTATGCTAAGTATATGAAAGATATTATTACCAACAAAAGAAAGATACCTGAAGTAGAAATTTCCACCATGCTTGCCAATTACACTTTTAAGCGTGGAATGCCTAAGAAATTAGGAGATCCAGGAGTACCTACTATACATGGCTTCATTAAGAAAAACTATGTTAAAACTGCTTTGTGTGATCTTGGAGCCGGTGTTAGTGTTATGCCTCTCTCTTTATATCGTAGACTTGACTTGAGTAAGTTGACACCTACTGAAATATCTTTGCAAATGGCTGATAAATCAACTGCTATACCTGTCAGTATTTGTGAGGATGTGCATGTTGTAGTTGCAAATGTTACTATTCTAGCAGACTTTGTTATACTTGATATTCTCGAGGACGATAGTATGTCTATTATTCTTGGAAGACCATTTTTGAATACTGCAGGGGCTGTTATTGATTGCAACAAAGGCAATGTCACTTTTCATGTCAATGGTAATGAGCATACGATACACTTTCCGAGGAAACAACCTCAGGTCCACAGTATCAATTATATTGGAAAAATTCCAACTATAACTATTGGAGGTTTTGAATTTCCTCTTCCTACTATCAAGAAGACATATGACATACTTATTGTTGGGGACATACATATCCCCATTGAGGTAACCTAGTGTTATTCAAAAATTCTTCGGTTTCATGTTACTCGGAAAGAGTTTATTAACAAGACCTGATCAACCTTGTTAATGGATTCCTTTTGATGAGCATGGGATAGGTGAATCTAGATAGCACAAACCTTCTGTACCCTCTTTTTACTTTTTCTTAATTAGGATAAATAAAGCAAAAATAGTATTTTCTGTCTGTTTCCAGATTTATCCGTGCAATAAAAAATATCCCAAAAATAAAAGTTCTCCGAATGCCATGAAAATGAAATATATTTTTTTTCTAGATTATTTGAGAAAATATGGCTCATAACACACAGCGAGGGGAGCCAGCTCCTGGCCACGAGGGTCCAGGGCGTGCCCCCCTGCCCAGGGCGCGCCCCCTGCCTCGTGGGCCCCAAGTGGCCCCCCTCCACTTATTCCTGCACCCATGCTCTTCTTCTTCCTCCCAAAAAAAATCACCAACCAGCTCAAACCCGAGTTCTAGCTCATCTTGCTGCCATTTTCGATCTCCTTGCTCAAAGCACCATTCATCAAACTGTTTGGGGAGATTGTTCCTTGGTATGTGACTCCTCCATTGGTCCAATTAGTTTTTGTTCTAGTGCTTTATTTATTGCAAATTTATGCTGCTGTGGTGATTCTTGAGCTTGCATGCCAAATTTTCTTGGTCCCAAGTAGTTCTAATGCATGATATAGTCTCTAGGCACTTATAGGAGTTGTTGCTATCAATCTTGTTGAGTTTGGTTAACTTTTATTGTGAGTTACTAAAAATCTCAGAAAATTTCAGAAAAATGCATAGGAAAAACTTTCAAGGTGGTTCTTCAAGGAAGCAAGAACCGAGGCTCGCGTTCCGTGAGCCGGACGATGAACTACCGAGGGATGCTGACGTATGGCCTTGTGAATGGCCGTCAGATGACTTTATGGATCAGGCTGGCATCAAGGATGCATTTTACGCATACGTGCGCAACGCTGACCTCGAGGGCTTCATACAAGATAAGTGCCCTCAATACCGTGGCTTAACTGATAGCTTTGTGAGAAGGTTTAAATTTTCATCTTCACGTAATTCTCACACTGTCCTGTTTGACCTTTATGATAAATCCTATACCATGGACTTAGAGGATTTTAATGATGCTTGTAAGCTCCCTTAGTGGGGCAGTATGGGTGATCCTCGCAAATCTGAATTTAGAGATTTCCTTACTAGTATCACTATGGGGGAATCTGGAGAAATCACACAGGCTACCATAGGGAGCATTCATTTTGCTGATATTCATTACTTTGCTCCTCTTTATCGGTAGATGCATAAACGGTAAGGATGAGGCTTGCCACATGTGTGTCCCTGATCTTAGTGTTCTCAGGAGTGCTATACAAGGTGATAGACAATATAACTTGGGAGCCATTGTTGCACGTAGGCTACATCATAATGGTTTGCATGGAGATTTATTTTGTGGGATTTATGCCACTCGCATAGCTCGCCGTCTTGGTGTGCCTGTGCACGAGAATGATGAACCTTTACCTACTGCTTATTTAGATTGCCATGCTATGACTAGTCACCGGTTTATAGAGTGGGATGATCAAACCCTCAAATATCGACTAATCTTTAACAGGCAGCATGCCATCCATATTGTTCTTCGTGCCTCCACTTTGTTTAACTTTCAGGCGAAAGGGAGATACACTATAACTATGGAGGAGGCAAATGCTTATTATAACATGATGGAGGCAGCCCGCCTTCAAGCTATAGCTCAACATGCGGTGGCTGCTGCATCCCAGTACAACCCCAACTACAACTTTGGATATCCGTCAGGCCAATACTGGCCATAGACCAACTTAGGCTAAAAGCCTAAGCTTGGGGGAGTACGTGTTTCTCACCGACTTTACATTCATGTTCACACACTTATTCTAGTTGTTGGTGCTCACACTCTTTCACTGTACCATCCATGCTTAGTTTCAATTTTTTTTCTTAGTATTTTTCTTGTGTGCTAGAAAAACCCAGAAAAATATATTAGTTGTAGCTTCTAGCTAGTTTACTTTCTTCGCTTGTAGTAGTAGTTAAAATGAAAACCCAAAAAGATTTCCCGTTCTTCTTTTGCTTGTTGGGAGCTTTCCCGTGTAAATAGTTTCTTTTCTTTTCTTTGGGGGATAAGAGTAGAAGACCATGATTAAAATGCTTAGTGGCTCTCATATGCTTTGTTGTTGATTTAACCTTGAGCCATATTACCTTGTCTTCTCTCTTGTATTAAATGTCTGCAGATTCTAGCTTAGTCCAATGCATGTGCACTATTATTATTACACACACCGTTCGGTCGTGCGAGTGAAAGGCAATAAGGATGATATATGATGAACTAATTGAGATGAGAAAAGCTGGTATGAACTCAACCTCTCTTGTTTTTGTGAATATGATAGTTCATCGTTCCTGATTCAACTTGTTATGAATGAAACATGCTTGCAATGACAATTAGAGATCATAGCTGCTTATGCCATGCTTAATTAGCTAAGAGTTTATAATGGTCTATCTTGCGTGCCAACATGATATTAAAATGGTTGTGATGTGGTATGATGGGGTGGTATCCTCCTTTGAACGATTTAAGTGATCTGACTTGGCACATGTTCACGCATGTAGTTGAAACAAATCAACATAGCCTTCACGATATTTATGTTCATGGTGATTTATATCCTACTCATGCTTGCATTCATTGTTGATTAATTTTAATGCATGTTCATGACCGTTGTTGCTCTCTAGCTGGTCGCTTCCTAGTCTCTTTCTAGCCTTCACCTGTACTAAGCGGGAATACTACTTGTGCATCCACTTCCATAAACCCCAAAGTTATTCCATATGAGTCCACCATACCTTCCTATATGCGGTATTTACCTGCCGTTCCAAGTAAATTTGTATGTGCCAAACTCTCAACCTTCAAATGAAATTATGTTTTGTATGCTCGAACAGCTCATGTTTCAACTAGGGTTGTCTATATCTTCCATGGTAGGTGGGTTATTCTCACGATGAGTGGACTCCGCTCATCATTCATGAGAAAATGGCTGGTAACCGGGATGGCCAGTCCCATGCTCAAAATCATAATAATTAAACAAAACTCCCATAGGGCTGTTGGTGGTTTGGACGGTACCCGTTGTTTCGGGCTAGCCGTGGAGTGTGCTTGTTGGTGGTTGGGGGAGTATAAACTTTACCATTCTGTTTGGGAACCGCCTATAATGTGCGTAGCATGGGAGATATCGAGATTCTTGGTTGTTATGTTGACAATGAAAGTATACCGCTCAAAATGTTATTCATCTCTATTTAAAAATCGAGCTCTGTCACCTCTACAAATCCCTGCTTCCCTCTGCGAAGGGCCTATCTATTAACATTTATGCAGAGTCATCATCCTCTTATCAAAGAGCACCAGTAGGAGAGCACCTCTGTCGTTGCATGTATTACTATTAATTTGTATTGAGTATGATCATGACTGGATCTCTTTTACCATGAATTACAATGTCTAGTCAGTCCTGGATCTTTAAAGGTGCTCTGCATTTATGTTTTGCGGTCTCAGAAAGGGCTAGCGAGATACCATCTAGTTATATCTTATCATGATTGTTTTGAGAAAGTGTTGTCATCCGAGGTTTATTATTATTGCTCACTAGTTGATTATGCCATTGATGTGAGTAGGCTTGAGACCTGAAAGTTATTGTGAATGTGGTTAGTTCATGATCTTGTTGAAAACTTGAATGTTGGCTTACATATTTACAACAACAAGAGCAAACAGAGTTTGTGAAAGTTTTTCTTTATCACTTTCAGTTTATCAACTGAGTTGCTTGAGGACAAGCAAAGGTTTAAGCTTGGGGGAGTTGATACGTCTCCAACGTATCTACTTTTCCAAACCCTTTTGCCCTTGTTATGGACTCTAACTTGCATGATTTGAATGGAACTAACCCGGACTGACCCTGTTTTCAGCGGAATTGCCATGGTGTTGTTTTTGTGCAGAAATAAAAAGTTCTCGGAATGACCTGAAACTCCACGGAGATTTATTTTGGAAAATATAAAAATATCTGCAAGAAGATAGATACCAGGGGGCCCACACCCTGTCCACGAGGGTGGGGGCACGCCCCCCTGCCTCATGGGCCCCCTGGTGCTCCACCGACGTATCCCCAGATCCTATATATTCACTTTCGGGGAGAGAAAAATCAAGGAGAAAGAATTATCGCGTTTCACGAGACGGAGCCGCTGCTAAGCCCTAATCTCTCTCGGGAGGGCTGATCTGGAGTCCGTTCGGGGCTCCGGGGAGTGGAGATCGTCGCCATCGTCATCATCAACCTTCCTCCATCACCAATTCCATGATGCTCACCGCCGTGCGTGAGTAATTCCATCGTAAGCTTGTTGGACGGTGCTAGGTTGGATGGGATCTATCATGTAATCGAGTTAGTTTTGTTAGGGTTTGATCCCTAGTATCCACTATGTTCTGAGATTGATGTTGCTATGACTTTGCTATGCTTAATGCTTGTCACTAGGGCCCGAGTGCCATGATTTCAGATCTGAACCTATTATGTTTTCATGAATATATGTGTGTTCTTGATCCTATCTTGCAAGTCTATAGTCACCTCCTATGTGTTATGATCCAGCAACCCCGAAGTGACAATAATCGGGACCACTCCCGGTGATGACCATAGTTCGAGGAGTTCATGTATTCACTATGTGTTAAAGCTTTGGTCCGGTACTCTATTAAAAGGAGGCCTTAATATCCCTTAGTTTCCAATAGGACCCCGCTGCCACGGGAGGGTAGGACAAAAGATGTCATGCAAGTTCTTTTCCATAAGCACGTATGACTATATTTGGAATACATGCCTACATTGCATTGATGAACTGGAGCTAGTTCTGTGTCACCCTAGGTTATAATTTCTACATGATGAATTGCATCCGACATAATTTTCCATCACCGATCCAATGCCTACGAGCTTTTCCTATATTGCTTGTTGCTTATTTACTTTTCCGTTGCTACTATTACAAAAACTACAAAAACACTATCGTTACTTTTATTGTCGCTATCGCACTATCATATTACTTTGCTACTAAACTATCTTGCTGCAGATACTAAGTTTCCAGGTGTGGTTGAATTGACAACTCAGCTGCTAGTACTTAAGAGTATTCTTTGGCTCCCCTTGTGTCGAATCAATAAATTTGGGTTGAATACTTTACCCTCTAAAACTGTTGCGATCCCCTACACTTGTGGGTTATCAGCCAACCCCATGACCACCAAGGCAAACATGGCATAGGCATGCACGGGTGCCCTTGAGGTTGTCGAGTAGTGGTGTTTTGATCGTGGGTGTAGTTTCTAATTGAGCCCAAGTGCTCCGGATCCACAGCTGGTTGCCCAAGAAGTTGGCGGCAATAAGGTGTTTGTGTTGTGTCAAGTGCAAATGGTGGGGGCCTAGATGTGGTTTTTGGTGCAGTATGTTTGGACACTAAGGTGAGTGAGTGTGCCAGATTTCATCTTATTTGCTCAAAGTTAAAGAGTAGGTGTTGTGTAAACTGAATTTAAGGTTATAAACTGAAGTGGAGAAGGGGTGCTCAAATGCAAAAGTTTTTGTGAGGGTTAGTGACATTTCTGTTGTTCATTTGACTTAAAGAAAGTGTGTGAATTAAATGAGAATTTATAGAAGGACAAAAATGTTAGTTGTTTCATAAGTCAAGTGCTCAAGAGCACATATTCTTTATGAGAAAAAATATACTTGGGAAAGTTTGATAAATGGGCAAGGGTTAAAAGGTTATAGTGTTAAAGGTGAGTGACGAACAATGCAAGTGGTTTTATTTAGGTTCTTAGTTTGTTAAGTCCAGAAGAGCCAATTCAAATAAGATCCAAAGCAAATCCAGAAGAACCAACTTGGTTTTGAAAAAGGGGGGGGGGGGTTCAACATCTAGGGTGTTACAGGCAAGCAAGCTCAAGGCAAAGTATGCTATGTAACGATATAATTAGCAAGCCAACAAGCATACAAGGCAAGTAAAGGTACAAGAAAGGATTAACTACACGTGAGGCGAGGGCGCATATTTTATCCCAAAGCTCGCACTCTTTGGGGAGTTGGGAGAGCTAATCTCCGTTGGAGGGATGCCGAAGCCAAACCTCCGAAGCGCCACCAAGTGGCTCACCCTATTCTCCATTTGTGTGTCACTGCAAACGGGTGAGCCTCAAATCACTTGATGTTGATCTTTAAGGCAACCACCACACCTTTACAAACTTCCAAGAGCACACCACACGTAAGGAAGCTTATGGGCCTTGACTCCTAACCGACTAGGAGCAATCTCCAATAGTAGCAACTGTCGATGAAGAAATCAAGCAGGAAACATGAATTGGTTTGGTCAAAGTATATATTGGGTCTTGCTCTGTCAAATCCTAAAGTATCAGGAAGTTTGGGTGGAGCGATTGAGAGTATTGAGAAAAACAAGATGCGTAAATGGAGGTAGGCTCACAAGACATTAGGGTTAGGGTTGGAGGTAGGATAAGAGGGGTTTACTGTTGGGGAACGCAGTATTTCAAAATTTTCCTACGATCACGCAAGATTTATCTAGGAGAAGCATAGCAACGAGCAGGGAGAGTGTGTCTACGTACCCTCGTAGACCGAAAGCGGAAGCGTCTAGTGACGTGGTTGATGTAGTCGAACGTCTTCGTGATCCAACCGATCCAAGCACCGAACGTACGCACCTCCGCGTTCAGCACACGTTCGGCTCGATGACGTCCCACGAGCTCTTGATCTAGTTGAGCGTCATGGGAGAGTTTCGTCAGCACGACAGCATGGTGCGGTGATGATGAATCTACCGACGCACGGCTTCGCCTAAGCACTACAACGATATGACCGAGGGGTGTATCTGTGGAGGGGGGCACCGCACACGGCTAAAACTGATGTTCAATTGTGTGTTCTAGGGTGCCCCCTGTCCCCGTATATAAAGGAGCAAGGGGGAGGTCGGCCGGCCCTTGGGTGCGCGGGAGAGAGGAGGAGTCCTCCTCCTAGTAGGACTAGGACTCCCCTTTCCTACTCCTACTAGGAGGGGGAAATGAAGGAGGAGAGGGAGAAGGAAAAGGGAGGCGCTGCCTCCCTTCCCTAGTCTAATTCAGACTAGAGGGGAGGGGGTGCGTGGCCTGCCCTGGCCGGCCCTCTCTCTCTCCACTAAGGCCTATGTGGCCTATTAGTTCTCCCGGGGGGTTCTGGTAGCCCTCCAGCACTCCGGTTTTCTCCGAAATCACCCGGAACACTTCCGATATCCAAATATAGTCGTCCAATATATCAATATTTATGTCTCGACCATTTTGAGACTCCTAGTCATGTCCGTGATCACATTCGGGACTCCGAACTACCTTCGGTACATCAAAACACATAAACTCATAATACCGATCATCATCGAACGTTAAGCGTGTGGACCCTACGAGATCGAGAACTATGTAGACATGACCGAGACTCATCTTCGGTCAATAACCAATAGCGTAACCTGGATGCTCATATTGGTTCCTACATATTCTACGAAGATCTTTATCGGTCAAACCGCATAACAACATACGTTGTTCCCTTTGTCATCGGTATGTTACTTGCCCGAGATTCGATCGTCGGTATCATCATACCTAGTTCAATCTCGTCACCGGCAAGTCTCTTTACTTGTTCCGTAATACATCATCTCGTAACTAACTCATTAGTCGTTTGCTTGCAAGGCTTATTATGATGTGTATTACCGAGAGAGCCCAGAGATACCTTTCCGACACTCGGAGTGACAAATCCTATTCTCGATCTATGCCAACACCACAAACACCTTCGGAGACACCTGTAGAGCATCTTTATAATCACCCAGTTACGTTGTGACGTTTGATAGCACACAAGGTGCTCCTCCGGTATTCGGGAGTTGCATAATCTCATAGTCATAGGAACATGTATAAGTCATGAAGAAAGCAATAGCAGTAAAACTAAACGATCAAGTTGCTAAGCTAACAGATGGGTCTTGTCCATCACATCATTCGCTAATGATGTGATCACATTCATCAAATGACAACACATGTCTATGGTTAGGAAACATAACCATCTTTGATCAACGAGCTAGTCAAGTAGAGGCATACTAGGGACACTCTGTTTTGTCTATGTATTCACACATGTACTAAGTTTCCGGTTAATACAATTCTAGCATGAATAATAAACAATTATCATGATATAAGGAAATATAAATAACAACTTTATTATTGCCTCTAGGGCATATTTCCTTCATTTACCCCTCCTCAAGATATAGTTGTTGCCTTGTTGGATGCCTGAGGACCCTATGTGCACATGGTATCTAGGGCGAAACGACTCTACCCCGTGTGGATGGGGTCATACCCCGTGTGCACGGGGTGTCCAGAGAGTTTAGGCCTTGATCCCATGTGCATGGGGTGCCCAGAGAGCTGACACTGACCCATGTGCATAACCCCTATACCCATGTGCATGGGGTATGCATTCAATGGGTACATCCTAAGGGAGAGTCCGACATTTTTCTAGTGGATGAACTTGGGAGGACCGGCGTATATGTTTTGCATGTTCCCACACTTTTCATCTGAGCGTCTCAACCCATCTTAATAGCGTGGTTGTCTTATGACTCAAAGAAACCAAAACAAAACTTCGAGTTACCGGAGAATCGTGTTTTTTCCTTTTTGAAGGGGGGGGGGGGTCAAGTATCTCCTTTAAAACAACATTTGAGGCACCAATGACCTGAGATTAACTTAGTAATCATCATTAATCCCACTAACCCATTGTCATTACACCAAAACACCATTTAGGGACAAATGCACTTCCAAGAGGAGGCCACGGTTCTTTCGGGCCTTTACAAAATCTGGCTGTCAAGGAACAACACAAGGAAGTCCAAGAAGTTTAAAGATCATACATTCATTAAACATCGGGTGTTGTACTTGTTGGAGGAATGGATGTCAATCCATGAAGAACCAAGCATAGTTAAGCACCCCATGATGAAGATGGGGCGCCTGCCTAAGGAGAATTGAACAAAGGGCAACACAAAAGGTGCAATGTCGTAAGAACAAGATTTTCACACCGGGGGAGCGATTCTACAGAACCACCATGGAGCCTTCCTGGCAGGATCATGCAATTTTTCTCCTCCATCATTGATCCAGAGTTGGCTGAAAATTTGGCATGTAGGTAAGCTAATGAGTGGCATGAGAGTTTGGTGTCAGGAGGTTGATCCTGGAAACTGATTCCGAGATAGCTATCCACAAGATCAACGACAAGACAAAGGAACTCTCAGCCAATCGGCCGATTGTTGAAGAGGAGAAGGACTTACCTCACTTTCATTTGAGGAGTTTGGGGTCAAATGGGTGTGACGAATGGCGAATACAGTCGTGCATAGTTTGACTTGGGAAGGTTGCATGAATAAACTCTATAAAACTTAGTTTGAGGTACCGCGGGGTGTGCAGAGTGTGTTGGGTCGTTTTAATAAAATGCAACAGGTCCTTCTAAAAAAAGATATTGCAGTACCATTTTTTCTACAAGGTCATTTTTAATTGATACTCCTTACATATGACCATTGGAGTAGTAATCCAAACTTAATCTATGTCTACGTCTAATATAGAGCCCCAACCGTAGTTGAACCCTGACAGAAACCACGATGAATCCTCGATACAAACTTAAATACTCATACGTGTGGTATCATTTTTTCTAAAACTGTGTTTATTAATTGCACAGTTATATACTTCCTCCTACCCATTCTAATTGACACTGCCTTAATACAATTCTATACTCCTTTCGTCAAGAAATATAAAAGCGTTTAGATCACTAAAGTTGTAAATAAGAGAGCGTCAATTAATTTGAATTGAAGGGAATACTAAAATTTGCAATTTTCGGTGACCGAGTTTTTGGTGAAGGCAAGTGAAACTACTAGTTTAAACCTTTTTGTTTCCTTCGAAGAGCAACCAGTGCTTTCTTCCTGGAACTATGGACCTAATTAAAGAACCCAAGTTAAGAAATATGTTTGTCTCAGCCTGTCATTGACCCCCGGAACACCAATTAACCATGCCATCAAAGAATAACCATTTTAGCTGGTCCAATCCACAGTCGCCGACAAAGCCTTTCTCCCCCATTTCTTCTTACCCCAGGCGACAGCGGCTCCGCTTGGCCTTTGCGGTTTTGCCATTTCCCCCAACTCCGCCGACCCACTTCACTCATCAGCTTCGCGCAGGCCAGATCCAGCCCCGCGTGTCCTCCCCTACCCCTCCACACGCCCGCCTCATGGCCGCCCACACGGCGGCCGCACGCGCCATCCCCCTCCTCCTCGTCGCCGTCGCCGTCGCGGCGGTCCTCCGCACCGGCGAGGCCTCAGTGCACGAGTACAGCGGCCTCAGCTTCCTCAACAAGGGCAATGCCTTCATCCTCCACGCCGGCAGCGAGGGCCTCTACGCCCCCGTCTCCACCGCCAATGCCACCGTCGAGGAGGAGGACGACGAGGCCGCCACCGCCGCCGACGCCTTCATACGGTAGTTTGTCTCGCGGCTTTTGCTCCCCACTGGCTTGCTTGCATCGTCTTTACAGCCGTTCGCGGTGTAGCGGAGCCTCGGTCTGCGGATGAGATCTTGGATCCCGTCGTCCCGGGGTCTCTGTCGGGCATTTGGATGGTTTTTGGTGGTACTAGTAGATGGGTCAAAGTGAGTAGGTACTCCGAGAGGGCGCAATTGGATCTTCACAGAAATTATGCTGAGAGGGGCACCATTCCCGCTGAGTAATTATAGCTACATGTGCATTCTTGAGTTACTACGCTTGATTAGTTTGCAATTTATGGCATGAGTTGGTGTAGGCGTGTAGCTGGCATACTTAATGAGGGCATACTTAGTTGAAGTTACTAGTACTAGTAGTATATCAAGTCATGGGCAGCACAACTTTGTAAAGGAGCAAGGTCAAGCGAGCTTTCAATTTTGTCCAAATTGTGTTTGCGCCAGCACACTTGTAAAATTATACATGCGTCCAATAAACTAAAAGGCAAAGGAAATGACACCCTGTTCCTTCAATTTAAATTTGTTATGGAAATGCATACTAGCATGTTTTTAGTAGAAATGTGCACACGCATTTTGCATTCATTATTTATTGGTTGCAACTTTAGTTGAGCAATTCGAATTACATTAGCTCAGTTCACTATAATTAGATTAGGTGCTTGGCTTGGTGCCATCCTTACTTCCTGTAGGCTCCAATTTCATATTTCCTCCACTTTTCAGGTTTGACAAGATTACTTTTAGGAGACCAGAGGAGGCTAATGATTCTGTGAGAGAAATTAGTTCATCTAAGGTTCAGATAATTGTCTTTGAAATAGAAGATCGTGAAATGATTGGTGGATCAGCATATGGTGGTCAAAAAGCAATTTGTTGTACATCAGATCTTGCAAAGTTGGGAGCTTGTGTTGAAGGCTCTGTCATCTACCGCCCATCGCAGGTGAATCCTGGCTGGCCACAGTTGTTTGTTGCTTCTTTTGATGGAAGTGATCTGATTGCAACACTACCTTCAAGGACCATTCCAGTAAAGAAAACTGGGATGTACAATATGTACTTCATACACTGTGACCCGGCACTTGATGGACTGGAAATCGACGGGAAAACCATATGGAAAAATCCTACTGGCTACCTTCCAGGTCGGATGGCACCTCTCAAGAACTTTTTTGGACTGATGTCATTTGCGTTCGTGATACTTGGTATCTATTGGTTTTATCAATACATGAAGTTCTGGCGAGAGGTTCTTCCACTTCAGAACTGTATTACTCTTGTTATTACATTGGGTATGCTTGAGATGGCACTGTGGTATTTTGAATATGCTGAGTTCAATGAGACTGGAGTTCGGGCAAAGGCCATCACATTTTGGGCTGTAACATTTGGGACTATTAAAAGAACAGTGGCTCGTCTTATTATTCTCATTGTCTCGATGGGGTATGGAGTTGTGAGGCCTACTTTGGGTGGTCTGACATCGAAAGTGGTCATGCTTGGAGGAACATTCTTTGTAGCTACAGAAATTCTTGAGCTAGTGGAAAATCTTGGTACTGTGAATGATCTGTCTGGAAAAGCTCGGCTATTTTTGGTATATCCAGTGGCTATCTTGGATGCTTCATTCATTGTTTGGATATTTATTTCTCTAGCCAAGACCCTTAGCCAACTTCAGGTGAGCAGAACCTCTTTTCTGCTCGTTATTCTCTATTATTTCGTTTGCAGTATCTGTTATGGTGCACTGTCCTCTCTTTTTTATGTACCCTGTTTAATTTAAGAAAATGCACTGACCATTCATGACCTTTTTTGTTGTGTTCTTTATAGGCAAGAAGGTTGATGGCCAAACTTGACATTTATAGGAAATTTACTATTGCATTGGCTATTACTGTTCTGGTATCTATCTGCTGGATTGGCTATGAGGTATAGTGATGTATTTAAAACTATATTTGGATTCTGGATTACCAAAATAATGTTTAGTCATTGTCTTCACCCTTTGTGGAGGGAGTTTTCTTTCAAATCATATCCGTGCCTTTCTATTTTTAAGAATCTGGCTGTTTTATTGTTCAGATGCAATGTACTACATCTCACTTGGTTTGGTTATACGTCTACTTTTTGTTCATTGATAGTAGAATTGTAACTTTTTGCAGATTTACTTCAAATCGACAGATGTGTTCAATGAGCGGTGGCAGTATGCATGGATAATTCCTGCTTTCTGGCATGCCCTATCATTCTCACTTCTTTGCGTCATTTCCTACCTGTGGGCACCTTCTCAGAGCTCAATGAGGTATTATCCTACTCTTTTGGTGACTCCTGGCTAATACATTGGCCTTACTGTCTCATTGTGATTTCCCAGTAGTAGAATTGCCGTACCAATCATCTGTTATGTTCATATCGGGAAATTTGAGAGCATGCCATTAAGCTGTCTCTTCAGGGTGTGTTTGGTAGGGTGCACGAAGGGTGCATGAGAGCAAAAGTTCCCTTCTCGACCCACTTTTGGGTGTTTGGTAGAGTGTATGGAGGGTGCACGAGCCCACACAAGCTTAACACAAATACACTAGGTGCATGCATGAAGAGAGCATGCATGAAGAGGGGTGTTGAGATGAGCATGCATAGAGAGTGAACAACTATGCTTAGTTGAGAATGCAACCAAACACACCCTCAGTCATGCTACCATTTATTCTTGGGAAGTGTTGCCTGCTACTGCCATTGTGTCAAAAATGCAAACGTGCAACCTCACAAAATATTGTCAGGACATTAATTTTAAAATTTCTCGAAACCTGCTATACATTGTACAACAAAATTACATTTTCTTTTTTCTCATGTAAACACTTGCTGCATCATGTAAGAATTTTGAGCTAGCCAAAGTGCAATGTAGATCTTTGTGGATAGAAACGGATATGTTCTCTGAAGCTCTTGGGCTTTTCATTTCAGATTTACCAATGACGCAAGTGAAAAGTTTGATCGAGAGGACAGCCTGTCATTAATAAGGCCAAGGCCCATTGTTTCCAACAACGGGTGGAGCGTAGCTTCGTCAACAGACGCCAAAGCGACGAAGAACACAGATAGTGTGACATCTTTTGACGAAGACGACGAAGAAAACAAAAGGGAGTAACACATCTGATGAGGCCACCTCATCAGATCCTTTGAAGTGGATATGCTAGAACAATTTTGGTATTTAGCAGATCGAACGGCCGTGCTAATTCTAGTCATTGGGATACCTCCTTGGAGGGGCTTCTTCCTTGTTAAATCCTTTTCCTCCATTGGTTTTTTCACAGTGCATGCATCACTGTAAGGATGATCATATATGATAGGAACAATTCATCTGTGGTGTTATGGGCGATGTATGGTGTATGATACTTCTCTTCGGTAGATCTCGTATTGCTTCTAGTTTATGTGAACACGAATGTTGGCAGTACTGCGAGTGCAATTATTTGTTGCTACAAATGTGTTGAAATTTCCCTTCTGGTTTCAGCATCACAAGATTAGTATTTTCCCTTCTGGTTTCAGCATCACAAGATTAGTATAGTCGTTGAAAGACTGAAACCTCACAATTTTCATATGTTTTACGCACAGCTGCAAAACCTCTACCTGCTGTTGAAGTTTGTGAATCTACATGTATAACTTATGGATTCTGTTTGATCAGAAAAAAACAAAATTATATATTTCTAGCACATACACTATTCGCTATAGAAGTCCATGATTTTGTTTTATTATGCAACTAACGCTAAAACATATTTTATCATGAAATTTTACAGAAATGTAGTTTCCCTCCCATCCAAAATAAGTACTAGCACACATCCTTATATACACGCGCACTTTGTAAACTTCATAATATGGATGTTGATTTGTTTTTTCTTCTCCCAAAAACCAGTCTCCATGGAGCGGGGTAGCAAGAAATCCGCACCCCCTCTTGAGTCTTGACTGCCCTTGAATCAGCTGTATAACAGTGGAATCCAAAAAAGGAGAAGAGAAAGCTCCCAGCTCGGGATGAAGAGTAAAATCAAAAAAATAAACTGAAAAATAATTCTGATTTTTTTTGGTTGGAAACATTTGACAAAAGTTCTCACTGCTTGCAAAATTTCATACAAAAATGACATTCGTACAAGTCGTGGCAAAAAAAAAAAAAAATCAGTACTCCAAAATATTTTTGGAAATAACATTTTTGGAGCATCAATTTTTTTTTCTGCGACTTCCATGAATGTTATTTTGTGAGCATTGAGAACTTTTGTCAATGTTTGCACAAAAAAGATCAGATTTTTTTGAAATTTCAAAAAATTATTTTTGGGGTTACTGTTCACCCGAGCTCATAACTTCCGTTTGATGTAATCTTCGTCCCTCAACTCTTAATACCAGGCAATAGTGGTATTCCTCGGTCAAACTTGGTTTTGACTTGATGTGTCATTGCTTTGACCACATCTTGGTGCAACCTTTGCCCCTCAACTTTTAATTGTCATCTAGAATTAGTTCCTAACATGAGTACTCTTCGGCCAAATCCAGTTTTTTTTTTTTTTGAAACAAGGCATAAGATTTGCCATTTTTGTTAATTAAAGAGGAGTTTAAGACAGAAGCCGTCAGACGGCAAAAAGAAAAAAATTACACGACTACTCGTGATATAAGTGATATGAGATATTTGGCTTCCGCCAGCGCCCAAAGATGGGCCTCCTCTTTGATCTTGGCAACCACAATGGTGACCGGCGAAGCCGTGTTGCGAAAGATTCTAGCGTTCCGCTCCTTCCAAATTTTCCACATGAGTAACATCATAACAGAGACTTGCTTTCTTGATATGCCCTCCCGTGTTGACCGTCTTCAGTCACCAGTCATGCACAGTGCTTTCATGACGCCAAGCCATCGGCGAGTGGCTTTGCACGTCAAGCCAATCAACAACCTCATTCCAAACATGGGCGGTGAATCTACACTGGAATAAAAGATGTGCGGCCGACTCCTGAGTTTGCTTGCACAGTGGACAAATACCACAATTTGGCCACCCTCGTCGTTGTAGTCGGTCCGTCGTCCACACACGGTTTTGTATGACTAGTCAAGCGAAAATTTTGCATTTCGGCGAGGCCCGGCTCTTCCATATTGTGGACGAAGTTGGGCTGAGGACGTGGCCTGCAAACTGCGCCATGTACGCCGTAGCCGCTGAATATTCACCACTGGAAGTGAATTTCCAGGAGATAGTGTCCTTCCTATCAAGGTTGAGATGAACACCATCAATCATCTCCCAAAGGGCCGCAAACTCCTGGATATGTGTCAAAGTAAGTCCCTGGCTAATGTCAATTAGTCGGATCTAGAAGTTATCGTCCAATGCCTTGCTGATCAAACACGCCTTCTTTTTAGATATCTTGAAAATCCCAGGCGCGACGTCCTTAGGCCGGAGGCCATTTAGCCAAGATGATTCCCAGAACTTGGCCATTTTTCCAACACCAATAGTTACTATCGTGGACGCTGAGAAAAGATCTCTATCGTTGTCGTTGCATGGCGTTTCCATTCCCGCCCAAGTTTTAGGAGGGTCAGCCCATTCAAACCAGAGCCAGCGGAGGCGAAGGGCGGTCGCAAATTTCTCGAGGTTAAGCACACACAGGCCACCAAGGGTCTTGGGCTTGCACACAAGCTCCCAATTAACCTTACACTTTCCACCAGATACCTTATCACAGCCAGCCAAAAGGTAAGCACGTCTCAAGCTATCGATCTTTTTCCAAACTTCAGCAGGGAGCTCCAACGGTGTGAGGTGATAGATCGCAATGGCCACGAGGACCGCTTTGACCAAAACAATGCGTCCGGGGGTAGCAACATGCATAGCTCACCAAAGTGGAAGCTTGGCCGCAACTTTGTCCTCAATATACTGAAAGTGCACACGCTTGAGTCTCGTGACCGACAGGGGAAGACCAGGATACCGTAAGGGAAAAGAGGTCCGGACTGCTGGGAATGCCTGAAGGATGTCATCAAGGTCAATGTTGGCACAACGAATGGGCACGACCAAGCTCTTGCCATAGTTGGTGACAAGTCTAGTGACGTCCCCAAAGGCCAAAAGCGTTGAAGCTAGGAACTGGATATCTTCTTTGAAGGGAGCGACGAAGATGGCCGCATCGTCGGCATATAAGGAGGCCCGAATAGGGTTGCCACGGAGGGGGTGCAGGTTGCCTTGTTCAATAGCCTTGGAAAGGATACGATGTAGGGGATCAATGGCAAGGACAAAGAGTATGGGGAGAGGCGATCCCCCTGCCGCAGCCCACACCCATGTTTGATTGGGTCGCCTGCAACACTGTTAAGGAGAACTCTTGATGAAGCCGTGGAAAGTAGGGCTGATATCCAATCGCAGAACCGGCTCGGAAAGTGATGATGGCGCAATAAATCCAGAAGATAATCCCATCTGACTGAGTCGAAGGCTTTCCTGATGTCCAGTTTTAGAAGCAAAGTAGGGGACTTGGTCCGGTGGAATCGGCGGGCCAAGTTGTGAACGTACATGAAATTGTCGTGGATACTTCTTTTCTTAATGAATGCACTTTGTGTGTTGGAGACAAGCACGGGCATGTGGGGAGCCAGCCGAGTAGCCATCATCTTGGCAATGATCTTCACAATTACGTGGATGAGACTTATAGGCCGAAAGTCAGAGATCTCCTCTGTGCCATCCTTTTTGGGGATGAGAGTGATGTTAGCCGAGTTGAGCCGGTGGAGGTTGTTGACATGTAAATTTTAGAAACTATTTATCGCATGCATGATCTCCGGCTTTATGATGTCCCAGCATTCTTTGAAGAAAACTTGTAATGCCCAGGATGCGACTATATCACCTACGTGTCGAGGCACGAGTTAAAGACATAATCGCATTCTGGAATGATCACAAGTGTGGTATCTTTGCACAACTCATGTAATGAATAGGGATGAACGAGTTAAATAGTTGGCCTACACTCGCCATGTCACACAATTAATTCAACATTCATACATTCATCCAAATAACACAGGGTCCGACTATGGACGAAAACAAACGAGAAAAGATACCACAAGTCCTGATCGCCCCTAGTAGGAACCACTACTGATCATCGGGGTACGTCACATACATACGATCACGCTCTTCATCGAACTCCCAGTGAAATTCTTGTCCATCTCCTGCGTCGTACTCAGTTGTACCTGCATCTGGTGTGTGTTATAATCTGTGAGTCACAAGGACTCGGCAATCCCATTCCCGGGTATCAAAACTAACAAATCCTTTAGGTGTGGAGAGGTAATAAAGTGGCTACAGCAAGCACTAGGCAACTAGCTTACGAAGTCAGAGCGAGATGAGGATATGTGCCAACGATCGCCAAGAATGGTCAATAAGTGATCCTAGCTACTCACGTTCAAGCATAACACCACCGTGTTCACTTTCCGAAACCCCTTCAAAAAGAGACCGTCACGGTTACTCACACAGGTAGTGTATTCTTGAGGATATGGTATCGAGTTATCTACAACAGGATATCAACAAATTCTCATCTGCCACATAACCGCGGGCACGGCTTTCGAAAGTTCATAACCCTGCAGGGGTGTCCCAACTTAGCGCGTCACAAGCTCATGATCCACGGAGTCGCAACTTCATGTTGGGAAGACCCGAGTATTCTCGGAATCCCGTGCTCAAGATATTTCGACAAAGGTAAAAATTGTTGGAAATATGCCCTAGAGGCAATAATAAAATGGTTATTATTATATTTCCTTGTTCATGATAATTGTCTGTTATTCATGCTTGAATTGTATTATCCAGAAACAGTGATACATGTGTGAATACATAGACCACAACGTGTCCCTGGTAAACCTCTAGTTACTAGCTCGTTGATCAACAGATGGTCACGGTTTCCTAACCATGGACATTGGATGTCATTGATAACGGGATCACATCATTAGGAGAATTATGTGATGGACAAGACCCAATCCTAAGCCTAGCACAAGATCATGTAGTTCGTACTGCTAAAGCTTTTCCAATGTCAAGTATCTTTTCCTTAGACCATGAGGTTGTGCAACTCCCGGATACCGTAGGAATAGTTTGGGTGTGCCAAACGTCACAATGTAACTGGGTGGCTATAAAGGTACGCAACGGGTATCTCCGAAAGTGTCTGTTGAGTTGGCACGAACCGAGACTGGGATTTGTCACTCCGTATGATGGAGAGGTATCTCTGGGCCCACTCGGTAAGACATCATCATAATGAGCTCAATGTGACTAAGGAGTTGGTCACTGGATGATGTATTACGGAACGAGTAAAGAGAGTTGCCGTGACGAGATTGAACAAGGTATCGGTATACCGACGATCGAATCTCGGGCAAGTACTATACCGATAGACAAAGGGAATTGTATACGGGATTGATTGAATCCTTGACATCGTGGTTCATCCGATGAGATCATCGAGGAACATGTAGGAACCAACATGGGTATCCAGATCCCGCTGTTGGTTATTGACCGCAGAGTCGTCTCGGTCATGTCTACGTGTCTCCCGAACCCGTAGGGTCTACACACTTAAGGTTCGGTGACGCTAGGGTTGTGTTCCCCCTAACTGTGCACCGTTGCTAAGGATCGTTGTTCCGAAGCACCACGTGATGATCTGGTGTGATAGGCTCTAACGTTCGCATACAACGGGTGTAAGACAGATTTACACACGCAATACACTTAGGGTTCACTTGACGAGCCTAGCATGTACAGACATGGCCTCGGAACACGAAAGACCGAAAGGTCGAACATGAGTCGTATAGAAGATACGATCACCATGAAGATGTTCACTGTTGATGACTATTCCGTCTCACGTGATGATCGGACACGGGCTAGTCGATTCGGATCATGTATCACTTAGATGACTAGAGAGATGTCTATCTGAGTGGGAGTTCATTAGATTTGTTTATATGAACTTAATTGTCATGAACTTAGTCTAAAATCTTTACAATATGTCTTGTAGATCCAATGGCCCACGCTCATGTTGCCCTCAACTTCAATGCATTCCTAGAGAAAACCAAGCTGAAAGACGATGGTAGCAACTATACGGATTGGGTCCGTAACTTGAGGATTATCCTCATAGCTGCCAAGAAATCATATGTCCTTGAAGCACCGCTAGGTGATGCACCCGTTTTCCTGGCAGCCCAAGACGTTATGAACGCCTGGTAGTCACGTTGTGATGATTACTCCATGGTTCAGTGTGGCATGCTTTACAGCTTAGAATCGGGGCTCCAAAAGCGTTTTGAGCACCATGGAGCATATGAGATGTTCCAAGAGCTGAAAATGGTTTTCCAAGCTCATGCCCGAGTCGAGAGATATGACGTCTCCGATGCATTCTACAGTTGTAAGATGGAGGAGAATAGTTATGTCAGCGAGCACATACTCAAATTGTCGGGGTTGCACAATCGCTTGTCTCAGTTGGGAATTAATCTCCCAGACGAAGCGGTCGTTGACATAATCCTTCAATCGCTCCCACCTAGCTACAAGAGCTTCGTGATGAAATTCAATATGCAAGGGATGGAGAAGTCCATTCCCGAGGTGTATTCAATGCTGAAATCAGCGGAGGTGGATATCAAGAAAGAACATCAAGTGTTGATGGTGAATAAAGCCACTAAGTTCAAGAAAGGCAAGGGTAAAAAGAACTTCAAGAAGGACGGCAAAGGAGTTGCCGCGCCCGGTAAGCCAGTTGCTGGGAAGAAGCCAAAGAATGGACCCAAGCCTGAAACTGAGTGCTTTCATTGCAAGGGAACGGGTCACTGGAAGCGGAACTGCCCCAAATACTTAGCAGATAAGAAGGCCGACAACGTCAAAGGTATATATGATATACATGTTATTGATGTGTACCTTACCAGCGCTCGTAGTAGCTCCTGGGTATTTGATACCGGTGCAGTTGCTCACATTTGTAACTCAAAGCATGAGCTACGGAATAAGCGGAGACTGGCGCAGGACGAGGTGACGATACGCGTCGGGAATGGTTCCAAGGTCGATGTGATCGCCGTCGGCACGCTGCCTCTACATCTACCCTCGGGAGTTTTAAACCTTAATAATTGTTATTTAGTACCAGCTTTGAGCATGAACATTGTATCTGGATCTCGTTTAATGCGAGATGGCTACCTATTTAAATCCGAGAATAATGGTTGTTCTATTTATATGAGAGATATGTTTTATGGTCATGCCCCGCTGGTCAATGGTTTATTCTTGATGAATCTCGAACGTGATGTTACACATATTCATAGCGTGAATGCCAAAAGATGTAAAGTTGATAATGATAGTCCCACATACTTGTGGCACTGCCGCCTTGGTCATATTGGTGTCAAATGTATGAAGAAGCTCCGTGCAGATGGACTTCTAGAGTCTCTTGATTATGAATCATTTGACACGTGCGAACCATGCCTCTTGGGCAAGATGACCAAGACTCCGTTCTTCGGAACAATGGAGCGAGCGACCAACTTATTGGAAATCATACATACCGATGTGTGTGGTCCAATGAGTGTTGAAGCTCGCGGAGGCTATCGTTATGTTCTCACCCTCACAGATGACTTAAGTAGATATGGGTATGTCTACTTGATGAAACACAAGTCTGAGACCTTTGAAAAGTTCAAGGAATTTCAGAATGAGGTTGAGAATCAACGTGACAGAAAAATAAAGTTCTTACGATCGGATCGTGGGGGTGAATATTTGTAATGCCCCGGATGTAATACTTTCCCTTTTGGGTATATAATATATCTCCGGCTTCATCTATTTCCTTTTCGGGTTCTTTGTCTTTCGGGTTTTTCGTCGTTTTGTTGTGTGAGTGTGTGGCATTCATTCATATCATGTAGACATGTGCATTGCATTGCATTTGTGTTGTGGGTTGCAACCGGTTCCGCGTGTTTCTTTCCGTTGTCCGTTTCGCGTTCCGGAGCTCCCTCACGTGTCCGTGACGTCCCGTAGGCCTACTTTGTTGTTCGGGCGTTTTACGTTACCGGTGTGCCGCGAGGTTGTTTTGTGTGTTGTTGTCTTGTTGTGTGCAACCCGCCTCTCAAATCTCGTCTCGTTTGGACTCCGTTGACTTTTCCATCCGTTGTTCGTGTGGGTCCGAAGTGCCTTCGCTTCGTGTCCCGGAAACACCCCTACTGCAGTCTTTTATCTCCGTCTAGGCCTTTTAAATCAACCCCCACGATCGGATCCGTCGGATCGCGATCGGAGGGCTCCTAGCGCCCCTAAACTCTCCCTAACCCTAAATCCCTGCTATATATAGACCCCCTAGGTCTATTTTTGGCATCCCCTATTTTTCTCAGATCCAATCTTCCCCTTCCTCTCCACTTTAAAAAAAAAACCTCCTGGATCCCGAGGGAACCAGCCGATCTGGCCAGTTCCCTCGATCGCCTCTGCAGCGCCGCCAGGATCCGATCTGGCCTCGAGCCGAGGTCAACGCAGCCGATCGCCGCGCCTGTTCCTTCGCCAGGCCCGGGGGACCACTTCCCCAGCGACTGGGCCGTCGCCATCCCTCCACGCGGCCCGTACACCGCACCGCTACGGCTCCCTTCGCCCGCATCGCAGCGCCGCATCGCGCCAGCCGCATCGCTCGTTAGCGCGCTCGCCGCCTCCTCACGGGCCAGCCTCCCCGGCCCAGCACCGCTCGCCTCCCACCGCACAGCCGGGCGCCAGGCCTCGCCGGCTGGGCCTCTCGCTCCGCGCGCGGGCCGCTCCCTGCGCCAGCTCCATCCGCGCCTCCGCGGGCCGATGCCGCCGGCCCGTACCAGCTCCCTCGCCACCGCGCGCGGGCCGCCTCGCCCCGCATTACCGCGCCGGCTCGGGCCGGGCCCGCACCGCCTCCCGCCGGGCCGCCTCTGCTTCGCGGATCGTGGGCCAGATCCGACGCCACCGGCCCGTCTTCGTTTTTTTTCTCAGATCTGCTAAGGTTGACCCTAATTCCACTAAGTCCAGTTTTACCTATTCTGTGATGCTATGTTTGATTGTGCATATCTTTTACTGTGGTGCTCCGTTTTGCACGTGTGATATGTCCAGATGTTCGTGGAGTTGTGCTCTACGTTTTACCTGTTGTTGTCATGCATGTTAGAGATCATCTAGGGGCTTGTTTTGCTGTTGCAAGAGTGCATCATGATATAAACTGCTGTTATGTGTTATTTTCATGCCACCTTTGCCATGTGATAACTTTTAGCTCGTTTGTCCAAACGATGCAAATGACATGTCCACGTGTTCGTCTTGCCACGAACTACGTGTTGCTTGTGATAGGTTGCATGGTAGATTTATTATTGCCTTGTTATCATCGTTGCAAAGTGCCATGTTCATATGTTGTGTTTTCACTTGTTATGAAATGCCATCTTGTTGAGCTCGTTGCAATCGTTGTGTTCACCTCTATGATGCATGCTTGTGTGTTTCGGGATCACCTTCATGTGCACTTTGAGGAGGTGCTTACCCTTTGCCATGTTTAGTTTCGAGGTGACTTAAACATGCTCTTTTATATGCCATGATGGTATTGCTGTTTTAGGACTTAGTGATTTTCACCAAGTCTGAAATCTGTAACGTTCCGATACCATGTTCGTGTGATGTTCTAGGAAAAAGCATGATAGTTTTGGGGTGGATTTTGATTATTCCTTGTAGTATATATTGTTGTCTTTCCATCCATGTCCATGTTCATTTGAGTGGCTGTAGCATGTTTATCTTTTGCTCTAAAGTTTCAATAAAATTCTGCTGTCAGAATTTTATTGTAAAGTTCAATATGTCCAAGATCATTGCTATTGATCCGTGACTCCGTTGGGGGTGCACTTTGGACTTAGTTGCTGTACTATATGTCTAGTTTGTGATCAAGTCCTTTGCCATGCTTCTTGGGTGCTGTAGCTTAATTATTTTGAGCTCTGAAGATGCTATGTTGCTGTAATTTTCAGCTTTCGCTCAAATCTTGTTTCGGGCATAACTTTTAGCCCGTAACTCCGATTTCAGCGAATCTTATATCAAACTTGGTTGTTTTTCTGTGTAGATTAATAATATCAGATTTTTATCTTGTTTTGAGGTGTTTTTCTTGAGTGATGTTTTACGTGCTCCGTGTGCATCCTTAGTGCATCCATCATGCATTCATGTTTTCCGAGTGCGCATTGCATCTTGTTGATTGGTGATTGGTGTGATTGTTTTGTTTAGAGCCGGAAGCTGAGACCGAGTACGAGGTTGATCACGAGGTTTCCAACGAGGTTGAGCACGAGGACCCTTCTTACGATCCGAACGACTTCTCTTCAGGCAAGATGACCGAACCCCGATAACATTACTATCTTTGCCTATTGCTAGTAGTCTCGATCTATAGTTTTGCCTCGATGCCCATGTTCTTCTTGTCAGCCTCCTACTTGTAACCAATTGCCATGTTTAACCACCCTACCTATGCAAACCGTTGTTTGGCTAAGTACGCTTCGCTCAGCCCTTCTTATAGCGTTGCTAGTTGCAGGTGAAGTGAAGATGCTTGCTCCATGTTGAAGTTTGGTTGGGTTATATCACACTATATAAATGCTTAAAATGAAATCATCTATATATTGGCAAGGGTGGAAGGCTAAGCCTTTTGCTTGGTGTTTTGTTCCACTCATGCCGTTAGGATCCGTATAAGCCGGTATTATGTTCCTTGATTATGCGTTCCTAACACGGTTGGGGTGTATGGGACCCCCTCGATAAACCGCTAAGTGCTAAGTCTTTTCCAGCAAATCCCAACATTGGTACTATTTGCCTAATAACAAACTAAACTTGCATAGGGAGTAATTAACCATCTTTCTTTATCAACAACCCCGGGCCAGTGCTCCACATGAGTGTTGGTCCGAAACGGGGAGCCTGCGGGGCCGCCTTGAGGCAACTCGAGGTATCTGGTATCCACCCGTAGCTTCGCCCATCCGGTCGTGTCCTGAGACTTAGATACGCGCGGCTACTATCAGGGTGTCGACACGCCGGGAGGATTTGCTGGATTAGCCTTACCTTAGCTCGGTATATCTTGAGCACGGGATTCCGAGGATACTCGGGTCTTCCCACTTTGGAGTTGCGACTCCGCGGATCGTGGGCTTGTAATGGGTCAAGTTGGAACACCCCTGCAGGGTTTGAACTTTCGAAAGCCGTGCCCGCGGTTATGTGGCAGATGGGAGCTTGTTAATTCCGGTTGTAGAAAACTTGACACAATGTTACTAATACACTACCAGCGTGTGTTCCGTGACTGTCAATTTCCGAATAGGGATTCGGGAGTTGAACACGGCGGGGTTATGTTTGTGAGCTTGTAGCTAGGATCACTTCGTGATCACTTCTCGCCGATGCCTTCTCTTCTCGCTCTCACTTACGTAGGCTAGATGCTAGTTGCTGCTGCAGAATTGTTCTTTTCTTCAGACTTGTCCTCACCCAGAGGCTTTGATAGTCTTGTTACCCGGAGTCGGGATTGCTGAGTCCTCTGTGGCTCACAGTTACTTCACACCAGATGCAGGTCCAGCTGTGAGCTATCCAGGTGATTGCACCGAGCTGGATTGGGAGTACGACGAGGAGCGTAGTCGTTACTACGTGCGCTACCCGGACGATCAGTAGTGGAGTCTCTTACTAGGATTCGATCCGCCTGTGGTTTATTTATTTGAGTTTGGTACTTTGACATTTGGCTTTTGCCCTTAGAGGGTTGTAGTGTTCTTAATGTATGATGTTTGAGACTTGTACTGTAATTCTGTGACGTGGCGAGTGTAAGCCAACTACTTTCAGTTTACTATCCCCTCTTTTACATGAGTTGTGCAAAGATTACCAAACTTGAGATCATTCTAGGATGGAATTATGCCTTTAAGTCGTGCCTCGACACGTGGGAGGTATAACTCCATCCTGGGCATTAAAAGTTGGTATTCAGAGCCTTCTCCGACCTAGGAGCCCCCACTGTTTGATCGAACCGTTGACGGTTGAGTCTAGGCACACACTGAAAACTTTTTTGAGTCCTATATTATATCGGAGAGTAGGATTTCTTTGCTTCTCATCCCCTTTCTCTCTGGTGAGGACTCCTGACGTCTACTCTTGTCTCTCCTATCTTCAAAATTTGCACAAATTTTTTTTTAGGAATCCCGGGAGTATTCTGGGATTGTTTCGATGTTCTTGTGACAAGGATATTGTTCCCGATGCCTCCTGTTACCGAGGAGTTGAGCTTCGGGGTATCATTGTAACAAGCATATCGCGGCAGTACTAAATACTTAAGACGGCCGACATCGAAAATCTCCCCTATACGGCTAGTGGCAAGATAACCCCGACATCACCCAGTACTGGGGAGGTAGTTCGGGAGTATTGCCATAGCTTGTTATAGTGGATGCTTTTCGAAGGTCCGAGGTACACAGTTTCCGAGAAAGACTGGTTATGTGTTGAAGGATGGATACACCTGGATGTAGGTTAGAGTTGATTGCGCGGTGCTTCCCGTGTATCCCCAACACCTGATTGCATAACTGGAATCTTTCGGAAAACTATAGGTGGGTTTTATCCAGTAGATCGTAGGCATTCTTCCAACGAATGCAGGTTAGTGAGTTCGGGGTTCGACATTGAGTGAAGGGGTTATATGACCGACGTTACTATCAGGAGTTGCATCTTAAAGGGTCCTTGGCTATGCTGATCCGGGGATTGCAAAACCTTTTCGTAACGCGTTCATATGCTTTCAGCACAAAGATGTTAGAACGAAACTCCTCTCTTGTATTTGTTCCCGTCTGTACCTTGTTGTTTTTCTTATTTTATCCTTTTGATCCCTATGTGGCTTCTCGTGAAGACTGACGTTATCAATTAACTGAGAATATCATTCGTTCCTCTTGTTCGGATGATTTCATTCGTTCTTATTGTTCGAATGATTATTGTGAAGACTTGTTGCAATTCATGCCATTGATTCAGCTTATTCCTTTTGTCAATCAATTGCTGATTCGTGGTCATCTCTTACAGGATGGCTCCGAAAAAGGTTCCGAATGTTAACCCAGAGGTGGAAGAGGTCCCAGAACATCCTCCTTCCCCTCCTCCTCCGCCTGAGGCTTGGAGAGCAATTATGGAGACTACAGCTCAGAACACTTAGTTGATGATGCAGATGATGCAGCTGATGCAAGCTAATCAAGCTAATCAAGCTAATCAGGGTGTTCCAGGGAATCAAGGCAACTTCTTCCAGCAGCACCATGCTACTCTCAACCAGTTCCTGGCTAACAATCCTAAAGCTTTCAGTTACTGTGTCGACCCTCTTGATGCTGAGGATTGGTTGACCGACATAAAGAAGCATTTTGAGTGCAGTAACGTGAAGGAAGATGACTATGTGAAGTTTGCAGCCTTCCAACTGAAAGATCAAGCAGCTGACTGGTGGCAGCAGTACAAAGACTCCAGGCCGGGTCAAGTGATCTCTTGGGAGAATTTCTGCAAGGATTTCCGCTCGCATCACATTCCTACAAGTGTCATCGAGGGTATGCGTGAGCAATTCCGCAACCTCAAGCAGGGCTCCATGTCAGTCTATCAGTATAATGTCAAGTTCCAAAACCTCGCTCGCTATGCTAAGCAAGACATTCCTGATGCCAAGAGTAAAATCTATCAGTTCCGTGGAGGTCTCAAAGATGAACTTCAGCTTGCTCTCACTTTGTTCGAGCCAGATGAATTCGACAAGTTCTATAACATGGCTTTGAAACAAGAAGCAGCTCAGCTTAAGATGGAGGCTTCTAAGAAGAGAATTCGAGATGCTGTTCACTCTTCCTCATCGTCTCAGTTGGCTGCGAAACAACAGAAATTCTGGCTTCCTCCTCCTCCAGTGATTCGAGCTCCATACAACAACTCCAACAACTTCAACAACTCCAACAACAAGAACTCTAGTGGTCGTGGTTTCTCCCACCCACCCAAACCAAGCAACCAGTCGAAGAAGCAGTTTCAGTCTCAAGGCTCCAAGTCCAGTGGCTCTCATTTCCGTCCTCTCTCTGAAGTGGTGTGCAACAAGTGTGGCCAGAAGGGCCATTATGCCAACAGATGCCCGAATCCGAAGCGTCTTCCTCCTCCTCCACCTGTGAGTTCAGCTATTGTCAGGCATGATCCAAAGGCAGCAAGGGTTAATCTGATGAATGCAACACAAGCGGAGGCTTCTTCTGATGTCATTCTGGGTAACCTTCCAGTGAACTCTTTTCCAGCTAAAGTGTTATTTGATTCGGGTGCATCATGCTCTTTCATGTCTCAACCATTTGCATCCAAGCACGATTTTGCCACTTCAAATTTGCCTCAGAGATTGGAAGTTATTTCTCCAGGGAGACGTATGTCTTCTACTGTCTATGCTCCAGATGTTTCTATTCGCATGGGAGATTATCGTTTTATGGCTAAACCGGTGATTCTTGGTCATTCTGACATCGACCTCATCCTCGGAATGGATTGGCTCTCTCAGCACGATGCTCACATTGATTGTGCTCAAAAGGAAGTCAAGTTGACTCATTCTGATGAAGATGTGATTATCTTCGCCTCCAGGGATAATACTATTCGGCTTTTCTCTCTTAATGATAAGGGCGAAATTAATGCCATAGAACAAATTCCAGTGGTGAACGAATATCAAGACGTCTTTCCAGAAGATCTTCCAGGCATGCCTCCACACCGTCAGGTGGATTTTGTCATTGAACTCGAGCCGGGCACTGAGCCTGCTTGCCGGCGTCCATACAAGCTCTCTCCGGATGAATTGAAGGAATTGAAGAAGCAGCTTGATAAGCAGGAGAGTATGGGTCTCATCAGACCGAGTACATCTCCGTGGGGCTGTGGTGTCTTATTTGTCAAGAAGAAAGATGGCACGGAGCGTCTCTGTGTTGACTACCGGCCATTGAACAAGAAGACGATTAAGAACAAGTATCCGCTCCCCAACATCAACGAACTCTTTGAGCAGCTCAAAGGAGCTAAAGTGTTCTCTAAGCTTGACCTCCGAATGGGCTATCATCAAATTCGCATTCGCGAGGAAGACATTCCCAAGACGGCCTTCAGAATGAGCTACGGTTCATACGAGTATACCGTCATGTCCTTCGGTCTCGCCAATGCTCCTCCTACCTTTTCAAGGATGACGCATTACATCTTCAACCCCTATACTGGAGAGTTCGTGCTTGTGTATCTGGATGATATTCTGGTGTTTTCCAAGAATGAAGAAGATCACGAAAAGCACTTGCGTCTGGTTCTTGATCGACTCCGAGAGCATAAATTCTATGCCAAGTTCTCCAAGTGCGAGTTTTGGCTCGATAAGGTTTTGTACCTGGGCCACATTATCTCAGCTGACGGTATTGCGGTTAATCCCGAGAAAGTTGAAGCAATTGTCAACTGGGAAGCTCCTCAGAACGTCAAGCAGCTCCGCAGTTTTCTGGGTCTTGCCAGCTATTGCAGAAGGTTTGTGGAGAACTTCTCCAAGATTGCCAAGCCTCTTTCCAACCTGCTTCAGAAGAATGTCAAATACTTTTGGTCTCCCGAGTGTGAAGTGGCTTTCAAAACCCTCAAAGAGAAGCTTGTCTCTGCTCCATTTCTGACTCCTCCGGATGAAACCAAGCCCTATGAAGTATTCTGTGATGCTTCTCTTCAAGGTCTTGGTGGTGTGCTTATGCAAGATAAGAGAATTGTGGCATATACTTCTCGGCAGCTCAAGCCAAGTGAGAAGAACTATCCCACACATGATCTCGAGCTAGCAGCTGTGGTACATGCTCTGATTACGTGGAGACATCTGTTGTTGGGCAGAAAGGTCGACATCTTCACTGATCACAAGAGCTTGAAGTACATCTTCACACAGCCGCATCTGAACCTCCGCCAGACTCGTTGGGTTGAAATGATCCAAGAGTACAACCCCAGCATTGAATACACTCCAGGCAAGGCGAATGTGATTGCAGATGCTTTGAGCAGAAAGGCATATTGCAACAGCCTTCTTATCAAGCCTTATCAGCCTGAGCTTTGTGAAGCTTTCAGGAAACTCAACCTTCAAGTTGTTCCGCAGGGTTTTCTTGCAAATCTCCAAATTGCTCCTACCTTGGAAGATCAAGTCCGTGAGGCCCAGCTCAGTGATACCATGGTAAAGAAGGTGAAACATGGGGTTGCAAAGGGCACTCCAAAATACAAGTGCTTCCGTGTTGATGAGAGAGATACCTTGTTCTACGAGGACAGGCTCGTTGTTCCCAAAGGTGATCTCAGGAAGCTCATAATGGAAGAAGCTCATGATTCTCTCCTTTCCATTCATCCTGGCAGTTCCAAGATGTACCAAGACCTCAAGCAGTCTTACTGGTGGACACGCATGAAAAGGGAGATTGCCCAATTCGTGAATGAATGTGATGTATGCAGAAGAGTGAAAGCAGAACATCAACGTCCAGCCGGTCTTCTCCAACCTCTTCCTATCCCCGAGTGTAAGTTCGACCACATTGAAATGGACTTCGTCACTGGATTTCCTAAATCCAAGCGAGGCAATGATGCTATCTTTGTGGTGATTGACAAGCTTACCAAAGTTGCTCACTTTCTTCCAGTCAAAGAATCAATCAATGCAGCTCAACTTGCAGAGCTGTACACTTCCAGAATTGTGTCCCTACATGGCATTCCTCAAGTGATATCCTCAGACCGTGGCAGCTTGTTCACATCAAGGTTCTGGGACTCCTTTCAGTCCGCCATGGGCACTAAGATCAGATTCAGCACTGCCTTTCACCCTCAGACTAGTGGTCAAGTCGAGCGTGTGAATCAGATTCTAGAAGATATGCTCAGAGC
Organism: Secale cereale; assembly: GCA_902687465.1. Lineage (NCBI taxonomy): Eukaryota > Viridiplantae > Streptophyta > Magnoliopsida > Poales > Poaceae > Secale > Secale cereale. Next base: position 495,290,525 of record LR738713.1, read on the forward strand.
CTGTGTCATCTCCTTCGGCATGAAATGGGAAGACTGCCTTCCATTTGCCGAGTTCTTTTACAACAACAGCTTTCAAGCAAGTGCAGGCAAAGCACCGTTTGAAATTCTCTATGGCAGAAAGTGTCGTACACCTCTCAACTGGTCTGAAACAGGTGAACGCCAACTCCTTGGCAATGACTTGATCTCTGAAGCCGAAGAAATGTGCAAAGTCATACGTGAGAATCTCAAGGCCGCTCAGTCGCGTCAAAAGAGCTACTATGACGGAAAGCATCGTGATTTGGCTTTCGACATCGGTGATCATGTCTATCTCCGAGTTTCTCCGATGAAAGGAACCCAAAGATTCGGTATCAAAGGAAAGCTTGCTCCTAGATACGTCGGGCCTTTCAAGATTCTTGGCAAAAGAGGCGATCTAGCCTATCAGCTCGAGCTCCCTTCCAACTTTGCAAATGTTCATGATGTCTTCCATGTATCTCAACTGCGCAAATGCTTCAAGGCACCTGAGCGCATGATTCCGTTTGAGGAGATTGATCTTCAACAACACCTTTCCTACCGAGAGCATCCAGTTGCAATTCTCGAAGAAACCGAACGCAAGACTCGCAACAAGTCCATCAAGTTTCTGAAAGTCACGTGGTCACATCACACAGACCGAGAAGCTACCTGGGAACGAGAAGATCATCTTCGTTCCGAGTACCCTTCCTTTTTCCAGTCCTAGATCTCGGGACGAGATCTTTTTGTAGTAGAGGAGAGTTTGTAATGCCCCGGATGTAATACTTTCCCTTTTGGGTATATAATATATCTCCGGCTTCATCTATTTCCTTTTCGGGTTCTTTGTCTTTCGGGTTTTTCGTCGTTTTGTTGTGTGAGTGTGTGGCATTCATTCATATCATGTAGACATGTGCATTGCATTGCATTTGTGTTGTGGGTTGCATCCGGTTCCGCGTGTTTCTTTCCGTTGTCCGTTTCGCGTTCCGGAGCTCCCTCACGTGTCCGTGACGTCCCGTAGGCCTACTTTGTTGTTCGGGCGTTTTACGTTACCGGTGTGCCGCGAGGTTGTTTTGTGTGTTGTTGTCTTGTTGTGTGCAACCCGCCTCTCAAATCTCGTCTCGTTTGGACTCCGTTGACTTTTCCATCCGTTGTTCGTGTGGGTCCGAAGTGCCTTCGCTTCGTGTCCCGGAAACACCCCTACTGCAGTCTTTTATCTCCATCTAGGCCTTTTAAATCAACCCCCGCGATCGGATCCGTCGGATCGCGATCGGAGGGCTCCTAGCGCCCCTAAACTCTCCCTAACCCTAAATCCCTGCTATATATAGACCCCCTAGGTCTATTTTTGGCATCCCCTATTTTTCTCAGATCCAATCTTCCCCTTCCTCTCCACTTTAAAAAAAAAACCTCCTGGATCCCGAGGGAATCAGCCGATCTGGCCAGTTCCCTCGATCGCCTCTGCAGCGCCGCCAGGATCCGATCTGGCCTCGAGCCGAGGTCAACGCAGCCGATCGCCGCGCCTGTTCCTTCGCCAGGCCCGGGGGACCACTTCCCCAGCGACTGGGCCGTCGCCATCCCTCCACGCGGCCCGTACACCGCACCGCTACGGCTCCCTTCGCCCGCATCGCAGCGCCGCATCGCGCCAGCCGCATCGCTCGTCAGCGCGCTCGCTGCCTCCTCACGGGCCAGCCTCCCCGGCCCAGCACCGCTCGCCTCCCACCGCACAGCCGGGCGCCAGGCCTCGCCGGCTAGGCCTCTCGCTCCGCGCGCGGGCCGCTCCCCGCGCCAGCTCCAGCCGCGCCTCCGCGGGCCGACGCCGCCGGCCCGTACCATCTCCCTCGCCACCGCGCGCGGGCCGCCTCGCCCCGCATCACCGCGCCGGCTCGGGCCGGGCCCGCACCGCCTCCCGCCGGGCCGCCTCTGCTTCGCGGATCGTGGGCCAGATCCGACGCCACCGGCCCATCTTCGTTTTTTTTCTCAGATCTGCTAAGGTTGACCCTAATTCCACTAAGTCCAGTTTTACCTGTTCTGTGATGCTATGTTTGACTATGCATATCTTTTACTGTGGTGCTCCGTTTTGCGCGTGTGATATGTCCAGATGTTCGTGGAGTTGTGCTCTACGTTTTACCTGTTGTTGTCATGCATGTTAGAGATCATCTAGGGGCTTGTTTTGCTGTTGCAAGAGTGCATCATGATATAAACTGCTGTTATGTGTTATTTTCATGCCACCTTTGCCATGTGATAACTTTTAGCTCGTTTGTCCAAACGATGCAAATGACATGTCCACGTGTTCGTCTTGCCACGAACTACGTGTTGCTTGTGATAGGTTGCATGGTAGATTTATTATTGCCTTGTTATCATCGTTGCAAAGTGCCATGTTCATATGTTGTGTTTTCACTTGTTATGAAATGCCATCTTGTTGAGCTCGTTGCAATCGTTGTGTTCACCTCTATGATGCATGCTTGTGTGTTTCGGGATCACCTTCATGTGCACTTTGAGGAGGTGCTTACCCTTTGCCATGTTTAGTTTCGAGGTGACTTAAACATGCTCTTTTATATGCCATGATGGTATTGCTGTTTTAGGACTTAGTGATTTTCACTAAGTCTGAAATCTGTAACGTTCCGATGCCATGTTCGTGTGATGTTCTAGGAAAAAGCATGATAGTTTTGGGGTGGATTTTGATTATTCCTTGTAGTATATATTGTTGTCTTTCCATCCATGTCCTCACATGTTCATTTGAGTGGCTGTAGCATGTTTATCTTTTGCTCTAAAGTTTCAATAAAATTCTGCTGTCAGAATTTTATTGTAAAGTTCAATATGTCCAAGATCATTGCTATTGATCCGTGACTCCGTTGGGGGTGCACTTTGGACTTAGTTGCTGTACTATATGTCTAGTTTGTGATCAAGTCCTTTGCCATGCTTCTTGGGTGCTGTAGCTTAATTATTTTGAGCTCCGAAGATGCTATGTTGCTGTAATTTTCAGCTTTCGCTCAAATCTTGTTTTGGGCATAACTTTTAGCCCGTAACTCCGATTTCAGCGAATCTTATATCAAACATGGTTGTTTTTCTGTGTAGATTAATAATATCAGATTGTTATCTTGTTTTGAGGTGTTTTGCTTGAGTGATGTTTTACGTGCTCCGTGTGCATCCTTAGTGCATCCATCATGCATTCATGTTTTCCGAGTGCGCATTGCATCTTGTTGATTGGTGCTTGGTGTGATTGTTTTGTTTAGAGCCGGAAGCTGAGACCGAGTACGAGGTTGAGCACGAGGTTTCCAACGAGGTTGAGCACGAGGACCCTTCTTACGATCCGAACGACTTCTCTTCAGGCAAGATGACCGAACCCCGATAACATTACTATCTTTGCCTATTGCTAGTAGTCTCGATCTATAGTTTTGCCTCGATGCCCATGTTCTTCTTGTCAGCCTCCTACTTGTAACCAATTGCCATGTTTAACCACCCTACCTATGCAAACCGTTGTTTGGCTAAGTACGCTTCGCTCAGCCCTTCTTATAGCGTTGCTAGTTGCAGGTGAAGTGAAGATGCTTGCTCCATGTTGAAGTTTGGTTAGGTTATATCACACTATATAAATGCTTAAAATGAAATCATCTATATATTGGCAAGGGTGGAAGGCTAAGCCTTTTGCTTGGTGTTTTGTTCCACTCATGCCGTTAGGATCTGTATAAGCCGGTATTATGTTCCTTGATTATGCGTTCCTAACACGGTTGGGGTGTATGGGACCCCCTCGATAAACCGCTAAGTGCTAAGTCTTTTCCAGCAAATCCCAACATTGGTACTATTTGCCTAATAACAAACTAAACTTGCATAGGGAGTAATTAACCCTCTTTCTTAATCAACAACCCCGGGCCAGTGCTCCACATGAGTGTCGGTCCGAAACGGGGAGCCTGTGGGGCCGCCTTGAGGCAACTCGAGGTATCTGGTATCCACCCGTAGCTTCGCCCATCCGGTCGTGTCCTGAGACTTAGATACGCGCGGCTACTATCAGGGTGTCGACACGCCGGGAGGATTTGCTGGATTAGCCTTACCTTAGCTCGGTATATCTTGAGCACGGGATTCCGAGGATACTCGGGTCTTCCCACTTTGGAGTTGCGACTCCGCGGATCGTGGGCTTGTAATGGGTCAAGTTGGAACACCCCTGCAGGGTTTGAACTTTCGAAAGCCGTGCCCGCGGTTATGTGGCAGATGGGAGCTTGTTAATTCCGGTTGTAGAAAACTTGACACAATGTTACTAATACACTACCAGCGTGTGTTCCGTGACTGTCAATTTCCGAATAGGGATTCGGGAGTTGAACACGGCGGGGTTATGTTTGTGAGCTTGTAGCTAGGATCACTTCGTGATCACTTCTCGCTGATGCCTTCTCTTCTCGCTCTCACTTACGTAGGCTAGATGCTAGTTGCTGCTGCAGACTTGTTCTTTTCTTCAGACTTGTCCTCACCCAGAGGCTTTGATAGTCTTGTTACCCGGAGTCGGGATTGCTGAGTCCTCTGTGGCTCACAGTTACTTCACACCAGATGCAGGTCCAGCTGTGAGCTATCCAGGTGATGGCACCGAGCTGGATTGGGAGTACGACGAGGAGCGTAGTCGTTACTACGTGCGCTACCCGGACGATCAGTAGTGGAGTCTCTTACTAGGATTCGATCCGCATGTGGTTTATTTATCTGAGTTTGGTACTTTGACATTTGGCTTTTGCCCTTAGAGGGTTGTAGTGTTCTTAATGTATGATGTTTGAGACTTGTACTGTAATTCTGTGACGTGGCGAGTGTAAGCCAACTACTTTCAGTTTACTATCCCCTCTTTTACATGAGTTGTGCAAATATTACCAAACTTGAGATCATTCTAGGATGGAATTATGCCTTTAAGTCGTGCCTCGACACGTGGGAGGTATAACTCCATCCTGGGCATTACAATATTTAAGTCACGAATTTGGCATGCACCTAAGGAACTGTGGAATTGTTTCACAATTGACACCGCCCGGAACACCTCAGCGTAATGGTGTGTCCGAACGTCGTAATCGTACTCTGTTGGACATGGTGCGATCCATGATGTCTCTTACCAACTTACCGTTATCTTTTTGGGGATATGCTTTAGAGACTGCCGCATTCACTTTAAACAGGGCTCCGTCTAAATCCGTTGAGACGACGCCGTATGAACTTTAGTTTGGCAAGAAACCTAAGCTGTCGTTTCTGGAAGTTTGGGGTTGCGATGCTTATGTCAAGAAACTTCAACCTGAAAAGCTCGAACCCAAATTGGAAAAATGCGTCTTCATAGGATACCCAAAGGAAACTATTGGGTACACCTTCTACCTCAGATCCGAAGGCAAGATCTTCGTGCCAAGAATGGATCCTTTCTGGAGAAAGAGTTTCTCTCGAAAGAAGTGAATGGGAGGAAAGTGGAACTTGATGAGGTGACAGTCACCTCTTCCGAACCGGAAAGTAGCACATCGCAGGAAGTTGTTCCTGAGGTGCGTGCACCGACTAGGGAGGAAGTAAATGATGATGATCATGAAGCTTCAGATCAAGTTACTACTGAACTTCGAAGGTCCACAAGGACATGTTCCGCGCCAGAGTAGTACGGCAACCCTGTCATGGAAATCATGTTGTTAGACAACGGTGAACCTTCGAACTATGAAGAAGCGATGGCGGGCCCGGATTCCAACAAATGGCTTGAAGCCATGAAATCCGAGATAGCATCCATGTATGAAAACAAAGTATGGACTTTGGTGGACTTGCCCGATGATCGACACGCCATAGAAAACAAATGGATCTTTAATAAAAAGACTGACGCGGATGATAATGTGACCATCTATAAGGCTCGACTTGTCGCTAAAGGTTACCGACAAGTTCAAGGGATTGACTACGATGAGACTTTCTCTCCCGTAGCGATGCTAAAGTCCGTCCGAATCATCTTAGCAATTGCCGCATTCTATGATTATGAGATATGGCAAATGGACGTCAAAACAACATTCCTTAATGGCTTCCTCAAGGAAGAACTGTATATGATGCAGCCGGAAGGTTTTGTCGATCCTGAGAATGCTAACAAGGTATGCAAGCTCCAGCGCTCAATCTATGGGCTGGTGCAAGCATCTCGGAGTTGGAATATTCGCTTTAATGATGTGATCAAAGTGTTTGGTTTTATACAGACTTGGGGAGAAGCATGTATTTACAAGAAAGTGAGTGGGAGCTCTGTAGCATTTCTCATATTATATGTGGCTGATATACTGCTGATGGGAAATGATATAGAATTCTTGGAAAGCATAAAGGCCTACTTGAATAAGAGTTTTTCAATGAAGGGTCTTGGAGAAGTTGCTTACATATTAGACATCAAGATCTATAGAGGTAGATCGAGACGCCTCATTGGTCTTTCACAAAGCACATACCTTGATAAGAATTGAAGAAGTTCAATATGGATCAGCCCAAGAAAGGGTTCTTGCCTGTATTGCAAGGTATGAGATTGAGCACGGCTCAATCCCCGACCACGTCAGAAGATAGAGAAAAGATGAGTGTCATCCCCTATGCCTCAGCCATAGGTTCTATTATGTATGCCATGCTGTGTACCAGACCTGATGTGAACCTTGCCATAAGTTTGGTAGGGAGGTACCAAAGTGATCTCGGTATGGAACACTGGACAGCGGTCAAGAACATCCTAAAGTACCGGAAAAGGACTAAGTATATGTTTCTCGTTTATGGAGGTGACGAAGAGCTCATCGTAAAAGGTTACGTCGATGCTAGCTTCGACACAGATCTGGATGACTCCAAGTCACAAACCGGATACGTGTATATTTTGAATGGTGGGGCAGTCAGCTGGTGCAGTTGCAAGCAAAGCGTCGTGGCGCATTCTACATGTGAAGCGGAGTACATAGCTGCTTGCGAAGCAGCACAGGAAGGAGTCTGGATGAAGGAATTCATCACCGACCTAGGAGTCATTCCAAGCGCGTCGGGCCCGATGACTCTCTTGTGTGACAACACTGGAGCTATTGCCATTGCCAAGGAGCCCAGGTTTCACAAGAAGACCAAGCACATCAAGCGCCGTTTCAACTCCATCCGGAATTATGTTCAAGACGGAGACATAGATATTTGTAAAGTGCATATGGATCTGAATGCCGCAGATCCGTTGACTAAACCTCTTCCACGAGCAAAACATGATCAACACCAGAACTCTATGGGTGTTCGATTCATCACAATGTAACTAGATTATTGACTCTAGTGCAAGTGGGAGATTGTTGGAAATATGCCCTAGAGGCAATAATAAAATGGTTATTATTATATTTCCTTGTTCATGATAATTGTCTGTTATTCATGCTTGAATTGTATTATCCGGAAACAGTGATACATGTGTGAATACATAGACCACAACGTGTCCCTGGTAAACCTCTAGTTACTAGCTCGTTGATCAACAGATGGTCACGGTTTCCTAACCATGGACATTGGATGTCATTGATAACGGGATCACATCATTAGGAGAATGATGTGATGGACAAGACCCAATCCTAAGCCTAGCACAAGATCATGTAGTTCGTACTGCTAAAGCTTTTCCAATGTCAAGTATCTTTTCCTTAGACCATGAGGTTGTGCAACTCCCGGATACCGTAGGAATACTTTGGGTGTGCCAAACGTCACAACGTAACTGGGTGGCTATAAAGGTACGCAACGGGTATCTCCAAAAGTGTCTGTTGAGTTGGCACGAACCGAGACTGTGATTTGTCACTCCGTATGACGGAGAGGTATCTCTGGGCCCACTCGGTAAGACATCATCATAATGAGCTCAATGTGACTAAGGAGTTGGTCACGGGATGATGTATTACGGAACGAGTAAAGAGAGTTGCCGTGACGAGATTGAACAAGGTCTCGGTATACCGACGATCGAATCTCGGGAAAGTACTATACCGATAGACAAAGGGAATTGTATAGGGGATTGATTGAATCCTTGACATCGTGGTTCATCCGATGAGATCATCGAGGAACATGTAGGAATCAACATGGGTATCCAGATCCCGCTGTTGGTTATTGACCGGAGAGTCGTCTCGGTCATGTCTACGTGTCTCCCGAACCCATAGGGTCTACACACTTAAGGTTCAGTGACGCTAGGGTTGTAGAGATATATGCATACGGTAACCCAAATGTTGTTAGGAGTCCCGGATGAGATCCCGGACATCACGAGGAGTTCCGGAATGGTCCGGAGGTAAAGAATTATATATATGAAGTCCAGTTTCGGCCATCGGGAGAGTTTCGGGGGTCACCGGTAGTGTACCGGGACCACCGAAAGGGTCCCGGGGGTCCACCGGGTGGGGCCACCTATCCCGGAGGGCCCCATGGGCTGAAAGGGGAAGGGAACCAGCCCATAGTGGGCTGGTGCGCCCCCCCTTGGCCCCCCTGCGCCTAGGGTTGGAAACCCTAGGGGTGGGGGCGCCCCACATGCTTGGGGGGCAAGCCTCCCCCCTTGGCCGCCGCCCCCCTAGGAGATTAGATCTCCTAGGGCCGGCGCCCCCTGGACCCTATATATAGTGGGGGGAGGGAGGGCAGCCGCACGCTTGCTCCTGGTGCCTCCCTCTCCCTCCCGTTACACCTCTCCCTCCTCCCGCGATGCTTGGCGAAGCCCTGCAAAAATTTCGTTGCATCCACCACCACGCCGTCATGCTGCTGGATCTCCATCAACCTCTCCTCCCCCCCCCTTGCTGGATCAAGAAGGAGGAGACGTCGCTGCACCGTACGTGTGTTGAACGCGGAGGTGCCGTCCGTTCGGCGCTCGGATCATTGGTGATTTGGATCACGACGAGTACGACTCCATCATCCACGTTCTCTTGAACGCTTCCGCTCGCGATCTACAAGGGTATGTAGATGCACTCATTACTCCCTCGTTGCTAGATGACTCCTTAGATTGATCTTGGTGAAGCGTAGAATTTTTTTGAATTATGCTACGTTCTCCAACAAAAATAATCCAGCAAGACCTCCCGACGTGCCGACACCCTGATAAGAGCCGCGTGTATCTCGTCTCAGGCCACGATCGGATGAGCTAAGCTTATGGATCGCTGAAGTCCAAGTTGCCAAGGGGGCGACGCAAGGTGCTCTAGGTTGGACCAACACTCATGAGGAGCACTGGCCCGGGGGTTGATTAAGAACTCGGGTTTATAACTCCCTATGCAAGTTTTTAGTTGTTAGGCAAATGTAGTGCCAAGGTTGGGCCGTGCTGGAAAAGCTTTAAGCAATGCGAATTATCAAGGGGGGCCCATAAACCCCAACCGTGTTAGGAACGCAAAATCAAGGAACATAACACTGGTTTATCGGGTCCTAAGGCGGCATGACTGGAACAAAACACCAAGCAGAAGGCCAAGCCTTCCACCCATTACCAATATATATGTGCATTAATTTAATTAAGATATATTTGTGTTATCCCAATAAAACAAGTCCAAACATGGAGCAATCTTCCAACTTCACCTGCAACTAACAACGCTATAAGAGGGGCTGAGCAAAAGCGTACTTAGCCAATCAACGGTTTTCTAGGAAGGCGGTTAGAGTGTTTCATGGCAACATAGGTGGCTGACAAGACAAGAATAGGCATCGAGGCATAACTATAGAGCGACACAACTAGCAAAGCAAAGGTAGAGGTGATATTAGGGAACGGTCATCTTGCCTGTTAAGTCCTCGGTGGGATGGTAAGACGGCTCCTCAAACTCGGTATCGACAAGATCCTCGAACTCGGTATCGGCTCCCGACTCTACCCAACACAATAGCACAACAACGGTACAAGATCAATCACGGTGCAATGCACAAACAACATGATGCAAGACATGTCATGGGATGCAAGTCATGATGTGGATATGCATGAGGATGCTCTCGAGCATAAAGGAGAAGATGATGGAAATGGCTTCATCTTGGGCAACCAAGCAAGCCACTGCATAGAGGGGAAGATTTCGGTCGAAATCGATATAAGGGTCATTGGAATCGGATGCACGGTTTGCAAATGGCAAGCAAAACAAGATGCAATGCAAAACTGAAGTTAACAGCAACATGGCATCTTTGGAGCAAGGTTTAAATATGCTACAGCACCCAAACATGATGACAAAAGGCATGGATGTGAAGTAGACATGATTCTCAACAAGTATGAACTCAGAGCACACCCAAAAACTTACTGGAACACAATTAAACAAGCATGGCAAGATTCAATAAGTTAACAGTTTTTCAGACTTAGTGAAAATTACTAGGCATGCAATCTGGAACGATATGCTGCTGCCTTTGGAGGCACACAACAGCAAGCAAAACAAGTACAACAAGCATGAAATTCACATGAGCATGAAGAAGACACAATATACTTCCAATTCATCCAAAGAAACAATTCATTCCATGCAAGGGTTGCTTAACATGAGCTTTGCCAAAATGGATGTTCTATTAACAGGCTAACAGTTTTAATTTCAAGCATTTTGAGAGCAAGATTACAACAAGCTACAACAGGGCATATATGCAAACAAAGGCATAGATTGATAGACAACAACATGGACATCAAGACATGCTCACTAGTCATTCCAAAACATGCATGGAAAAGATCGGGGCATCAAGTTTACATGGCAACATGTTATGACAGATTCCAGACTTAGCAGTTTTTCACTACGTGTAAATCAGCAACATTGGCATGACATGTTTACAAGCTTGTTCAAGTCACCACAGAGCATATCATGAAAAACCAAAAGCACCACTTCAAAGATAACATGATTATGCTCCTAAAACATGTTGACATGTGGCTCAAAAGAAAATCACACAAAATGCTACGAAAAAGACAAATCATCAAGTGATAACAATTTCAGCAACTTAACAGCCACAAGCACTTTTGCAACAGGGTTAAACATGGCATAATGCAACCTAACATGCATGCAAATGCATCCATCTTGAAGAGCATCACAAGACGAACATTTTGACATATCATATACTCCATTTGGACCAACATGCACAAAGTTACGACCTCACGAACATGCACACATATTGTTAATAGACAACTAGTGCTGAAACAGTAACATCACATAGCAGTTTGGCAACGAAGATTAAGACATCAAGATGAACCCTAACATGCACAAAACGGATTCCAACACGTAGAGCACTTCGAGACGAACATTTTGATATATCATATGCGCGATTCGGAGCTACGGTCAAGGTGTTATGGCATGATGAAGGAGGCAACATATTATAGAAATTTGGGGACTTAGAGAAAATTATACCCTCCGAAAAGTCAAATGTGGACGGAGTGGAGCGGGACAGAGGGATCTGGGACGTGGCCGAGGCGTTTGGATGCCGGGATTGGTGGATCTGATCCACCCTCGGGTGGACCCAGATCTGGCCGGAGCGGGGTCGGTGGCTCGCCGGAGTGGGCGGCGCCGGCGGCTGGAGGAGGTGGCGCGGCGGCGGTGGTGGAGATGGCGGTGGCGGAGCCCGGTCGCATTCTGGGCATTACAAAACTCCAGTGAATCCATCAGGGCCTGGTGCTTTGTTTCCCAGGAGCTCGTTGATCGCAGCATGCACCTCA
>LR738713.1:495303322-495315660 GCA_902687465.1 Secale cereale
AAAAAGAAGCCATGAGGGGGTCAACAACAGCTAATTTCGTTTCCTGAAGGCAAACAAGTTTGCAAGAGGTAGCAGCAATTGTTTCATGAACGGTAGCACGACGGTTGGGACAATTGAGGCCACAGACATTCCAGTTTAGGATAGACAGACTTTCATTCATTGCAAACAAGGGATACATCATGGACGACAGTTAACACTAGCAGGAACCTTGCCAGGGCCACATCACAGGGTAGTTGAGGACACACAGACCTAGCATGAACGACCAACAAAACAACAACAACAACATGAAGGGAGCTAATCATAGAAACTGAGATACATCAGAAGCAAAGTAGAGCAGGGGCATCAGGCAACCGCCTCGTCTTCTCTATCTTGGCCTTGGAGCTCCAGCCCGGCACCTCCACCGTGGTCCAATCCAGTTTTGACTTTGACTTTTCACGCCACGGTTTTGATCGCATCATCATTGTAAGGGGAATGTCCCAAGGATTTGGGATTGGACCTTGGCGCAATGTGCTCCTTTCTCTCTCCCATACCAGTTTAGATCTTATCCACATATTGTCCTATCCTCACCCCAACTATCATTTTGACCATCTAAAGCGGAAGGAGTTGCTCCTATCACCGGCCTTGTCAAGTAGCATTACAACCTTTCTCTCTGCATCATGCAATGAATATTAAAGAGGGTGGAGATGCCCCTGTCACTCACTAGAGCAACACCAAAGGATCGGTATGAGAGAGAGAGATTTCTCTCAATGGCATGCGGCCCTATACTACCTTACAATGACGGTGTGGCCAAAACCATGTCACATAAGGTCAAAACCGAGATTTTCACAAAACAAAAAGTCAAAATTGGGTTTGACTGTCGAATACGGGACTAACTACACCTGGTATTAAGTGTTGAGGGACGAAAGTTGCATTAAAAAAATTCAGGGACGAAAGGGTACACTTCGCAATAAATTAAGGGACGAAAAATGCACTTATCTCCAGAAAACAAAAACTCACGAGCAGAAGCACCCTTTGCGGCCGCACGTCCTGGAAACAATAAAAAGAGCCAAAAGGGGAACAAGCAGCACCAGCAGACTGAGACTTGTAGTATTCGTCAGTGGAGAATATACCCGTACACCGTGTCAAGGAATTTAGACCAAGCGATGAAGCGAACATGCACGGTCGTTGAGCAGACAGACACCCCGGTCCTGCTTTCGGCGGGATCGCCGTTGTGCTGCCGGAGACTCGCGACATCCTCTCGACGACGAGTGCGCCTCCGCATCCACATGGCGCGCCCATAGTGGAGCCGAGCCCAGGGAGGGACGGCCGGCCGTCGGCATCGATCACGGCAGGCACCACCTGTGCTTTGCTTGCGGTTGGAAAACTCTTGGAAAAAGGAGAGTCCATGGACGGACGATCGGGGCCGCCTGTGAAGCGCCCTCGCTTTCCCGGCTCACGAGCGCGCGCACTGACCGCACCATCGGACACTGGAATTTTGGCACGCCTCACGGGCGCCCGCTGACTTCTCCCCGGCACTCGTCGTCGCCCTGCCACCGCACACCACACCACACGGAAGTATCAAACCAAACAAAATGGCATTCATTCGCCTCTCGGGTCGGTCCGAGCGAGCTTTCACCTGGTCTGGCCTCCGTGCTTCCCACGAGTCAGCCATCATCCCAGCTTTGCTCAACAGAAATACACTACTAAAGTAGTGATCTAAACGATCTTATATTAAGTTTACATAGAAAGTATACTATGCAAATCCTTGGCGCACCTGCTTTTCCGCTTGAGAATGAGAATAATTGCGGCTCTACCTTGCCGGAACTGCCAATTGGGTTGCTCGTTTGTTAGGGTCCCTTGCTGTTACGTGATGCGGCGTCGGTTATGCTAACGGTTAGCATGTGCTGGAATTGTTCTAACGACACAACAGGGGAGGGAATGATTGGATTGGCTGCTTATGATGACGCAATCAGTGTCCGTCGTGCCGGCCTCTGCATTCGGCAATGTTGGGTCGGGATGCAATAATGCTATTTAAGCTGTGAGCTGTACGCATGGCAACAAATTTCTCTCATTGCTTCTCGCTCAACTGTATTCTCGTTATGCACCCTTCCGCTCACACGCTGGGCAAGAGCGGTAACCTAACCTGTTTCTTACCAATATTCGCGTGTTTATTCTGGAACATATAGTTTTTTTCTTCCTTTTCCTTTCAGAGCTCTTAGTGATCTAAACGCTCTTATATTTCTTTACAGAGGGAGTTATTTGTGATAGCAGGTAACAGCCAGTACCGATGAATTGTGTGTTAAATTTTATGATACTTCCTCCGTCCCTTTATGCAAGGCGTTTTTACAAGCTATGTTTGCTTCCCAAAACGTCTTACATTATGAGACGGAGGGAGTAGAAAGGTTAATAGAAATAGCAGAATCATGGTATTATTAATAATATTCTGGCATCCACTCTGTTAGCTTCTATAGTTCTATTTGGTTTTCTATGATCATTACTGAAGTTGTTAGCACACTAGTAGATCCAGACAGTAAGCAATTTATCAAGCACTAAATAGGGAGAAAGGCATGATGAGCATACTATGGTTGCACCACTGGTTAACAGGGCCTTGTTCTTTTCTATGTAATTAAATACCAGCCCAAATCAAAACTCTGATACTCTAGTCTGTACTGCAACTGCCGATTGCAACAAGATGATACATTAATCAATTCGCCGCCATCTGCTGGAGCGTAGGGTTTATTTATCAAGAATTCAAGACAGGGGAGCATTATATATTGGTATTTCACTTGAAAAGGGACCTGAGGTGGAAACCTCAAAACTGAAACTTAAGGCAAAAACTTTATCCTACATAATATAAAATTGCAACAGCTGATTTTATGTCTAATCTACCAAGTGCAAGCTTCGTATTTATATTTGATTCAACCAAGAAGGCAGGACACCCAGCTAAAGGTCAAATGAAGACCAGGAAATTACAACTTACAACTATGCAACATTACTAAAAGAACATTCCTATATGAACATGCTGCTACACAAAATTACAACAACACTTTAACATTCCTATATGAACATGCTTCCTATATGAACATGTTGAAATACATTGTAATAGGATAGGACTAGAGGTTTAAACTCCTGGAAACCTGTTCTATCTCTTCTTCTGTTTCTTCCTCTCGTTACCGACCTTCTCTGTAACTCTCGATCAAACTCCTGATCGATCTTCTTGTAAGCCACGGCATCACATATATAAATATAACTGCGGCCCGAGAAAAGGGTTTAACGCTTCCCAAGTTATCTTTACATGGTAATCAGAGCATCTTCTTCCCAGAGATCGAAAGAGGATCGCATCTAGTTTAACCCCATCGTAAACCTTCGAACCCCATCGCCAATTTCGCCATGACTTCCACCTCCACCCAATCCAGCACCATGAGTGCCCTCTCCACATCCGTTTCATCAACCTCCACCTTCGCCCCTTCCTCCTCCAGCTCGCCATATCCCATGTCCATCGGACCCCCAACCCAGGAGAAGCTCACGAGGCAAAACTACCTCATGTGGAAGGCCATTGTGCTGCCCCAAATCAAGGGCGCGCAGATGGGCCACCACCTTGATCCGGAGAGCCAAGCGCCGCCGGAGACACTCACCATCACCAAAGATGGGAAAGAGGAGCAGATTGTGAATTACGCACGCGTCCTCTGGTATGCACAACAGCAGCAAGTCCAAGGTTTTCTGATGGGTTCCTTGTCTCGCGAGATCCTTGCGCAGGTGGTCACCCTTCAGACGCCGGCAGAGGTATGGGCAGCGATCCATGCCATATTTGCTGCCCAAAATCAAGCTCAAGCCATAAACACAAGGATTGAGCTCACCAATCTGAAAAAAGGAAACTTGACGATGTCAGAGTACCTCGCCAAGATCAAGTCGCTGACGGATGAGATCGCATGCACTGGAGTGGCAATGCAAAACGGGGAAATTGTTTCACAGGTTCTGGCTGGCCTCGACCTCGACTACAACCCGGTTGTGTCGGCCCTTGCTGCGAGGGTGGAGCCTGTCACCGTCCAAGAGCTGTACACACAGCTATTAAGCTTTGATGCGCGTCTGAATCTTCTTCACGGAACCAACATACGGCAGTCTTCCGCCAACGCCGCCTCACGAGGTCGCGGGTCTGCTCGTGGGCGCGGCCGCGGGAACAGCAGCGGTGGGCGTGGCCGTGGCAATGGCCAAGGAGCGCGTCCGAGCGGAGGCGGCTACAGCAACAATTCTTCCTCCTCTCGTTCTGGAGGGGGTGGCTACAGCAACAACCACGTCCCCTCTGGTTCCTCCTCCCAAGGACGTGTTCGATGTCAACTCTGCAAAAAGGCAGGCCATGAGGTCATGGATTGTTGGCATCGTTATGATGAGGATTATGTTCCCGATGCTCGTCTTGTTGCAGCTGCGATTCGGGAGCAAGGAGGAGATGGTACCATCTGGTACGCCGACTCAGGTGCCACTGATCACGTCACCAACGAACTTGAGAAACTTGCCATGAGGGAGAAGTACTACGGCAATGATCAGATTCACACCGCAAGCGGTGGAGGTATGGATATTAGTCATATTGGTCAAGCATCTATTAATTCCCCTAATCTTAAACGTGATCTTGTTCTAAAGGATGTTCTCCATGTTCCACAAGCCGACAAGAATCTTGCATCTATGTCTCGTTTAACTGCTGATAATAATGTCTTCTTTGAAACTCATCCCACATATTTTTTCATAAAGGATCGGGCAACGAGGGAGCTCCTTCATCACGGTAGATGCATTGGAGGCTTATACCCTATCACATCCGGAGCATTTAGTCGAAAGCGTCGTCATCAAGTTTATTCTGCTGTCAAGCCCTCCTTGGCGAGATGGCATCAAAGATTAGGACATCCTTCTTCGGTCATAGTTAAGCAAGTTATAAATAAAGACAATCTTCCATTGTCATCTAGTTCAAACATTGAGTCTGTGTGTGATGCTTGTCAATGCGCCAAGAGTCACCAACTCCCTTATCCTAAGTCAAATAGTGTGTCTCATGCTCCGTTGGAACTTATTTTTAGTGATGTATGGGGTCATGCAAGAGATTCTTTTGGCAGAAAAAAATATTATGTCAGTTTTATTGATGATTTTAGCAAGTTCACTTGGATATATTTGCTTAAGTTTAAATCAGAAGTTCTTTCTATCTTCCAAGAATTCCAAAAATTCGTTGAACGTCAATTTGACAGAAAGATTCTTGCAGTCCAGAGTGACTGGGGAGGGGAGTATGAGAAACTCAACTCTTTCTTTCGCAATATTGGTATTGCTCATCATGTCTCTTGTCCTCATGCCCACCAACAGAATGGTTCGGCTGAGCGTAAGCATCGTCATATTGTTGAAGTAGGCCTATCTCTTCTAGCTCATGCATCTATGCCTCTAAAATATTGGGATGAAGCCTTTATTGCTGCAACTTATCTTATCAATCGTCTTCCTACCAAAGTTATTGGCAACATTAGTCCATTGGAAAAATTGTTTCATCATAAACCCGATTACAATTCTCTAAGAATCTTTGGATGTGCTTGTTATCCCAATCTTCGTCCATATAATCGTCATAAGCTTGAGTTTCGTTCCACTCAGTGTGTTTTCCTGGGTTATAGTAATCTTCATAAAGGGTACAAGTGTCTTGAGATTTCTACTGGTCGCATATATATTTCTCGCGACGTTGTTTTTGATGAAACCGTTTTCCCGTTTGCTAAACTTCATCCTAATGCTGGAGCTTTACTTCGTGCAGAAATTGCACTTCTTTCTGATTATATCCCTAGTTCAGATCACGGGGGCGAGTTAAATAGTGCTGATCATTTGACTACTAACAAAGAACATTTTAATTTTGATGATAAGTGTGCAGTTTCTGGGCGTCATTTTATGCAAGGGAATATGGACGAAATCTGCACCGGATCCCAGGCTGATTCGCGCGGCAGTCCTGGCGCTGGATCCGACGAAGATTGCTCCGTGACAGTCACGCGATCCGAGGCGGATCATAGCGTGCGTGCGTCGGGCGCTGCGGTGGCCGACAGCCCCAGCCGCACAGGGCCCGTCAGCCCAATCAGAATGGCCGACAGCCCCAGCTGTTCGGGCCCCCTCAGCCGAATCGCTGCGAGCCCATCATCGGGCGCCCCAGCAGCCGACCGCGTCACGAGCGTTGAGCCTGGTGCGAGCCAATCATCGGGCGCCTCAGCGGCCGACCGAGCCACGAGCGTGGAGTCTGGTGCGGCGGGATCTTCTGTGGACAAAAATTCTGCTGCAGAACCAGATACACCGGGATCTTCTGTGGCTACGAACACACAAGTCTTTGTACCAGCTCCTGTGCAAGGCCTTCCACGTCGCCATACTCGGTCTCAGTCTGGTATTTTCAAAGCAAAGGAGTATACAGATGGCACTATAAGGTATGATAAAATTAAACGTACTTTTCTTACTAGTATGGGAGAACCAACACATTTGCATGATGCACTTGCTAGTAAAGATTGGAAAGAAGCTATGGATAGTGAATATGAGGCACTTGTCAAAAATAAAACATGGCGTTTAGTACCACCGGAAAAAGGCAAAAATGTCATAGATTGCAAATGGGTGTATAAGATTAAAAGAAAGGCTGATGGAAGCATAGACAGATACAAGGCTAGATTAGTTGCAAAAGGTTTTAAGCAGAGGTTTGGTATTGACTATGAAGATACTTTCAGTCCGGTTGTTAAGGCAGCTACTATTCGACTTGTATTGTCTATTGCTGTTTCGAGAGGATGGAGTCTAAGGCAACTAGATGTTCAGAACGCGTTTCTTCATGGTGTTCTGGAAGAAGAGGTTTTTATGCGGCAACCACCAGGTTATGAAAATGTTAGCACACCTCATTATATTTGCAAGTTAGATAAAGCTTTATATGGTCTGAAACAGGCCCCAAGAGCCTGGTACTCAAGGTTGAGCACTCAATTACAACAACTTGGGTTTACACCATCAAAAGCGGATACCTCATTATTTTTCTACAAGAAGGGCAATGTCACTATATTTGTTCTTGTATATGTTGATGATATAATTGTTGCTAGTTCGAGTCCAGATGCTACAACTTGTTTGCTTAAGGATTTAAAGATGGAGTTTGCTCTTAAGGATTTGGGAGATCTCCATTACTTTCTTGGTATAGAAGTTAAACAGGTGAAAGATGGTATACTTCTGTCACAAGAAAAATATGCCAATGACATTCTCAAGAGAGTTGGATTGGAAAATTGCAAGCCTGTAAGTACACCTATTTCAACTTCAGAGAAACTCACTATTGATAGTGGAGAGGCTCTTGGACCTGAGGATGCAACAAACTACAGAAGTGTTGTAGGTGCATTACAATATTTAACTCTTACACGTCCTGACATTTCTTATTCAGTGAATAAAGTATGCCAGTATTTACATGCCCCTACCACTGTCCATTGGACTGCAGTTAAAAGGATTGTGAGGTATCTCAAATTTTCAGGAAAACTTGGTCTAAGAATTGTCAAGTCTCCCTCTATGCTTGTGTCTGCCTACTCTGATGCAGATTGGGCGGGGTGTGCTGATGATAGAAGATCTACAGGTGGATTTGTTGTGTTCCTGGGAACAAATCTTATATCATGGAGTGCAAGAAAACAGGCTACAGTCTCAAGGTCTAGCACTGAGGCTGAATATAAAGCTCTAGCAAATGCTACAGCTGAAGTGATGTGGATACAAACATTGCTTTATGAACTTGGAGTTCAAACTCCACGAGCTGCTAGATTATGGTGTGATAATCTAGGTGCAACCTATCTTTCAGCTAATCCTGTTTTTCATGCACGCACAAAGCATATCGAAGTTGATTTCCATTTTGTCAGAGAAAGAGTAACGCGCAAGTTACTTGACATAAAGTTTATTCCTACTGGTGATCAACTGGCTGATGGCTTCACAAAACCACTTACAATGAGAAGGCTCGAGGAATTCAAGCACAATCTCAACCTTGGTGTTCCGTAGGTTCAGATTGAGGGGGAGTGTTGAAATACATTGTAATAGGATAGGACTAGAGGTTTAAACTCCTGGAAACCTGTTCTATCTCTTCTTCTGTTTCTTCCTCTCGTTACCGACCTTCTCTGTAACTCTCGATCAAACTCCTGATCGATCTTCTTGTAAGCCACGGCATCACATATATAAATATAACTGCGGCCCGAGAAAAGGGTTTAACGCTTCCCAAGTTATCTTTACAGAAGAAACACCAAGACTTTTGACAACGTCAATATCATCCTGATTCTGTTTCAGATTACCTCTAGTAGAAGAAATCATCACCAACTACACCCTTAAGTCTCAGGAGAGTGAAACAAAATACATACCCGACTGCCTGCACTGGCTTCACCGAAGAATTAAAGAATGCTCGGCAACAACATCCAACCAAGTGATACAACTATTGGAAGCCTTCAAGCCATCCCTCATCCATGGGATCTCCTCCTATTATGCGGTGGAGGAGGAGACCCCTCGAAGAAATCCGTCACGGATATCTCAAGGTCCTCAACTGTGTATTTGATGTACAACTCTGGATGCCTCCCGTTCTCAATATGATGCCGGAATCGACCAAGGAAGGACCGGTATGCTGGGAGCAGCTTCTCTGATATTGAGATCCTAAGCTCTTCTTTCAGCTGTGTGTCAGGCACATACCACCCAGACTGAGCCCTATGTGCCTCCTCGAACGCAGCATTGAAAGACTTGAAGCGCTCCCGAAGTGCTGATTTGGATATTCCTGATGAAAAGCCACCGCTGACATGGAGACCCTCGTCTCTTAGACAATTCAGGATCTTAAGCCATGCGCTGCGCTGGTAAGCTGTTGCTGCCAACCGGAACTTACCTGTGAGCCGCTTTAGGTACACATCGCCAATGAGTCCCCGGAGCTCAGGCGAGTCCTTTATCTTGTGCACGATATAGTGCACATTGTTCATTAGGAACAAGTGAGAGAGAGACGGGTCCTTGTAGAGTGATGCCTTGCCTTCAAGATTGTGTTCAAGAACCACAATAGTCCAGATAAGATGAGCAGAAAGTGGTAACTGGCTGTCAGGATCAGGAAGGTCCAGATCAGGGAATGACGGTGTGAGCTCATTGCCCTCAGCAGAAACGCGCGAGCTAGCTGATGGCCGTGACACGATCAGCTCAGAAAGTGTCGCCTTGTAGTCGGAAATGAGGACAATGTAATTCATCACATAGCGAGTGAGGGGATGGATGGTGCCGCCGGGTACTGGAGTCTTGGACGGGTCACGGAGAACGGCGTTCTCGAACTCGGAGAGTATCCCACGGACAGCATCAGCCAGACGAGCCTTGATCTCAGTAGTCTGCACATATATCGATTCCCCGGCCTTGGAGGCGGCGAAGATATCTGAGACATCAGGCAGCAGATCAGACAGTGCATCGTGCAGATCAATGATCTTGAAGAGCTTCTCTGGTGAGCGGCGGCCGATGCTGATGGCCTCAGCAAAGCCAAAGAGCTGCAGCGCGGCGCCCTTGACAGTTTCGACGAAGGGGGCTGCGGGCGTTGTGGTGGGAGCGGGGGTGGCGATGGTGGAGTTGGAGAAGGGGAGGTCGTGGAAGATGAGGAAGCAAAGGCGGCGCTCGCTGGCGAAAACGCCGCGGACGGCGGCGCGGGCTGCGCGGATCCAGCGGCGGATCTTGACCTCGAGGGCGTCCCACTCGAGCCGCTGGACGTCGCCGATGGTGAGCTTCTCGACGCCGAGGCGGCGGAGGGCGGAGTCGACGGCTGGCTTGCGGACGGAGGCGTAGACCTGGACGCACTCGCGGTCGTAGCCGGCGGCGGCCATGCGGGAGGCGATGGCGTTGAGGTCGGTGACGGCTTCGGGCGGGAGGAGGTCGATCTCGCGGATGCTGCGCATGGAGCGGTAGCTGCTGCGGCGGCCGACGGAGGACTCCACGGAGTCGTCGTCCACCGGCGGCGCGTCGCCGACGTCGGAGAAGCTGGAGCGGTCGCTGCACATGGAGAGGGAGCTGAGGTCGGCGAGCACCTCGATCTCGAGGTCGACCGCGCGCGACGCCAGCACGTGGCGGAACTCGTCCTCGAGCCGCGCCATGGCGACCTGGACGGCGCCGGAGGCCCCCGCCGACGAGGTGCGGCGCGGGCTGCCGGGGGACGGCGGCGCGAGGCGGCGGAGGTCGTCCACCGCCTGGAGGAAGCGCTCGGCCTCCGCCCGATCCCCGCCGCCGTCGAACAGCATCTGGTCCTCCCCGCCCCCGCCCCCGCCGCCCGCGGGCGCGGACGCCGTGGAGTCCCAGCGCATCACCACCCTCTCCGCCCTCTCCAGCTCCGCCGCGGAGGATCCGTCCATGATTCGCCCCCTCCGGCCCTCCTCTCCGCAGCACACGACAGCGCCCCCGGCCAGCCGCTACCAATAGCAGGGAGGGAGGCGCAGCTCCGGCTTGATTCGGGGCTTGGTGGAGCGGCAGGAAGCAAACCACCGGCGGCGATGAGGCTGCTGCCTTGGCTCTGCGCTGTGATTTGCCTGCTCCGATGCTCTCTACTCTCTATTTAGTCCAGCGAGGGAAGACCGGCCGATTTCTCTTCTCTTCTCGCTTTGATTTGCTTTGCTTTGGTCGCTCGGGCTCCCTTCCCTCGCGATAATTATTGCGCGGATTAGCCAAGGCCGAATCAGATTTTATACTATTTTTTCTTCCTCCAGAGTCCAGAGCCACGAGCTGACGCAAGAGCTGAATGCTGGGCCCACCTGTCAGACGTGCATCGAGCAAGGGAGAGTGATGCCCCACCAGCGGGTCGGCACTCGGCAGGGCAATTAAAGAAAACTTTCAACTTCGGCCAAGATTTTATCCGTTTGGGAGGAGAAAAAGGCGGCGTCAGTCAGTGTACGCATTTTTATCCTACCGCTTCAAATTTTTGTAAAAAAGGTGAAAATTGAAATTTAGCGTCGTGGCTATAGTTCACACCAGTTAGAACGCTTTTGGCCGGCACACATGCCGGTCTACAAAATGAACAATCCTATAGTTTCACGTAAGCAACAAAAAGCCAACGCCGACGCACATGCCAGCCTACAAATGAACAGCCATACTTCATGTCTCGTGGCCTCCGTAGTTCATGCCCGCTCACTCACCTCCATCGATCATCTCCTTTTACATCTTCTCAAACCAACTTCTTCTTTTCAGGGACATGTTGCTCAAGTCCACGATCATGAAAGCTAGTGCCACCTCTTTTTCTTTGGTCTTTGCATTGATGGTCTCGACCTCGAGCTTCTTCAATTGGACGGCCTCCTCGATCTCGAGCTTCTTCGTTTGGACGGCCTCCTCGATCTTGAGCTTCCTTCTCTTGACAGCCTCCTCCATGTCGAGCTTCCCCGTTTGGAGCTCCATGTAGGTCTTCATTTGCTCATCCTTTTATTGGTGTTCCTCTCGTCCCTTGCTTCCTTTCGGGTCATCATGCCTTGCAAAGTTTCTTGCAAGAGGAAATATGTCGCATCATACTTCTCGTCCACCTTCGAGTTGGTCTTGCCCCTCGGCCTCTTCACCTCATCTCCATCCCCAGCCACGGGTGTCGGCCCTCCATTCTTCTTTAGAGCGGCATATTGATCTTTGAACTTGGGGCAATCATTGATGAACGTCTAACAGTGGATGAGGGTGGATGGCTTGTTCGCAAGCCTGACCTTAAAGGCTTCCAAAGTTTGGAATGCCAACACAATCAAAGAGAAGACCACAATGTAATAGCGAAGGACAGAAAATGCAACAAACATGAACATGGCATAGGAATGAAGAGAAAAAGTTCATACCAAGTCGCCCACGCCTAGGCACTCACGCGACGGGCTTCGACGCTCTCAGGTGCGGCACAAAACTTGTTGCATTCTTGTTGGATAAACCCCCATCTCTTTTGGATTGAGTTGACGACACAGATGCTCGCAAACTTGTAGGGCGAAAACTTCCGATGTTCGTGAAAGGTCGCATTAACTCTCCCCAAAAGACCGACACATTTTTGCTCCGCGTCGGTCTTGGGATCTTGCCCTATTTCCTTTGTAACGCCCGGATAATTAAGCTACAGTAATCCCACGTTAATGGTGACACGTCATCGTGTTACTGTTGATAATCTCGCTGTTATCGAAAACCCGTTCGAATTAAAAATCCAAATATAAATGCAACAATAAAAGTTTTCCAAAAGTAAAACAAAAATGTTCATGCGGTGCTAAATATTGCACCATTTATTTTGGTGTAGGTTTTGCAATTTCTAAAAATGCCTAAGTGTTTTAAATAAATTAAAACTAAAACAGAAAAATAAATAAAAGTAAATCCTAAAACAAAATAAAATAGAAACACCCCCCCCCGGCCCAACTGGGCCTCGGCCCAGCCAGGCC
>LR738713.1:495325007-495397437 GCA_902687465.1 Secale cereale
TGCACGCGCCCGCGCGCGAGCCCGCACGAACGGCCGCACCCCGCCGCTGTAGCCGCGGCCGCCCGCCGCTGCGCCACGCCCCGCCTCCCGCGCACCCTCCTCGCCTCGCTCCTCCGGCCGCCACCGCGTGGCCTCGCCCCGGCCGAGTCCCGCCGCGGCGGTGCCCCCCTCCTCCAGTGCGCCTCGGCCGCGCCTCCGATGCCCCGCACCGGAGCCCCTCCCCCGCCTCTGCGCCCCTGCCCTGCCGTCGCCCTTCCAGCCCGCGGCCACCCCGCCTCCGGCCGGTGGCCGACGCGCCCTCGCCGCCGGTGACTGCACGCCCTGGCCGCCGACGCCGCACGGGGCTCCTCCCCGTTACAACCGTCGCCCAGGACCCAAAAGCACTAGGGGCCCTCTGGGCCAATGACGCATGGGGCCCAGCCCTCAGAACGTTTAAAAAAAAGGATTAATAAATAAAGAAATATAAATAATAAGAATTAGTTAATTAATTAATTAATTAATTAGTTAACTGAATAATTAACTTAATTAATCTGGATTAATTAAATCCTAATTAATCTAATTAGTTAATTAACTAATGTTTTAATTAACCTAATGACTATTTAACTTAATGATCTACTGTTAGGTTAAACTGATTAATTGTGATCAACTTAATTAACTTTAATTAATTATATTAATTAGGTTTAAATAATTAATTAACCCTAATTAATACTGTGTCACTGACAGGTGGGACCCACCTGTCAGGTTGACTAGTCAACCCCTGCTGACGTCAGCATGATGTCATGCTGATGTCATAAATCATTTTTTCGAATTAATTTAATTAATATTAAATTCCAGAAATTAATAAAACCTTTTAGAAAATCATATCTTTTAAACCGTAACTCGGATGAAAATAATTTATATATGAAAGTTGCTCAGAATTTCGAGACGCGTCCGAATACGCAGACCGTTCTTCCACCACACATCCCTAGCATACCGAACCCGCAACTTTCCCCCTCCGTTTCATCCGCCCGAAAACGCGAAACGCCGGGAATACTTTCCCGGATGTTTCCCCCCTTCGTCAGTATCACCCGATACTGCGTTAGGGCACACTTAGCCCCGTTACATGTCATGTCATGCATCGTCATGCATCTGTTTGCATTGTATTCACTGTTTCTCCCCCCTCTTCTCTCCGGTAGACTACGAGACCGACGCTGCTGCTGCCCCGATCGACTACGGTGTTGACGACCCCACTTTGGCTGCCGAGCTTCCAGGCAAGCCCCCCTTTGATCAC
The DNA here is from genome assembly GCA_902687465.1 of Secale cereale. Lineage (NCBI taxonomy): Eukaryota > Viridiplantae > Streptophyta > Magnoliopsida > Poales > Poaceae > Secale > Secale cereale. Next base: position 495,326,278 of record LR738713.1, read on the forward strand.
CAGATATCGCCTATTCTTCTCTCTACTGCTTGCATTAGAGTAGTGTAGCATGTTACTGCTTTCGTTAATCCTATTCTGCTGCATAGCCTGTCTTTGTTGCTATCACTGTTGATACTTTACCTGCAATCCTAAATGCTTAGAATAGGATGCTACTATTCCATCAGTGGCCCTTCACCCTTGTCCGTCTGCCCTGCTATTCTATCGGGCCGTGATCACTTGGGGGTGATCACGGGTATATATTACATACACATATACATGATACTTGATGTGACTAAAGTCGGGTCGGCTCGTTGAGTACCCGCGGTTGATTCACGGATTGGGGGCTGAAAGGACATACTTTCCCGACGGCCCTCTGTGTGGATCTTTGTGGCGGAGCGACAGGGCAGGTTGAGACACCTAGGAGACAGGTGGCCTGGCCCTGGTCGTTGTCCGTGGTTATTTCATAATAACACGCTTAACGAGTTTGGATATTTGATCTGAGTCTGGCCATTTGGTCTATACGCACTAACCAGCTACGTGGGAATAGTTATGGGTACTCGACGTCGTGGTATCAGCCGAAGCCTTTTTGACGTCAGCGGTATAGCGGCGCGCGCCGGGTTGGACCGCGTAACACAACTTCCTTAGTAATGGAGGTTGCTAGGTCTGCTCACCGGCCGCCCACGCAACGTGCAGGTGTGCATTGGGCGATGGGCCCAGACCCCTGTGTGCTTAGGACTTAGACCGACGTGCTGACCTCTCTGCTGTGCTTAGGTAGGGCTGCGACGTGTTGATCTTCCGAGGCCGGGCATGACCCTGGAAAGTGTGTCCGGCCAAATGGGATCGAGCGTGCTGGGTTATGTGGTGCACCCCTGCAGGGAAGTTAATCTATTCGAATAGCCGTGTCCCTCGGTAAAAGGACGACCCGGAGTTGTATTCCGACCTCATGATAACTAGAACCGGACACTTGATAAAACACACCCAGATGAGTTCCAGATATAACTCGGTGGTTGCTCTCTCACAGGGTGATGTGCGGGAGGATCGCCGAGTAGGATTATGCTATACGTTGTTACTTGGTGAACTTACCATCTATTCTCTCCTACTGCTGCAAGATGGAGGCTGCCAGAAGCGTAGTCTTCGTTCGGATTAGCTATCCCCCTCTTATTCCCGCTTGCTGCAGTTTAGTCCACCGATATTACCCATATCATTGTTACCATTGCATATGTAGTATAGATCCTTGCTTGCGAGTACTTTGGATGAGTACTCACGGTTGCTTTGCTTCCCCTTTTCCCCCTTCTGTACCTTCTTCTCGGATGATGCAACTAGATGATGGAGCCCAGGAGCCAGACGCCACCTACGACGACTCCTACTACACCGGAGGCGCCTACTACTACGTTCAGTCTGCCGACGACGACCAGGAGTAGTTAGGAGGATCCCAGGCAGGAGGCCTGCTCCTCTTTCGATCTGTATCCCAGTTTGTGCTAGCCATCTTATGGCACCTTGTTTAACTTTATGTCTGTACTCAGATATTTGTTGCTTCCGCTGACTTGTCTATGATCGAGCACTTGTATTCGAGCCCTCGAGGCCCCTGGCTTGTAATATGAAGCTTGTATGACTTATTTTACTTTTAGAGTTGTGTTGTGATATCTACCAGTGAGTCCCTGATCTTGGTCGTACACATTGCGTGCATGATTAGTGTACGGACAAATCGGGGGCGTCACATCCTTCCAACTCTCGCAAATCAACATGTCCTCATATTTAGTGTATGATCTCGTGTGAATGCTTTGATTCCTCTTTTGGGCATTGACTCTTTGGATGAGCTCATCGATAAAAATGGCTCATCCTCAATGTTACGCCCTCTTCTTCGTCTGCGCAATAGAGGTCATCATGCCATGAGTTGTTGTGGTTGTCAACCTCTTCTTCATGGTTGCCATGCCTAATGTCGTCGGTCTCTTCATCTTGGTCCCGGTCATCTTGGCTTTGGGTCTCGTCGGGATCAAAGCTTTGGCCATGGCCCTCGGGGTAGCAGGCTTGACCACGGCTCTCGTAGTTGACGTTCTCCATGAAAGCGTTGAAGTCAGGGTCGTCTTGCCTCGGCGTCGGATTGGGTGTTCCGTCAAACAGGTTGCGCATGTCAGGAAGGTTGGTCGTAGGAATCGATCGCGGTTGCTTCCTTTACATCCCATGTCCGGCTAGTCGGTACCATCGGATCCAGGAATGTCACTGAGGTCGATGACGGCCGCGGGGGTGGGTGTCACTGGCGCGCTCACGTTGCCGTCCGAGACGTGGAAAACCGGGTTGCATCATGTGAGTGCACCAGATGAACGCTAGCCGTGTGCGGTGTTATGAAGGAGCTCGGCGGCTGGCCCAGTGGAGGGCGAACAACCGATAAGCATGTGCTCTCCGCGGCCATGCCGCCGGCGGAAAGAATGGTCGACGCGGGGTCGGCACAATCCTAGCGTGAAGAGGGTGTTTGTCGTTGTTGCCCGCGTGGCCTTGGCGATGGTGGCCCTGTTGTCCTTCTCCGCCTGAACGTACCTCCAGGCTCTCCTCTTGGCCGATTCTCGGTCGAGCCGGTCGAGCTCCGCCGGCGTGACCTCCGGCCTTGCCTTCTTCCGCTTCTTCTGTGGGTTGCTTCGGGGCGTCGTCCATGGAGCGAGAAGGGCAGGGGAGGGCAGGATGGTTTTGGGGAAGAAGGGGGAAATGGGAGCATTGGGCGACCGTTGGACGGGCCAGGGAAGGACAAGGGCGTGCATCCCGCCCGTCCGCGCTTTGGCATTTCGGCGCAAACGTGACCCATATTTGGGCCGAAAATGGGTCAATGCGGACATAAAACGGCCGCATGTCCATTTGCGGGCGCATGTTGGACCGTGATTTTTGTCTGTTTCGAACCAAACAGACACGACCGGGCAGAATGGTGTCGCGCCTTGGAGTTAGCCTTACTCATCAAGTCTGTAGACCACCTAAAGAAAACTACAAAACATTAGAGCAAACGGAAGGCGCATCCACCATCGCTTAATCGAACTGGACAAATGTTGTTATAGTAGACGATCGAAAAATCATTCTACTAAGACCTCACAGGACTAGCGCAATAGAATAGCAACTGTCGCCGACAAAAGGAAGCGTGTATCGAAACGATCTGACTTATAGGCACATGAATATAGAAGAACAAAGATCGGATCCAAACAGATCCATCAAAGACAACCATAGATCAAATCTCTATTAGACCAACCAAAGACACACCTCAACACGTCTTTCAATGATGCTAAACACACCCTCAGGGCGGGAGCAGATGGGAAGAACCACATTCCATTTCCAAGAAATCGTCGTCACCTCGCCTTCCTGAGCAAACACAACCACTAATAAACTCAGAAGAAACATAAACCTGGAACAGAATACCACCGTCGCACTTCCATAACCCTATGACCACTAGAGACGAGGCAAACCAACATCCACAGAGAATCCAAAAAGTATCTACAACTGGTCCCCTTAAATCCTCTCCAAACATCCGGGTGGACTATCCGATCAGTGTGCGTACAGGAGAGAAAAGGAAAATAATGACCATGCGAGAACTCACTTCATTACCGTATGTCCAGGATGTCCGCAAGCCCTCATATCCAACCCATATATGAGAAAGATATGGGGATTCCCGGGCGTGTCCGCACAGTGCTTCATGTAGAATTTGGCTCACCCTTGACATTTTTTTTCTCTTTCTCCATTTCCATAAATCTTATGCATGTGAGCCGTCATAGACGAAAAAAGAAGAGCATGGCTGCGTGCACATACCAACGTGGACTTAAATTGGATATTAACCGTACACATCCGCGGATGTTTTTCTTTTTGAAGAAAAGTTCCAATATATTCAACATCTATCAAGGCAGTAAAAAACATTAAAAGTAAAAATTACAACCAGATTTACAGACATCTAGCATGACTAGAAACAATAGAACGAGCCGAAGACACGACACCATTCCTTCATTAAATCGGGCAAATTTTATTGTAGTATATAGTAATAGATTTTTTGTGATGTCAATTTTTTGTGATTGTAGATTGCCTAATCGTCCTGTGAGCAGTCGTGAGGAGTAAGGGACGTGTGCTCCAGTGCAGATTCTTTTTAGCTGGCCGTGTTAAGTCATGTCGTTACAAAATTAGTTATTCATTCATATTTTTCTTTCACATCGTCACGCCATTGATTATGCGTTAACGACACATGGATATAATGGTACTGTTAGGGTTGTCATTTGTGGTGAGAAGACAGCCATGAAAGCAAGCTGACTGACAGCTCATGTGGTTGGCAGCCGCGACAAACAGTACTTCCTTCCGGTGCCTGACTCTGACGGCAACCATCCTAGGTTCAACTCGCCCAATGAGCGCCAGCCTCTCTCCCGAATCAGGTTTTCGTCCCGCATTATATATAAAACAATCATATAAAAGTACATGATCTAAGGATATAAAGTGATGAGGAATCCTTGAACAACCCCGATCCTAAGAACCGGAACACGCACGCGAATACGCGGTCAACAAAGAATACACGACAACTGATAACACCGCCACCCTACACCCTACAATACCTACACTCCACAACAACGCCCCCAAGAGGGAACACGACGCGAAGCGCCGCCGCTGCCGAGTCCAAGATGGACAAAGATTTTTCACCCGAAACCAGACACGGAGAGGAACCCCAAGACGACGTCTTCATGAAGAGAACGACGCCCGCAAGCATCTCTGTCGTCGGCGATCAAGCGCAGAGCTTTCGCTCGGCCACCTATCCGTGCCACCGCGCGGTCTTGACGCTAAGATCGATGAGATCAGGTCCCCAGGTCTAGATCGAGGCGCCGCCGCTGCCAGAGACAGAGCACACCCGAGCCACATGCCGCCATAGCTCTGGTCGCCCACACGGCCAAGGGACACAACCACCACCGCCGTCACAGTTCCCGCCGAAAGGCCAACCATGTGGACCACCTCCTAGGGACGCCGCCCCGACATCCGAACCCTGAGATCCTGCCAACCGCCCGCTTCATGGAGCACAAACCACATCAGGAAAATCCCGGCATTAGCCACCGAGTCAGGGTCGATACCACCACCATAGGGGCGCCCACGCCTACAGTCCCCCCAATCCCGGTGTACCGGGGGAACATAACCTAGTGACCTCTAACGACCGTCGCGGAGAACCAGCTCAGTCGACGCCAAGTCCATGGAATGACGCACAAATTCGTCTGCCGGCATGAGGAAGTCCCACCCACCATAGCCATGGACCTCCACCGACACCAAAACGTGAGAACGCCTCCCCAACGAATCGCAAACAACCACCTTGGGTTGAGTGAAGGGAACCCAGAGCCGCCCGAGGAGCGGCCAATCCCGTGCAGGAGGACCAAGTCCAACTCCTGCCATGGCGACAAGCCCGCACTTCCGGCCTCCTGTCAGCATACGCACCCGGAAGAAGGGGACACCGCCAAACTGGACGAGGGCCAATCAAGGCAGCCGACAATTTCGACAGCTATGTAGCCACTTCGGTGTCCCGACCTCCATCGGCTCCTCCGACCAGCTCCACCACCCCCCGCCCAACGCAAAGATCTAAACCACCAATCCTCTACCTCGACTCCACGCCCGTGGGAAGGAACCAAAGCCACACCACAGCCCGCCGTCCGTCGAATATCGTGACATCCACCAGACGGAGCCCCTGCTCGCCACCCAAGGTTGCCCGGAGGATCGGCCGAGCTGCCCAGGTCATCCACATTTCCCACCGCACCAACCCCCGCGAGGACCAGCACCTAGGAGGCACGTCACCATCGGAGCTCAGCAGCCCTGCGCCGTCGGCAGATCCCCAATGCCAGATCCGGTGGAATCCGGCCCGGCGCCCATCCGCGCACCACCTCTTCTGATAGGAGCTCCATAGTCACTGCGCCGCACGTGAGCGCAGGACGCCGACTTGCCGCCACAATCCGACCGCGCCACCAGGCTGCTTGACCCCACGCTAGGGCAGCATCGCCACCTGAGGGTGCCACCCCATGGCGGCCCCTCACGGGCAGAGAACAAGGAAGGCCCCCGTCGCCGCCGCGCCAACGGGGCTTTGTCCGTCAGCGCCTACCGGCGGTGGTGGTGGAGAAAGGGAGGGAGGCGGGCCGATGAGTCGACGACAAGGGTTTCCCTCCCTGCGCGCATGGGCCCGTCTGATACGTCTCCAATGCTTCTCTCATTTTTTATTGTTTCATGCTATTATATTATCAATGGTATATAATTTATATGCAATTTTATATTATTTTTAGGAGCTAACCTATTAATCTAGTGCCGAGTGCCAGTTATTATTTCTGCTTGTTTTTTTTACAGAAAATCCATAACAAACGGAGTCCAAACATGATGAAACTTTTTGACGATTTTTTCTGGACCAAAAGAGACCCTGGAAGCTTCAAAAGAAGTCCAGAAAAGAAACGGCAAGACAACAAGACAATAGGGCGCGACCTGATGTCTTGTCGGCCCCTCGTGTCTCCGTCTGACCTATTCCAGCGTTATAAATTCCCAAATATTGCAAAACCACTAGAAGCACCAATGAAACGACTTTTCAGCCGCTGCAAGTCTCTGTTCTTCCGTGATCTCATCTGGAGCCCTTCACCGGTACTCTGCCGGAGGGAGAATTGATCACGGAGGGCTTCTACATCAACTTTGCTCCACCTCCGATGATGTGTGAGTAGTTTACACAGGACCTATGGGTCCATAGTGATTCGCTAGATGAAATTCTCACTCTTTGATCTTCAATAGAATGCTCTCTTAGGAGTTCTATTCGATGTAATCTTCTATTGCGGTGTGTTTGTCCGGATCCAATGAATTGTGGGTCTATGATCAGATTATTCATTGCAAGTAATTGAGTGTTTTCTAAACTTTATTATGTGTAATTGTTATAGCTATGCAATCCTTTCCGATTTGTGTGTTTTCTTTGGCCAAGTTAATGACTAGATCTTCAATGGAAGTGCTGCATAGTAGTAGGTTCAATGTCGCGGTCTCCTCACTCTCTGTTAGGAGAGTAGCAAGACATGTATTTGTATTGTTGCTATTAAGGGTAAGACGACGAGGTTTGGTCATATTGACTGGTTCTATTTATGTCATCATACTTCATGCATTACTCTGTTTCATGAACTTAATACTTAAAGATGCAAGTATAGAAGCACTCTCGAAGTGGAGTATTAGTAGTAGATGCAAAATCATTTCGGCCTACTTGTCACAGACGTAATGCCTATGTACTGATCATGCCATGAATAACATTATAACTATGTGCTTTTTTATCAATTGCCCAACAGTAATTTGTGTAGCCACCGTATGCTATGTTCTTGAGAGAGATGCCTCTAATGAAAACTATTGCCCCGAGTCTATTTTTAATCATATTACTAAAACCCTAAATACCTTGCTGCAATTTATTTTCTTTCATTTTTCTGCAATTTATATTTCTCCTACTATAAGATTTGATCCATGCAATTAACGAGTACAACGGTATTGACAACCCTCTTGCCCGTGTTGGGTGCAAGTATTTGCTCTTGTGTGTGTAGGTACTGCTAAAGGTCGTTTGCATGGATCTCCTATTAGTTCGATAACCTTGGTTCTCTACTCAGGGAAATACTATCCGCTACTATATTGCTTCCTGCTTCCTGTTCGGCGAAAAACCCAACGCATCTCACAAGTAGCAGAAAGAACTTTTGGCGTCGTTGCCGGGGAGACTTCATCAAACAACTCAAGGTATCTTCATACACATTATCATTTGCTTTTTCTACTTTTTATTTATTTTATTTTCCTTTATTAGTCTCCTTAAAAAATTAAAAACACAAAAAAAATACTTGCTTGCTTGAAAAGTCGCTATCATGTCTGAATGTATTATTGTTGGAAGTGCTAGTAAGGATAGTCCTAGCAAGACTTATGAGGAACAACCTAAATTGTTTGATCTTGATAATGATCCTCCTGATAAAAATCGCAAAATAATGAGACTCACGTGATTTGCAAAACAAAAGATTTTCTCTTCGGTAGTGGAAATCTTATTGGGAAAAGTGTTATCCAAGATTTTTTTACTTGCACTGGAGCTTTGCCTTCCAGTGAAGGAGCTATTCTTAAAATAAAAAATTGCTATGTTGATTCCATTGTTATATATGCTAGTGCGCAAGCTTGAGAGGAAGTTCGCCAGCGCCCATCCTACTTTACAAAGATTATATTGTGAACTTTCCAACATAGACAATCCTGGGGCTAAGAAGATTGCCACTATCATCCTTATGAACAAAATTTATCACATAATTCAAGAGGTTAGAGATATTTTTGACTGTTATGATATGAATTGTGAATGCCCTTTAATAGATGAATTTTTTTATGTTAAAGATTTTATTCAAAAGATTGCATCTAGATATTGTTAGGCATTTGAGGAGACTGCTAGACAAACATCCCACCTATAGCTTTTATCTAATATATATTTAATAGCAATGATAATCAATATGCTTGGATTGTTAAAGGAAACCAACAAGGTTATGATCAGGAATATCTCACAAATGCTAGAGTTGCTCTTGATGATAAATTTACAGTTACCTATGAAGGGCTACATGATGATCATATTCCAGAAAAGACTGATACTGAAAACATTAAGATGGCAGATGATAGCCCTTTTCATTATTTAAGCTACCCAAATAGAAAATGTGTTGTTGAGAAGAGGGAACTTTTGTCGAAAGCTTACAAAAATACTATTTTCAAGGGGGTGTTGGACAAGGATGATATACTTGAAACTATGCATTATGCCTAGCCAGGGGCATACAACAACAACTCTTGTTGGGAGGCAACCCAATTTTTATATTTATTGCAATTTTTATTTTCTATTTTGGTGTGATGACATGATTATTGATACTACAATGATTACGTTTTTATCTTCTGATTAGTGTTCGTGCCAGTAAAGCCTTTGGGGTGATTTGGATGATAGTTGATTTAATTCTGTGCAAAAACAGAAACTTTTGCGCCCACAATAGGATTTTTTTACTGGAACATGATCTTGATCTTAATTTTTTACAAAGTATTGATTTACAAATTGTCTACGTTTTCTATTTTTTTTTAGAATTTCGAGTTATAGAAGTACGATTTCAGTTCAGATCATTAGATATTGTTCTGTTTTAGAGAGATACTATTTTTTATTGCATATTGTGCTTGTTTTAATGATGCTATGGACTATATCGGGTGGTATAAGTCATGGAGAAGTTAGAATATAGTAGGTATTATACAAGAATAATTATGAATTGATTTATAACATTACTTAGTGATACGTCTCAAACGTATCTACTTTTCCAAACACTTTTGATATTGTTTTGACCTCATTCTTGCATGATTTGAACTAAACTAACCCGGACTCACGCTGTTTTCAGCAGAGCTGCCTGTATGGTTTTATTGTGTGCAGGAAAACAGATTTTTAGGTATCTCAGAAAAATCCACGAAAAATCACAGAAAATCCACGCACCCGAAGGAACCCGGAGCCAGAAGTGGGCCAGAGGGGGGCCAGGGGGTGCCCAGGCGCCCTGGTGGCGCGGCCCAGCCCCTGGCCGCGTCGGGGGGTCGCCTGGGTGGGCCCCACCTCCCCTGGTGCCCTACTTTGACTCGTATTTAGCTCGCGACGGAGAAATCCCAGATCAGAAGTTCTTTTCGCAGTTTTCGTCGCGGAGCCGCCGCCACCCTCTGTTCTTCTTCGGGAGGGCTAATCTGGAGGCTGAATTGGCCTCCGGAGAGGGGAGATCGTCGCCATCGTCATCATCATCACCACTTCAGCATCCCTCCATGACTTCTCCTTCCATGTGTGAGTAATCCCCTGCTGTAGGCGAAGGGGATGGTAGGGATTGGATGAGTTAGATCATGTAATAGTTTGTCAGATCGTTGGGGGCATGTTGCCTATCATCTACTATGGTGTTTATCATCTTTGCTTCAACTTGTTATTCTTAATGCTTGACACTTAGGGCCCGAGTGCCATGATTTTAGATCTGAACCATATGTGTTTGCATGAATATATTTGTGTTCTTGATCCTATCTATGAGTTGTTTGCACCTGTTATGGTTCGGAACCGGCGATCCCAAAAGTGACAGCTTGGGACACCAAAGGGGATGGTCCGTAGTTTGAGGATTACATGTATCCATTGAGTTCATTGCTTTGTTCCGGTGCTCTTTGACAGGAGCACCTTAATCTCCATAAGTTCCTTTTGGCCCCGTTCGTAGCGGGATGGTAGGACAAAAGATGTTGTGCAAGTTCTTATTGCAAGCACGCACAACTACCTACGGGATACATGCCTAATGTTTGATATTTGCCTAGATGATCATTACTTTTCCGTGTGCCGTGCCCCAAGTTAGAATCATGATATATCTCATCCATGCAGCGCCCAACCATCCATCTCCCTAGCCTACAGTGTTTTAAATCCTGCTTGTCACTAGTTGCTACTTTTGCCATTTACCTTTACTGTTTACTTTTGCTGTTTACTTTTACTATCACTATTATCATTATCATATCACTGTTACCATTTATCTTTTGTTGCAAGTAAGTATATTTCAGGTGCGGTTGAATTGACAACTCAACTGTCAAAGCTTATAAATACTCTTTGGCTCCCCGTGTGTCGAATCAATAAATTGGGTTATTCTTACCCGCGAAGACTATCTCGATCCCTTACGGTTGAGGGTTATCAAGCACCGTTTTCTGGCGCCGTTGCCGGGGAGCATATCAATATTTACAAGTCTACTTGAAGTATCCTACCTGCTGCACTTCATCCGCTATGGGTAAGAAAGGAGACCCCAAGCTTCCGATCTTACTATCCACTACAAGAAGAGGTGTTGTTCTAAGCACTAGTGCTACACTTGATTCACCTTCTGTTATGAGTAAGTTTGCCTCACCACCACCACATGATGCTCTTACTGAATCTGTTACTATGTCCGATACTCTTGATGATGCTTCTACTACTGTTGATGATATTAGTTCACTTGGTTATGCTCTTGAGAAACAGATCGCTGCTGCTGCTAAAAAGTCTGGAATTGAAATTCCTGTTACTCGCTACCCTATTGGCGAAACTTATGATTATCCTGATTTGAGTAAACTCAAGGAGAGACTCCTTGATGATGATTACTATATGCTTGATGAAGATTTATGCAGGGAACTGACAGAGTTTTCTGGCTCTGACCCTGAAGTTATTAAGAAACTGTTTGAAAAACACTCTTTGAAGAACAAAACCATTCCTGATCCTGAATTTGCTACATCTCCTATATGCATTGATGATCTTGATTATGATTTCTCTGTTGATCTTTCACTTATACCTATGGTTGAAGCTGACCCCTTTTATGGCAGAGAAAATGATGATGCTATTGCACACCTAACAAAACTCGGTGAGTTGGGTGGCCTGTTTACCACAGATGAGAAGATACGATACTTTTATGTGACCAAGCTTCTTCCTTTCTCCTTGAAGGAAGGTGCTAAAGCATGGTATGATTCACTTCCGTGCGGTTCCATTAAGAGTTCTCAAGACTTAGCTCACTCTTTTGTTGATAAGTACTTTCCTGCTCACATGCAAAATGCTGCTTTACAAAGAATTTATAACTTTAAACAGTTGCAGGATGAGTCCCTCCCTAAAGCTTGGGGGAGGTACTGCGGCCTGATTCGGGCTAGACCAGGACATGAAGTCCCTAAGAACGAATTAATCGATATATTCTATGCTGGTCTAACTGATGAATCCAGGTCCTATTTGGACAGTTGTGCTGGTTGTGTTTTCAGGAAAAGGACACCGGACGATGCAGAAGATTTGATGGGCAGGATTGCCAAAAATCATGAAGATTGGTCCGTCCCTGAACCACCTCCACCACCAAAGAAGATGGGCATGTTTGTTCTAAGCCCTGAAGATATGCGAGAAGCAAAGAAGTCTATTAAAGAGAAAGGTATTAAAGCTGAAGACGTGAAGAATCTACCCCCTATTGAGAAGCTGTGTGAGCCTACCACTCACCCTCCTATGGTAGAGGTACACTCTCTTTTAGATTTCAACGCAAGTGACATCCCTCATGGTAAGCCTCCTGATCAATGTTTAGATGAGTTTGATAATTTTATTATGAAACAAAATCATTTTAATGAGAGATACAAAGTCAGTTGCATGATAATTCCCTTGCTATCAAAAGTTTGCTTGATGTTCTAGGTAGAACAGTTAATGATGTTCAATGTCTTGTGAAGCATTTTCATATGGTTAAAACTCAGCTTGACCAAATTTCTAATGTGCAAAAAGATTTGCTTGCTAACAATGCCAAACAAGATAATTTGCAGGCTTTTGGGATTAAGACCCGAGGAGGAACTAGCACTCAAGATCCTCTCTATCCAGAGGGGCATCCGAAGAGAATCGAGCAAGATTCTCAAATGCAGGAAGAAGAAATTGTTGGCTCTTCAAAGAAGAAGAAGAAACATAAGGAGGCTGACAATTCTAATGATCCTATTGCAGATGAAGAGCCAGCTGTTGATCCAAACAGTGTATCTATCTCCGATGCTGAGACTGAAGATGGTGCTGAACCTGAAGGTAAGGATAATGAGAAGAATGATCCGCCTGAAGTTCGAGAAGAAGAAGCACCTGACAAACGTAAGAGGTACACTAAAGAAGACTTCATCGCAAGAAAACATGGGAAGGAAAGAGAACCATGGGTGCAGAAACCCATGCCCTTTCCAGGTAAGTCCATCAAATCCAAAGAAGAAGAGCATTACAATAAGTTTTGTGAGTGGATTAAACCTCTTTTTCTTCAAATTCCTTTGACTGAAGCTATTAAGTTACCTCCTTATTCAAAATATATGAAAGATATTGTCACTAATAAAAGAAAAGTTCCTAACGAAGCAATATCTACTATGCTTGCTAACTACTCTTTCAGTGACAAGATTCCTGAGAAGCTCGGTGATCCAGGTATACCCACCATTCCTTGCTCCATAAAGAATAATTATGTCAAAACTGCTTTATGTGATCTTGGAGCAGGAGTGAGTGTTATGCCTCTCTCTCTTTACGAGAGGCTTTGTTTAGAGAAACTAATTCCTACAGATATCTCCCTTCAGATGGCTGACAAGTCAACCGCCGTCCCGATAGGTATTTGTGAGGATGTTCCCGTAGAAGTTGCTAATTGTTTGATTCTTACTGATTTTGTTGTGCTTGACATGCCCGAGGATGGAAGCATGTCCATTATCCTTGGTAGACCTTTTCTTAACACCGCAGGTGCTATTATTGATTGCAATAAAGGGAAGGTTACCTTCCATGTGAATGATAAAGAACACACGGTATATTTTCCAAAGAAGATCGACAGGAGGCATGGCCTCAACTCTATAGAAAATATCGAGACCGTGAAGATTGGAGAATGGGATTGTCCACTACATGTGCCTCACAAATACAAAACTATCATGGTGGGGACAATGTCCATCAACGTAAAGGTTCAGTGATTACTTCGTGGGAGGTGAGACTTTTTGCTCTATATATCGCCTGTTTGTTGGTAAGACTTGATCAACCTTACTAGTAAACATGTTTTATATAGATAAAAAGTGAGCTTGTTATGTTTTCATTTGTTTTTAGTTTTTGTTCTACTTGCTGTACCAAGTATTTATGTTTTGAAGCTTCACAATACTACTAACTGCTTCAAGTTTTCAGAAAGTTTCGCAGCTTTTTGAAATTCGAAAAAAATTCAACAGTGAAGTTTTCAGAAAAATTCCAGAAAAATTAAAATTAAAATTTCCACGTCGGGAGTGACCCAGAGGGACCTGGGGCCAGCCAGGGGGGCCCACCAGTGGCCCAGGCGGCCAGCTGGCGCGGCCCAGCCCCTGGCCGTGCCCACAGGGCGCCTGGGGCCCACATGGCCCCCCTCCAGGTATGTCTTCTTCCTCCCTCTCTCTTTTTCTCCAAAAACGCGAGTTCTGCACTTGTTCTTGTGTTCTTGCTGTTCTTGGAGGCGATTCTTCGATCTCTCTCTACAGCCCACCATTTGAGCTGAGATTTTGAACAAATACTCCCTGGTATGTGACTCCTCCACCCCTCCAATTAGATTTCTGATTGGTGGCTTCATTTGCGAGTATTTAGTAGTTCTTGGTGCTGTATAGATGAGCTTGCATGCATGTGTAGAAAGTTATGTTCCAAGTTTTGATGCAAGTTTATGCCTTGGGCAAGTGAGTTGAGTAGTTTGCCTTAGCTCACCTTGTTTTAATCCTCGTTTTTGTAAATTGCCGAAAATTTCAGAAATGAGTTTGTTAGGAAGGGCAAAAGTGTGGCTTGAGAAGAGGAGGCCCGCACACTCCGATCGAGTTACTAGAGCCGCAGCTTCACCCTCGACTGCTAGGGTAAGCTATAATGAAGATCATGTGCCCCTGGAGTTGTTGGAAGACACAAGTCCAACACGTGCGATGACGTTTCCATGTGATGAATTCCTTGAAGCTGCGGGAATCAAGGATGAGTTTTATAATCTTTGTGCTAATGCAGGTTTGACACGGCTCGTCACATGCCGTGTTACTCAATATCAAAAACTCACCTCCAGTTTCATTAACAGTTTTAGATATAATCCTGATTCAGGTGCTATTGAGTTTAAAATTTACAATGATCTTATCACCATGACTTTGGGAAGGTTTTGTGAAATAATAGGTGTGCCAAACGTTGGAAGGACGGCTAGGATGGCCACTCAGCCCTCCGAGCTGAAAACCGTCATCAACTCTCTCTGCAGCATGGGTATGAGGGATATTCATCGGTCGAAGATCTCCAGCATCTTATTTCCTCACCTCAGGTATTTTGCATATTATGTTGCTAGAGGGGTGTTAGCTCGTGACAACACGAGCAACATTTCTGCTCCGGATATTGCTATCCTGGCAGCAGCCCTCTCAGGGAGGTCTGATTATAATCTGGGTGCCTTAATTGCTCGATGCCTTGCTATGAACGGTAACAAGGGGGGACTTATATGGTGGCATTTATGCCACACTTATCTTAGAACATCTTGGAGGCACCCCACACCCTGATGATAATCCTTTTACTTATTTAAGCTTTGATCTTGCTGCTATGAAAAGGCATAAGTTTGTTACCATGGCTTCTGAGCTGGATAATCTTGTTTATATCTTGCGTTTCGGAACTACCACGGAACGCGAGATCCGTCTACCTGCACCTCTTTTGTTTGATTTTTCTCGCAGGAACGGATGATCCTTTGATGTTGTCCAGTTCGATGAGTTCATGGTCCAGCATCGGTTTCATAACCCCATGGAGGGGGTTGTGCCCGACGAGGAGGAGCACGGTGAGTTACCACCTTTCCAGGGAGATACCGCCACCGAGTTTGGTGAAGGGTCTTCCTCTGCTTGGCGTACAGACCCTTCCTCGTGGGAGACTCCGAGGAGTTCGGTATACGCGCCAGCATCCTTCTACGACCCTTGGTCTCACCACCATACCCCCGGAGAAGGAGGCTCCTGGGGGTAGTAGCTGCTACCAACTTAGGCCAAAAGCCTAAGCTTGGGGGAGTACGTGCCCCTCTCACTTTTCCATTGTATTATCCGTTTTGTTCGCTTTGATCTTTTCGAAGTTTTTGCCCGTTCTTCTTTATTTCTCTCTTTGCAAAAACAACAAAAAGATTTTCTCTTTCTTTTGCTTTCGTTCAACCTTTGAAATAATCCAAAAAGATTTCCTTTTCTCTTTAGTTTGCTTTGTTTTCAGAGTTCAGCTCGAGTCCGTGATGGCATTTAATTATATTTCCTACGTTCGGTCGTGCAAGTGACGAGGCAGTAATGATGAAGATCAACTGAAGGGAAGCAACAAGGAAGACCGGTATGAACTCTTCTTGTTTCTACTTTTGTACATATCCCTGTACTTACGATCTAGAGACCAGCTTGTAGCGACATAGTGCTATGTTTACAATGCTCTTCCAGCGGTTCATGCTTTCCTTGTGGCTAGTCTCGAATAACTAGAGTATATAATGTGTTATTGAAATGATCTACATGCATTGCACTGTTCATAGTTCGGTATACTAAGGTGGTATTTCCCTTTAGAGAATTTTTGGATTGACTTGGCACATGCTTACACATGTTTGAGACTAAAAAGTCTGCTCTGCCTTGATGATCTTTGAGTTTTAGAATAGTTATATCACTTTCATGCCCGATTCAATGTTGCTTTGTCGCTCTGCATGATTATGGCCGTTATTGCTCTCTAGTTGGTCGCTTCCCAGTCTTTTGCTAACCTCCACCTGTACTAAGCGGACTGACTGCTTGTGCATCCAAAATCCTTAAAACCTGTTATGCCATATGAGTCCACCATACCTTCCTATACATGGTATTTACCTGCCATTCCCAACGAAGACTTTCGTGTGCCATCTCAAAATTAATCAAAAGCATTTCTCTTTTTGTGCCTCTGTTTTAGCTCATGAGGAAGTAGTAGTTAATTCATGATCTTTTTAAGTTGGACAAGTTTCACCCCTGGATTGCATGACTAATGTGCAAACCCCTAATACGATAAGGAACTGGCATAGAGTGCGCCCAGCTCATAAAAGATAATACAACAAACAATCCCTCCATCACGCTTTGTTCATAAGAAATCAGAAAACTTTGGCAGTGATAAACAAATGAGATTAAGAGGATGTGATCGTCCTCATGCGGGAGCCGTTCCTCGAGACTTGTCCAGCTCAAGAAGTGATTGGGTTATCTGCTAGCATTCGTTGACGAAATATGCACCTCTCAAAAATGTTTTTACCTCTGTTTTTAAAGCCAAGAGCTCTGGTACATGTTTAGTTTTTGTTTCCGACCATGGGTTTTCAACCTTGCCAACAAAAGCCACGGTTCGAGAGTCTCCACCTTCTTTTCTTCAAAGCACTAACTAGAGAGCATAATTGTCATTCTGAGTGTAATGTGCATTGTCCCAAAGTATTACATTGTCTTATGCAGGCTTGTGATATGATTTATTCTGAAATTCTTAGTTCTAGTCTCCTTTAAAACTCTGGAGGAGTTTCTGCATTTATGTTTTGCTTCACTCATGGAGGCTAGCGAGATACCACCCTAATATGCTCAAGCTATGCGCAATGTGATCTTGTCTTGATTTTCAGTAATATATTATTTACTTTTAGGTATTTGTGATTGGTCACTTGAAAGAAGGATTGCTCCGTGCATTGTCCTCATAGTACTGTTTCAACACTTGCTAGACTCTTTTCGTAGTACATGCTTATATACATCTAATGAAGCAAAAGAGTTTGTCCAAGTTTTTTTTGTCGCGTCCAGTTCTTTGAACTGAATTGCTTGAGGACAAGCAATATGCTAAGCTTGGGGGAGTTGATACGTCTCAAACGTATCTACTTTTCCAAACACTTTTGATATTGTTTTGACCTCATTCTTGCATGATTTGAACTAAACTAACCCGGACTGACGCTGTTTTCAGCAGAGCTGCCTGTATGGTTTTATTGTGTGCAGGAAAACGGATTTTTAGGTATCTCAGAAAAATCCACGAAAAATCACAGAAAATCCACGCACCCGAAGGAACCCGGAGCCAGAAGTGGGGCCAGAGGGGGGCCAGGGGGTGCCCAGGCGCCCTGGTGGCGCGGCCCAGCCCCTGGCCGCGCCGGGGGGTCGCCCGGGTGGGCCCTACCTCCCATGGTGCCCTACTTTGACTCGTATTTAGCTCGCGACGGAGAAATCCCAGATCAGAAGTTCTTTTCGCAGTTTTCGTCGCGGAGCCGCCGCCACCCTCTGTTCTTCTTCGGGAGGGCTAATCTGGAGGCTGAATTGGCCTCCGGAGAGGGGAGAGCATTGTCCCATTGAAGTAAAGAAATATGGAGACTCATGAGTCCTCCAAAAAGTGGGAATGAGGCTCATGATATTGTTCTAAGAAAAGATATAGAAAAGAAAGAAAATTAAAAATGAGAGAAAAAGTGTGAAGGGCCAATACGGTTGGGGAACATTGCATAGAAAAAAATATTCTACGCACACGCAATGATCTATCCATGGAGATGCATAGCAATGAAGGGGAGAGTGTGTCTACATATCCTGGTAGACTGTAAGCGGAAGCATTAGACAACGCGGTTGATGTAGTCGAACTTCTCTGCGTTCCAACCGACCGAGCACCGAACGTACGACACCTTCACGTTCAGCACATGTTCAGCTCGATGACGTCCTCCGCCTTCTTGATCCAGCAAGACGACAAGATAGTGGATGAGTTCCGGCAGCACAACGGCGTGGTGACAGTGATGGTGATGCGATCTTCGCAGGGCTTCGCCTAAGCACTATGAAAATATGACCGAGGGAGTAAACGGTGGACGGGGGCGCCTCACACGGCTAAGACAATGTCCTTGTGTGGCGCCCCCTCTCCACATATATATAGGTGGGAGGGGAGGGAGGCAGCCAGGCGTGCCCTAGGGCTGGCCTCCTCCCCCTAGGGACCCTGCCTTGCCCTGTGCCCCCCCTTTCCTTGTATAAAGAAGGGGAAGGAAAGAGGGGGGGGGGGAGGAAGGGGGAGTCCTACTTCACACTTTCCTTTCCCTCCCCTCTTTCCTTCTCCTCCACATAGGACCGGCCTCTATAGGGGCATACCAGCCCCTTGTGGGTTAGTGTGTTCCCTCCCTTGGCCCACATAAGGCACATAGCTTTGTCAGGGGTGCCCGAAACACATTTTGGTGACCCGATAAGTACCCAGTACCCACCGAAACACTGCCGGTGTTCGAATACCATCGTCCTATATATCAATCTTTACCTTGTGACCATTTTGAGACTCCTTAGCATTCCTGTGATCTCATTCGGGACTCCAAACAACATTCAGTCACCAAATCACATAACTCATATAACACTATATTGTCAACGAACGTTAAGCGTGCGGACCCTATAGGTTCGAGAACTATGTAGACATGACCGAGACACATCTCGGGTCAATAACCGATAGTGGAACTGGGATGCCCATATTGGCCCCTACATATTCTACGAAGATCTTTATCGGTCGAACCGTTATGACAACCTATGCAATTCCCTTTGTCTGTCGGTATGTTACTTGCATGAGATTCGATTGTCGGTATCTCTATACCTAGTTCAATATCATTACTAGCAAGTATCTTTACTCGTTCTGTAATACATCATCTCGTAACTAACTCATTAGTCATTTGCTTGCAAGGCTTCTTATGATGTGCATTACCGGGAGAGCCCAGAGATACCTCTTCGATACTCGGAGTAAAAAATCTCAATCTTGATCCATGCCAACTCAATAAACACCTTCGGAGATACCTGTAGAGCATCTTTATGATCACCCAGTTACATTGTGATGTTTGATAGCACACAAGATATTTCTCAGGTATCCGGGAGTTGCATGATCTCATGGTCTAAGGAACATGTATTTGACATACATGGTCTAAGCAGTAGCAATAAACTGTATGATCAAATGCTAAGCTAATGATTGGGTCTTGTCCATCACATCATTCTCCTAATGATGTGATCCGTTATCAAATGACAACACATGTCCATGGTTAGGAAACCTTAACCATCTTTGATCAACGAGCTAGTCTAGTAGAGGCTTACTAGGGACACGGTATTTGTTTTTGTATTCACACATGTATTTTAGTTTCCGGTCAATACAATTCTAGCATGAATAATAAACCTTTATCATGATCAGGAAATATAGTAATAATCATTTTATTATTGCCTATAGGGCATATTTCCATCAGTCTCCCACTTGCACTAGAGTCAATAATCTAGTTCACATCGCCATGTGATTAATACCCAATGAGTTTACTAGAGTCAGTAATCAAGTTTACATCGCCATGTGATTAACACCCATAGTTCACATTGCCATGTGATTAATACCCAAAGAGTTTACTGGAGTCAATAATCTAGTTTGCATCGCCATGTGATTAACACTCAAAGAGTTTTAAGGTATGATCATGTTTTGCTTGTGAGAGAGTTTTTAGTCAATGGGTCTGCAACATTCAGATCCGTGTGTATTTTGCAAATTTTTATGTCTTCAAAGCTTTGCATAGAGCTACTCTAGCTAATTGCACCTACGTTCAATACACATACAGATTGATACTCAAAGTCATCTGGATTAGTGTCAAAGCTTGTATCAGGGTTACCCTTTACAACGAACTCTTTATCACCTCCATAACCAAGAAACTTTTCCCTATTTCTCTAAGGATAATTTTGACCGTTGTCCAATGATCCACTCCTGGATCACTCTTGTACCCCCTTGACAGACACATGGAAAGGCACACATTAGGTCAGGTACACAACATTGCATGCTTTATAGTACCTATGGCTGAGGCTTTAATTCAACATTGCATGCTTTAATTCTCTCTCTATTTTTCTACCATGGTCGGGCTTTGAGTCTTACTCAACTACATACCTTACAACTCAAGCAAGAACTCCTTCTTTGACTGATCCATTTTGAACTTCAAAATTTTGTCAACGTATGTGTTTTGTGAAAGTCCTATTAAGCGTCTTGATCTATCCCTATAGATCTTGATGCCCAATATATAAGCAGCTTCACCGAGGTCTTTCTTTGAAATTTACTTTCAAACAACCCTTTATGCTTTCCAAAAAATTCTACATCATTTCCAATCAACAATATGTCATCCACATATACTTACCAGGAATGTTGTAGTGCTACCACTCACTTTCTCGTAAATACAGGCTTCACCGTAAGTCTGTATAAAAACATATGCTTTGATCAACTCATCAAAGCGTATATTCCAACTCCGAGATGCTTGCACCAGTCCATAGAAGGATCGCTGGACCTTGCACACTTTGTTAGCACCTTTAGGATCGACAAAACCTTTTGGTTGCATCATATACAACTCTTCTTTCAGAAATCCATTAAGGAATACGGTTTTGACATCCATTTGCCAGATTTCATAATCATAAAATGCGGAAACTGCTAAAAATGATTCGGACAGACTTAAGCATCGCTACGGGTGAGAAAGTCTCATTGTAGTCAACTCCTTGAACTTGTCGAAAACCTTTTGCGACAAGTCAAGCTTTTGTAGATAGTAATATCAATGTCCGTCTTCCTCTTGAACATTCATTTATTCTCTATGGATTACCGATCATTGGGCAAGTCCACCAACGTCCACACTTTGTTCTCATACATGGATCCTATCTCAAATTTCATGGCCTCAAGCCATTTTTCAGAATCTGGGATCATCATAGCTTCTTTATAGTTCGAAGGTTCGCCGTTGTCTAACAATATGACTTCCAGGACAGGGTTTCCGTACCACTCTGGTGCGGTACGTGTTTTGGTCGATCTTCGAGGTTTAGTAGGAACTTGATATGAAGTTTCAGGATCATCATCATTAGCTTCTTCTCTAGTTGGTGTAGGCATCATAGGAACGGTTTTCTCTGATGAGCTACTTTCTAATTTGAGAGAAGGCACAATTACCTCATCAAGTTCTACTTTCCTCCCACTCACTCTTTCGAGAGAAACTCCTTCTCTAGAAAGGACCCATTTTCAGCAACAAAGATCTTGCCTTCAGATTTGTGGTAGAAGGTGTACCCAATAGTTTATTTTGGGTATCCTATTAAGACGCACTTCTCCGATTTGGGTTCGAGCTTATTAGGCTGAAGCCTTTTGACATCAGTGTGGCAACCCCAAACTTTAAGAAACGACATCTTTGGTTTCTTGCAAAACCATAGTTCATACAGTGTAGTCTCAACGGATTTAGATGGTGCCCTATTTAATGTGAATGCAATTGTCTCTAATGCATAACCCAAAATGATAAAGGCAAATCGGTAAGAGACATCATAAAACACACCATATCCAATAAAGTATGGTTACGACGTTTGGACACACCATTACGCTCTGGTGTTCCAGGTGGCGTGAGTGGTGAAACTATTCCACATTGTTTTCAATGAAGGCCAAACTCGTAACTCAAATATTTGCCTCCGCGATCAGATTGTAGAAACTTTATTTTCTTGTTACGATGATTCTCTACTTCACTATGAAATTCTTTGAACTTTTCAAATGTTTCAGACTTGTGTTTCATCAAGTAGATATACCCATACCTACTAAAATCATCTGTGAAGGTGATAAAATAACGATACCTGCCGCGTGCTTCAACACTCATCATACCGCATACATCAGTATGTATTATTTCCAATAAGTCATTAGCTCGCTCCAATGTTTCAAAGAACAGAGTTTTAGTCATCTTGCCCATGAGTCATGGTTCGCAAGCATCAAATGATTCATAATCAAGTGATTCCAAAAGTCCATCAACATGGAGTTTCTTCATGCGCTTTACACCAATATGACCTAAACGGCAGTGCCACAAGTATGTTGGACTATCATTATCAACTTTGCATGGTTTGGCTTTAATATTATGAATACGTGTATCACTACGATCGAGATTCAATAAACCATTTACATTGGGTGTATGACCATAGAAGGTTTTATTCATGTAAACAGAGCAACAATTACTCTCTGACTTAAATGAATAATCATATTGCAATAAACACGATCCAATCTTGTTCATGCTCAACACAAACCACAAATAAATTTTATTTAGGTTCAACAACTAATCCCGAAAGTAGAGGGAGTGTGCGATGATGATCATATCAATCTTGGAACCACTTCTAACACACATCGTCACCTCGCCCTTAACTACTCTATGTTTATTCTGCAACTCCTGTTTCGAGTTACTAATCTTAGCAACTGAACTAGTATCAAATACCCAAGGGCTACTACGAATACTAGTAAGGTTCACACCAATAACATGTATACCAAATATACCTTTGTTCACTTTGCCATCCTTCTTATCCGCCAAGTATTTTGGGGTAGTTCCGCTTCAAGTGACCATTTCCTTTGTAGTAGAAGCACTCAGTTTCAGGCTTGTGTCTAGCTTTGGGTTTCTTCTCGGGAGTGGCAACTTTCTTGCCATTCTTATTGAAGTTCCCTTTCTTTCCCTTGCCCTTTTTCTTGAAACTAGTGCTCTTGTTAACCATCAACACTTGATTCTCTTTCTTGATTTCTATCTTCCCCGATTTCAGCATCACAAAGAGTTCGGGAATCGTTTTCGTCATCCCTTGCATATTATAGTTCATCACGAAGTTCTAGTAACTTGGTGATAGTGACTAGAGAACTCCGTCAATCACTATCTTACCTGGAATATTAACTCCCACTTGATTCAAGTGATTGTAGTATCCAGACATTCTGAGCACACGCTCACTAGCTGAGCTATTCTCCTCCATCTTGTATGCAAAGTACTTGTCAAAGGTCTCATACCTCTCGACATGGGTATGAGTCTGAAATACCAATTTCAGCTCTTGGAACATATCATATGATCTGTGGTGTTCAAAACGTTTTTTGAAGTCCCGGTTCTAAGCCATAAAGCATGGCACACAAAACTATTAAGTAGTCATCATATCGAGCTTGCCAAATGTTCATAACGTCTATATCTGCTCCTGCAATAGGTCTGTCACCTAGTGGTGCATCAAGGGATATAATTCTTATGTGTAGCAACGAGGACAATTTTCAGATCAGGGACCCAGTCCGCATTATTGCTACCATCATCTTTAAACATAGTTTTCGCTAGGACCGTATCAAAAATAGGGGAGCTAAATCGTGAGCTATTGATCTACAACATAGATATGCAAAACGTGTTGACAAAGTTCCTAATAAATTTAAGTTCAATTAATCAAATTACTAATGAACTCCCACTTAAATTAACATCCCTTAGGTTATCTAAGTGGTACATGATCCAAATCAACTAACCCATGTCTGATCATGATGTGAGATGGGGTAGTCATCAATGGTGAACATCTCTATGTTGATCATATCTACTATATGACTCATGTTCGACCTTTTGGTCTCCAGTGTTCCGAGGCCATGTCTGTACATGCTAGGCTCGTCAAGTTTAACCCAAGTATTCCACGTGTGTAAAACTGTCTTACACCCGTTGTATGTGAACGTAGAGTCTATCACACCCGATCATCACGAGGTGCTTCGAAAAGACAAACTTTAGCACCGGTGCATAATCGGGGAGAACACTATTATCTGGAAATTTAAAGAAGGGATCATCTTATAATACTACCGCCGTTCTAAGAAAAATAAGATGCATAAAGGATAAACATCACATGCAATCAAAATATGTGGCGTGATATGGCCATCATCATCTTGTGCTTTTGATCTCCATCCCCAAAGCATCGTTATTATCTCCAACGTCATCAGTTCGACAAATTGATAACCATCGTTGCGTCATGGTTGTCTCGCCAACTATTGCTTCTACGACTATTGCTAACTCATAGTGATAAAGTAAAGCAATTACATGGCGCTTGCATTTCATACAATAATTAAGAGACAACCATAAGGCTCCTGCCGGTTGTCGATATTACAAAACATGATCATATCATACAATAACGTATAACTCATCACATCTTGACCATATCACATCATAACATGCCCTGCAAAAACAAGTTAGACGTCCTCTACTTTGTTGTTGCAAGTTTTACATGGCTGCTACGGGCTTCTAGCAAGAACTGTTCTTACCAACGGCACAAAACCACAATGGTGATTTATCAAGTTTGCTATTTTAACCTTCTTCAAGGACCAGCCGCATACAAATTAGATTCAACTAAAGTAGGAGAAACAGACACCCGCCAGCCACCCTTATGCAAAACAAGTTGCATGTCTGTTGGTGGAACCAGTCTCATGTACGTGGACATGTAAGGTTGGTCCGGGATGCTTCATCTTACAGTACCGTCGAATCAAAAAAAAGACGTTGGTGGTAAGCATTTTGACCATCACCGCCCACAACTCTTTTTATTCTACTCGTGCATATCATCTACGCATAGACCTGGCTCATGATGCCACTGTAGGGGAACGTTGCATGGAAAAAAATCTATGCGCACACAATGATCTATCCATGGAAATGCATAGCAGCGAGGGGGAGAGTGTGTCTACGTACCATCGTAGACGGTAAGCGGAAGCGTGTAGTCCAACTTCTTCGCGTTCCAACCGATCGAGCACCGAACGTACGACACCTCCGTCTTCAGCACACATTTAGCTCGATGACGTCCTCCGCCTTCTTGATCCAGCAAGACGGTGAGGTAGTGGATGAGTTCTGGCAGCACAACGGCGTGGTGACAGTGATGGTGATGCGATCTACGCAGGGCTTCGCCTAAACACTATGAAAATATGACCGATGGAGTAAATGGTGAACGGGGACGCCGCAGACGGCTAAGACAAATGTTGTGTGTCCTTGTGTGGCGCCCCCTCCCCGCATATATATAGGTGGGAGGGGAGGGGAGGCAGCCAGGTGTGCCCTAGGGCTGGCCACCGCCCCCTAGGGGCGCTGCCTTGCCATGTGCCCCCTTTCCTTGTATAAAGAAGGGGAAGGAAAGAGGGGGGGTGAGGGAAGGAAGGGGGAGTCCTACTCCACACTTTCCTTTCCCTCCCCTCTTGCTTTATCCTCCACATAGGGCCGGCTTCTTGTGGGCAGGTGTGTTCCCTCGCTTGGCCCATAAGGCCCATAGCTTTGCCGGGGGTGCCCGAAACTCCTTCCGCTGACCCAATAAGTACCAGGTACCCTTCGAAACACTTTCGGTGTCCAAATACCATTGTCCTGTATACCAATCTTTACCTCTCGACCATTTCGAGACTCCTCGTCATGCTTGTGATCTCATCCGGGACTCTGAACAACATGCAGTCACCAAATCACATAACTCATATAACACTATATCGTCAATGAACGTTAAGCGCGCGGACCCTACAGGTTCAAGAACTATGTAGACATGACCGAGACACCTCTCCGGTCAATAACCAATAGCTGAACCTGGATGCCGATATTGTACCCTACATATTCTACGAAGATCTTTATTGGTTGAACCGTTATGACAACATACAAAATTCCGTTTGTGTGTCCGTATGTTACTTGCCCGAGATTCGACCTTCGGTATCTCTATACTAAGTTCAATCGCGTTACTGGCAAGATTCTTTACTCGTTCCGTAGTACATCATCTCGTAACTAACTCATTAGTCTTTTTCTTGCGAGGCTTCTTATGATGTGCATTACCGAGAGGGCCCAGAGATACCTCTCCGATACTCGGAGTGAAAAATCCCAATCTCGATCCATGCGAACTCAACAAACACCATCGGAGATACCTGTAGAGCATATTTATGATCACCTAGTTATGTTTTCATGTTTTATAGCACACAAGGTATGCCTCCGGTATCCGGGAGTTCCATGATCTCATGGTCTAAGGAACATGTATTTGACATACAAGAAAGGAGTAGCAATAAATTGTATGATCAAATGCTAAGCCAATGGATGGGTCTTGTCCATCACATCATTCCCCTAGTGATGTAATCCCGTTATCAAATGACAACACATGTTCATGGTTACGAAACCTTAACCATCTTTGATCAACGAGCTAGTCTAGTAGAGGCTTACCAAGGACACAATGTTTGGTTATGCATTCACACATGTATTTAAGTTTCTGGTCAATACAATTCTAGCATGAATAATAAACCTTTATCACGATCAAGGAAATATAATAATAACCATTTTATTATTTCTTCTAGGGAATATTTGCATCAAATACTATTATCCCTTTGCCACACTTGTGCTAGCAGCACCATGTTCTTCATATAGAGAGTCTCCATGATTTGTCATTTTCATATACTAGTGTGAATTTTTACATTATAGAACTTGGCTTGTATATTCCGATGACGGGCTTCCGCAAAATGCCCATGGTCTTCATGAGCAAGTAAGTTGGATGCACACCCACTTAGTTTTAGTAGTGAGCTTTCATACACTTATAGCTCTAGTGCATTGGTTGCATGGCAATCCCTACTCCTCGCATCGATATAGATTGAAAGGCCTCTCCATTGCCTATCGAGCCCTAATCTTCTTACACTTTCTCCACTTTTGTCTTCCTTACACCTCTGCCAACATATTATATTCCACCCGTAGTGCTAAGTCCACGACACATGCTCATGTATTAATTGAAGTTGAAAATGCCAAAGCGAGAAAAGTATGATACAATTGCCTAGTTTGACACCGGGGTGCTCCTTAATTGTACTTATGTTAGTAAGATAGAGTCATGCCATGCTTACACAATTCAATGAGTAGGGATAACATTCGTTAAGCATCGTATATTTTGAAGAGTAATGATTATTGATGGAGTCATGGACTAAGGGGTCCTCGGGGCGACGACCCATCATACACGGGCCGGACTGGTGGAGCCGTACTATGACATGAGTTCTATGAAGCCGTGGTGTATCCTCCAAGTCAAGACGCTGCAGGATCTCCTTTATTCCTTATTGTAATATATCTTTGGTAACCCTAACCCTATTGGTGTCTATATAAACTAAAGGGTGTAGTCATTAGAGGGGCAGCTATTCTTCATCCCCCGTAGCCTAGGGTTAGCTCATACTGATCTCGAGGTAGATCTACTCTATAAACCATGATATACAATCAATACAATAGAGCAGGATGTAGGGTTTTACCTCTTCGAGAGGGCACGAACCTGGGTAAACACTGTGTCCCCTATCTCCTATTACCATCTATCCTGGATCCACAGTTTGGGACCCTCTACCCTGAGGTCTGCTAGTTTTGACACTGATATTGGTGCTTTCATTGAGAGTTCCGCTGTTGGATCACCGGAATAATCAATGGATCGCTTAGTCCTATGGGTATCTTCGTGCCCGGATAACTCTTCACCTCTGGCAGCATTGTGCTGCACGCCAATTCAGTTGGTCGTGTGGACCAGGTCGAGAACTTTGGTCCCGAACACCGGATTCTATTCGGCAGCCTAGAGTAAGTCGCTGACACGTCGGGGGATTTGGTTTTCACCGGATTCATTGCCCCCCACAAGCACGGTTGCACCTGCTCCGGCATACACCTCTGATCCGTTCTGTGAATCGGCCCCAATCCATCAAACGGCTTCAAGCCAGGAGATAGTCCCCGAGGGAGGGGATTTTACCCCACCAGCGACCGAACTCACATCAGCGGAAAACTTATCCCCAGCCCTTGAGGTAAACCATGAGGTCATAGGCCGAGACTCGATCTCGACCGGACTCCTCCCCTACAGCTCCCTACGGGCCTTGAGCCCGCACCCTGAGCTGGCAGCTAGCGACCAAGGGGCTCCCCCGGCCCGAAGTAATCTAGCCCCATACATTGGCGCGAAGGATATACGGGAAGAAAAAGACAAACCATCAGTGTACAAAAGCAATCACGTGCCCGTCGAGGTTTCATCTCTGAATCCTGAAGATAGATCCGTCCAATACCAAAGATCGGTTGGGCTGCAGACCGACCTCTGCTCCGACTCTACAAAGTCTAGCCTAGAGCCGTCGAATCCGGTAACCCTCAACATGTTGAATGAGGCACGGGACCAAAACGAGAAATTGACTATCCAGGAGAACTTACCCGCGCCTTCAATCGCCAGCCCTTAGAGGCGTTCAACGGGGAATTTTACGTCCCACCCACCACCCACCTGGTAGCCACTGTCAAAGACTTAACCGACATGCTAGACTATAATTCAGAAAACACTGAATACATGGATGAGGATAGTGGGGACATGGCCAATGCCGATGTTGCCCTCCCCGTCACCAGCCGCTGGTCGGCCACGTACACATATGATATCTACATGTTGGACACCCCCAAGGACGACGAACACACTCCCAAACAGGATTAAGACAAGCCTGGAGATGAGCCACCCAAACATCGAAGACAAAATCATCGATCAAAACCTCGTCGAAGCCACGCAAGCAACATGGACTCCGTGGAGAACGGCACCACCGATAATACAGTCGTCCTCGCTGAGGCTGCGGTTAATGATAACCCACAAGTGTAGGGGGTTGTTTGTAGCCTTTTTCGATAAGTAAGAGTGTCGAACCCAACGAGGAGCTAAAGGTAGAACAAATATCAAGTTCTATCGACCACCAATACAACTCTACGCACACTTAACGTTTGCTTTATCTAAAATAGAAATAAAAGTAGAAGTACTTAGTGGTAACTAGGAATAAAGTACTTTGCAAGACAATAAAAGTAGAGTAGTAGCAAGCTTTTTGTAACACAAGAGAATGATTTGTTCATAGGCCATTAACTACGTTACTAGATTGATAGCAAGTTTATATGTGGGAGAGGCCACTGCTAGCATATCATCCCTTACTTGGAATTCTATGCACTTATGATTGGAACTCTAGCAAGCATCCGCAACTACTATCGTTCATTAATGTAAAACCCAACCATAGCCTTAAGATATATCGGTCCCCCTTCAGTCCCACATGCATTAATTTCTAAGCCAAGCTGAAGCTGCTGTCACCCTTGCCCTCCAATACATAGTCCTATCAGCATACAACTAACCCTATGGTGTGATCCACACGCGCTGTAGCGACCACGATTCGAATGGATCGAAGTCTCTATGTTCTGTGTCATCCCTGGATCGGTAATGCTGACACACACAGTACTTGAAGGATTTATAACAGAGTGGCAATCAGACACTTATTACATCAAATGTCTCAAAAGAGAACTTATTACAAAATAATATGGCATAATGCCATCTAACACGATAACATCGGAAGGCTTGGAAGATAAGTGAGTCCATCAACTCCAACGACATTGCTGAGTGCATGACAAACGACCTAGCGCACCTTACTCTTCTTCTGAAAAATCTGCAACATGACATGTTGCAGCCCGAAACGGGTCAGCACATGGAATATGCTGGCAAGATAACACAATAGAGCAAGTAACAGAATAAAGGCTAACACTACATGCATATATGACTGGTGGAGGCTCTAGGGTTAATGTTTTTGCATAAAGCCAAATTTGCCCTACAACAAAGGAATAACTTTTATTTTAACTATCATGGTAGTTGAAACATCATTGAGAAGGTTCCTCCAACTTAATCCCAATTAAAGCCATCTTAATTAACCCAACAAAATTAGTTTTAGAGTGATGAGATCAATCCAATAATTCAAGTACCAGATACTCAAGATGTCCATAACCGGGGACACGGCTAATCATGATTAGTTTGTACACTATGCAGTGGTTTGCACACTTTTCCCCACAAGACTCGATCTCCTCCGTTTGATTTCTCGCACTGCATGGTGTTTGAGAAACGGATGACCGAGACACAGTTTTTTAGAAGCATTTACTCTTTACCCCGGGTGGACCCGTACACCTACTTTCCCCTACATCTGTTAGTCCACCACTGAAAGAGCTCACACAGCATACGCAACTATGCCAGAGCCCATAATGGCATTGTGGCTGCACACGGAAGTTTCTAGCATGAATAGTTTTATGATCCCTTTGAGCCTGGGTGGCATTCCATAGGATAATCACATGGTACCCCCGGGATTTCCTAGGACAACACTGGATTCTCCAGGTGCCCTGCAACCAATCCACCCAGATGTGTATTAAAGTTGCCACCTTAAGTTGAACCATTAACTAACAATCTCACATCTGTCATGGATACTCTCAAACCCAAACCATGTCTACGAGCATAGCATGGCAACCTAAGCATAACGTAGAAGTAACTCCCATGGGTTTGATAATAAAGCAGGTAATAGGTTCTTCCTCAATCTACTTCCCAGACCCACATGTTAAGAGATCCTACTCATGCAATGTGTGAGGGTTTGATCTAATGCATAAAAACTAGGTAATAAACATATGATCAAAGTGTTACTTGCCTTGCTGACAATTCGCAAAACCTAGGGACTCGTAGTAGCATGCTTCGCACTCCGGGAATTCTATCGCAAGCAAACAATAGCATACATAAGCAACCAAGCAAAGATGCACGGGTAAAACTCAAATAAGAAGATCTAACCAGAAAGTTCAACTGAAGAACTCCGGTTTGCAAAAAGAACCAAATCAAACGGAGCAACGAAACTCAAACTACGAAAGAAACAAGATCCATTTACTAGATTGAACTAAAGTCAAATTTTATAGTATCAAAACCTTGTTCAAGTTGGTTAAACGGAAAGAGGGCTTCGAGACGAAGATATAGGCGCTTGAATCGCCTGATTCTGACTAACGAGCGAAAAGTTAAACTAAAACGAAGATCAGGGCAAAAATCACGATCGAAAATAATCGCGGGAAAACCCTGAAAAAGAAAAACTAACGAACAGGCTAACGAACGAACGTTCGCTGAAAGAAACTAATGAACGAAAACGTTCGTTAACAGATCTAAACGAACGAAAGTTCACTAAATAGATTTGAACGTAAAAACCGGAGAAAAACCGATCTAAAAAATGAACTAGGGTTTCTAAAAAAATTGAACGGTTTTCTCGCGAATACCGGCGACGGCGGCGACTATACCTCCGGCGGGACGAGTCCGGCGGCGGGCGGTGAGGCGACGCGGTAGCGCGGTGGCGACGGCAAAGCGGCAGCGGCGTGGCTCGGGCTAGGGTTCGGGCGGCGGGGGGTGGGCTGGGGCGGCGGCTTCGGGCGGAGTCCTAGCCGGACACGGCCCGGTAGGCCGGTTACCTTTTTCTTAATAAATAGTCCTGACGTAGCAAAACGGACGAAAAAAAATACTAAACCGACTCGAAAAATTCCGAAATAAAATTTCACCATCCTCTATTAATATTTAGAACAAAGTGAACATTTTTCACGGACGTATATGCAATTTTGAAAAACGCGTATTTTTCCTATGCAAATAAAATTGCAAATAAATCCAAATAAAATACCAAAATTGATTTTAATATTTTTCCTCCAATATTTCTTTTGTTTTGGAGAAGTCATATTATCTCCGCTCACATATTTTATTACGAAGTATTTTCGGAGAGAAAAACAATTAAAACCAAAGTGATCCTCGTACCGATATTTGAGAAAACTCAAATATGAAAACTGTAAAATCCCCAACTCTCTCCGTGGGTCCTTGAGTTGCTTAGAATTTCGAGGATCTCAACACACAAATGCAAATAAAATATGATATGCAAGATGACCTATGTATAACATTCCAAATTGAAAATTTGGGATGTTACACGCGCGCTCATATGATGGGCACCAAAGGACAACAACATAACCACAAGAAAATTAAACCAACCATAGCAATTTCATTGATAAGCCTCTAGGACAAAACAGATCTACTCAAACATCATAGGATAGCCAAATATCATTGGGAAATAATATATGGAGTTGAGCATCATGTTTAAGTAGAGAATTACAGCAGGAATAAAGAGGTTACACCGCTGCATAGATGGGGAGAAAGTTGGTGTGGATGGTAGCAAGATTGTTGATGTAGATCGTTGTCCCGATCGTTGCCCCGGTGGCACTCCAGCGCCATCGGAAGCGAGGGGGGAGAGAGCCCCCCTCCTTCTTCTTCTTCCTTGGGCTCCTCCCTAGGTGGGAGAAGGGTTTCCCCTCTGGTCCTTGACCTCCATGGCATGGGAGGGGCGAGAGCCCCTCCGAGATTGGATCTGTCTCTCTGTCCTCTTCTGTTTCGCGTTCCACAGATCTGGCCGAAAACAATTTCTTATATTCTCGGAGATCCGTAACTCCGATTGCGCTGAGATTTTTACATGATTTTTTTCTAGATATAAGCTTTCTTGCGCCCGAAGTACAGCTCCAACCGACGTTCCAGGTGGGCATAAGACACCACGGCACGCCAGGGGCCTCTGGCGTGCCCTGGTGTATTGTGGGCTGTGTGGGCCTCCGTTTACGGAGCTTCTACCTCCCAAAAATCACATATATTCCAAAATAATGCTCCGTGAAATTTTATTGCATTTCGACTTCGTTTGATATGGATACTCTGCGATACAAAAAACATGCAGAAAACAGGAACTAGCACTGGGCAATGGGTAAGTAAGTTAGTCCAAATAAATCATATAAAAAGTTGCAGAAAGGAAGTGAAAGTTGTATAATATTGGCATGAAATAATAAAAAATTATAGATACGATGGAGACATATCAGTTAACAAGCACCAGTATGGTGACCCCGCAGTAGAGGAGGATCTATCCAATCCGAAGGACCTTGAGGACGCCGAAGACCGCAATTACCTCCCATCCTCGGAGGAAGAGGCCACTCTCGGGGAAGAAGATTTCATCATCCCTGAAGACCCGTGCGATCAGGAACGGTTCAGGCAAAGGCTTCTAGCCACTGCTCGTAGCCTGAAGAAACAAAAACAAATGATTAAGGCCGAGCAGGAAACCCTCAACGATCGATGGTATAAAGTCCAAGCTGCCGAAGAAGGGTATGGCCATGAACGGCCAACCAAAAGTTATCCAAAGTGACGATTACTGACGCAGTTTGACGATGAGACCCTAGAGCCAACGCGTCCAAATTACACTCACGCCGAACAGCCGGAAGAGCAACGGGCGAAGCCGAACACCCCGCGCACCACCTCGTCGTTCCGGTAGGGATAAAACGCGACCATCCTACGAATAAGACCTCCGCCACAACCTGGACGCCCGGGGAGGACAAACTAGGTCCATATACGGACCAAGAGGAGCCTTGCCTGCGCATCGGGACGGTCACTACGGCTGGCAAATCCGCAACGATAGAATTTGTGAGCAGCAACAAACTCAGATGGCTGGAGATCTCCGACGCGATGTAGCCCAAGTTTTGGGAGCCACACACCCACTATGTTTTACAGAAAAGGTGATGCAACATGACTTCCCAGAAGGCTTCAAGCCCGTAAACATCGAACCGTATGACGGAACCACGGATCCGGCAGTATAGATAGATGACTTCCTCCTCCACATCCACATGGCACGAGGAGACGACCTCCATGCCATCAAATATCTGCCTCTTAAACTCAAAGGCCTAGCTAGACACTGGCTAAAAGCCTTCCTGAAGACTCCATAGGTTGCTGGGAAGAGCTTGAGGATGCTTTTCGAGCAAACTTTCAGAGCACCTATGCCCGACCTCCGGTTGCTGACGACCTAAATCGAATCACGCAACAACCCGGAGATTCTGCATGACAGTTCTAGAATTGATTCCTGACCAAGAAGAATCAGATCGTGGACTATCTGGATGCCGAAGCATTGGCTGCCTTTAAGCACAGTGTCAAGGACGAATGGCTTGTGCGACGGCTCGGCCTGGAAAAACCAAGAACCATGTTAGCCCTTACTTCCCTTATGACCCACTTTTGCGCGGGCGAAGATAGTTGGCTTGCCTGCAAATGCACAAACCTGGACACACCAGGCACCTCCTAAGTCTGGGACGGAAACAGAAAACCCCGGCGAAGCAAGAATAAGCGCCGCCACGATGACAGCGACGGTGGTGATACAACAAGAATTCCCGGATTCCGGAACCATGAGTCCGGACCGCGAAAGAATGCCCTAAAGGCAACGACAATGGCACATCTAGAATAGACACAATTCTGGACAAGCCATGCCAGATCCATGGCACATCAGAGAAGCCCGCCAATCACTCCAATCGAAATTGTTGGGTGATCAAACAGGCCGGCAAACTCACAGCCGAAGACTCGGGCAAAAGCCCATGAAGCGAGGACGATGACGAGTCCCGCAGGCCAAACAGTGGAGGCCCTTCCCCTTCCCCTTAGAGGTCAAGAAAGTAAACATGATCAAACAGGCCGGCAAACTCACAGCCGAAGACTCAGGCAAAGGCCATGAAGCGAGGACGATGACGAGTCCCGCAGGCCAAATAGTGGAGGCCCTTCCCCTTCCCCTTAGAGGTCAAGAAAGTAAACATGATCTACGCAACTCATATACAGAAGAAGGAGAGGAAGCGAGCGCTACGTGACGTATACTCCGTCGAGCCAGTAGCACCAAAATACAACCCATGGTCGGCTTGCCCGATCACATTCGATCGCAGGGATCACCCCACCAATATACGTCATGGAGGGTCCGCAGCCTTAGTGCTAGACCCCATCATCAACGGATTCTACCTCACTAGAGAACTAATGGACGGAGGGAGCATCCTCAACCTTATATATGAGGATATAGTGAGGAAAATGGGGATCGATCCGTCAATGATCAAACCCAGTAATACCACCTTTAATGGGATCATTCCGGGAGTAGAGGCATGTTGTACGGGCACTTTAATGCTCGAAGTAGTGTTCAGGTCTCCGGACAATTTCCGAAGTGAGTACTTGATCTTGGATATCGCACCCTTTCGTACTGGCTATCACGCCCTCCTCGGTCGTTCAACGTTTGCCAAGTTCAGCGCTCTTCTGCATTACACGTACCTCAAGTTGAAGATGCCCAGACCCTCAGGTGTCATAACTATCAACGCCAACACGAAGCGCTCACTTCGAGCCGAAGAGCACACTGCAGCCCTAGCGGCCGAGGACCACGCCAGCCCGTACAGGTCCAGATGCCGAACCACCGTAAAGGCCAGTGACAATAGTAAACGGATCCGAACCCGTTCACCATCATGGGAGCCCGCATGAGTTCGCCACAAATAGGGATACACGCCCCACGGGACGCCCCCACTCTTCGCTCTCCATGTGCCTCGTCAGCACAACTTTGCACTCAAAGTTCCATGGGCAGCCGTGAGGCATACACAGTTCCGAAGTACAGATTTAGCCAAATCGAACTTCGGCATTATCTCGTCTTTGGCCAATCCAGAGACATATCTTGGACCCCCTAAAAGCGAAAAGCTTCATCGACAGGGCTCTCGCCCACAAAGGTCTCATTGAAGGTCCTTTCCTCAACCTATCAGAAGCAAAGGCGCAGACGTGCAACAGGGCACAATGAAGGCTTCGACTCACGCATCAAGCCCCGCGTTAACCTTTCCTCTGTAACCTTTTTTTTTCCTTTTTCCTTTTCCTTATACGTACCACCTTGGCATTTTGAATTGTACGATTGGATGTCCTGAGTCTACGAGAGTTACTAAAAATACCCTTTATGGTGTTCGGACTTCCGCATCTCGTAAACTCTTTGTGTTTCCCGCCGGATCCCTCACTCATTATTCGAACAGCTAGGCACTAAATTACGAACAATCAAGAGTTTTTGACTTATATATCAGCTCAAAATCTTCAAGACCGGCCTTGCTTTCCGCCACGTGTTCGACGTCTCGGATATTGCGCTATATGCATTCGTTCTGAACTATGTCTTGGGTCAATAGTTGGGTTGCCTGGCTCCCGTGCTTGCCCCTTATGTTCTGCATGTTCGGCTAAGAGGGCAAAGGGAGAACCCCTGTGATTGTACTTCTAGTTTGCCCTGTCAAGTACCTCACGAGGAAAAAGACAAAAACTGACTGTCGTAGTAAGCGTGAACCGATCCACGAACCGATGACGAGGTTTGACTCTAAGAATCGTTGGCGATTCCACTGAGTAAACAAAGGCTTTGTGTTAACACAAACCAGTTGATCGGAAAGATCAGGCTTCGACCCCCAAGTACATCAAATGGAGGCTAGGTCCTAGCCCCCACCGTCAACCTCCTAAGGCTAAGTGAAAGCGGTAAAACCGAATAGTCCGATTGCTTGGTTTCGTTTCCACACTACCACCTCTGGGCCCCAAGACGTTGGCTTAGGGTAACAGTGCGGAAACCAAACACCCCTTGTGATATTCACTTGGGGGCTGAAGCCGATGACTCGTAGCTCTCAGAATTGAACACACGGCCACACATGAGTCAAAATTTAACAACTACAATATTAAATAAGTCCGTCGGGCGCATACATAGAGCCCCACCTGGCACAAAATTGCTAAAACTACTCAAGCATTACATCTTTCAAACACTGGTCCTCTATCGCCCATGCTCCAGCCATCACTTGTGCGAAATACTGTTTAGGGCGACGATGCTCTTTTCCCTTGGGCAGGGGACCAGTGGCCATCTCCATTGGATTAATCTTCGGCCAATGCACCATGGTCTTCCAAAATGGAAGTCTCGCCCCTCAGGACACGCTGATCGCTTCACGGTGTCAATCCGGTGAGGCGCCTCACGCAACTTCTGCATAAGGTCAAAGTAGGTGTCCGAAATAGGCTCGGCTGGCCACAGGCTGACACAGAGGTCCTTCAGGGCCAGTTTGAAGATTCAATGCATCTCCATCACCTGCTTTAGTTGATCGCTGAAGAGGGGAAAGTGCTCGGCATCCGGAAACTGTGCCCAAAAAGCCGCTACGTGGAGTCCTCCTCACGGGTGGCATAATGCCTCGACACAGTCACCGCAGTCCTCGGAAGATCGGCGAACATGCTTGTGGAGCGCCAGACCCTCATCAGTCGGGCGAACCCGTTGCCTCCGAATACACAATGCAGTAAATGTTCCTTACCATTGGCCATCTACGCTGCGTGCCAAAGCTCCTCCCGGACACCTCGGGTGTCACTTTGCGCATCTTGGAGGTCTTTCTCTGCCTTCGACAGACGGGAAGATTGCTCCACTCACCCATTCTCAAGGGCCTCAGGTTTCTCAGCGGCATCCTTGAGATCCACTTGGACCTCGGTTACCCAAGATTCATGCTGCTTGGCAGCACGCCTGGCTTGCTCAAGCTCG
The DNA here is from genome assembly GCA_902687465.1 of Secale cereale. NCBI lineage: Eukaryota > Viridiplantae > Streptophyta > Magnoliopsida > Poales > Poaceae > Secale > Secale cereale. The sequence continues at coordinate 495,363,557 of LR738713.1, forward strand.
GATGCCGCCTTCTCTGCGGCTGTCCCTTTCTTGGCCGCCTCCGCCTTCGCTTTCTTCAGGGCCTCCTTCAAGCCCTCGACCTCGACGACGGCAGCTACAAATTCATTAAGTAACAGGATCAGTCAATGGTCCGACCGATCATTATCCGACAATTACACGTCTTTCACAGAACTTACCTTGCGCCTTGTCAACCGTTTGTTGACAAGGTCCAGCTCTTGATTGGAAATCTTGAGTTTCCGATCCATCTCCTCTAACACCGCAACATTAGAAGCCATGGCCACAGAAGATGCCTGCGTCAGCATTCGAAACATCGACATTATTAGACAACTAATATATTTTGATCCTTTGCAGGTCGCTTCAAATTCCTGAGAGAGTCTCGGGGGCTGCTATGTATGTGGCTTACTTCAACTAAACAACTATAACCGCATAACGAGGAAGGATTATTACTTGACTTACCTCAAAGCCTGTTAGAAGGCCTTGGACATCATCGTTTAGTCCGTATCGGACGGACTGAACACTCTGGATAACCACACCAATAAGGGTATGGTGTCCCTCCATGATGACGGAGTTGCTCACGAACTCCTCCAACGTGTCCGGCCAGCCAACCACCGCCCTTGCGGAGGTGTGATAACCCACAAGTGTAGGGGATTATTTGTAGCCTTTTTCGATAAGTAAGAGTGTCGAACCCAATAAGGAGCTAAAGGTAGAACAAATATTCCCTCAAGCTCTATCGACCACCGATACAACTCTACGCACACTTAACATTTGCTTTACCTAAAACAAGTATGAAACTAGGAGTACTTAGCGGGAACTTGGAATAAAGTACTTTGCAAGACAATACCATTAGTGTAGTAGCAAGTTTTTTGTAACACAAGAGAATGATTTGTCCCTAGGCAATCGATAACAAGTACCGGTAATCATTCTTGCAATTTTATTATGAGGGAGAGGCATGAGCTAACATAATTTCTCTACTTGGATCATATGCACTTATGATTGGACCCCTAGCAAGCATCCGCAACTACTAAAGATCATTAAGGTTGTGAAACCTGATAACCCACAAGTGTAGGGGATCGCAACAGATTCGAGGGTAAAGTATTCAACCCCAATTTATTGATTCGACACAAGGGGAGCCAAAGAATACTCTCAAGTATCAGCAGCTGAGTTGTCAATTCAACCACACATGGAAACTTAGTATCTGCATCAAGGTAATTTAGTAGCAAGGTAATATGGAAGTAACGGTAATGGTAGCAAAAGTAGCGATAGTATTTTTGTAGTGATTGTAACAGTAACAGCGGAAAAGTAAATAAGCAACAAGCAATATGTGAAAAGCTCATAGGCATTGGATCGGTGATGGAGAATTATGTTGAAAGCGATTCCTCATGTAATAGTTATAACATAGGGTGACACAGAACTAGCTCCAGTTCATCAATGTAATGTAGACATGTATTCCGAATATAGTCATACGTGCTTATGGGAAAGATCTTGCATGACATCTTTTGTCCTACCCTCCCATGGCAGCGGGGTCCTAGTGGAAACTAAGGGATATTAAGGCCTCCTTTTAATAGAGTACCGGATCAAAGCATTAACACATAGTGAATACATGAACTCCTCAAACTACGGTCATCACCGGGAGTGGTCCCGATTATTGTCACTTTGGGGTTGCCGGATCATAACACATAGTAGGTGACTATTGACTTGCAAGATAGGATCAAGAACACACATATATTCATGAAAACATAATAGGTTCAGATCTGAAATCATGACACTCGGGCCCTAGTGACAAGCATTAAGCATGGCAAAGTCATCGCAACATCAATGTTAGAACATAGTGGATACTAGGGATCAAACCCTAACAAAACTAACTCGATTACATGGTAAATCTCATCCAACCCATCACCGTCCAGCAAGCCTACGATGGGATTACTCACGCACGGCGGTGAGCATCATGGAATTGGTGATGGAGGAATGTTGATGATGACGATTGCGACGATCTCCACTCTCCGGAGCCCCGAACGGACTCCAGATCAGCCCTCCCGAGAGAGATTAGGGCTTGGCGGCGGCTCCGTATCGTAAAACGCGATAATTCCTTCTCTCTGATTTTTCTCTCCCCGAAAGTGAATATATGGAGTCGGGGGAGACATCGGTGGAGCAACCCTGGGCGCGCCCCCACCCTCGTGGACAAGGTGTGCCCCCCCTGGTCTGGTTCTTTCCGCAGATATTTTTTTATATATTCCAAAATATTTCTCCGTTGAATTTCAAGTCATTCTGAGAACTTTTATTTCTGCACAAAAATAACACCATGGCATTTCTGCTGAAAACATCATCGGTCCAGGTTAGTTCCATTCAAATCATGCAAGTTAGAGTCCAAAACAAGGGCAAAAGTGTTTGGAAAAGTAGACACGTTGTAGACGTATCAATTCCCGCAAGATTAAACCTTTGCTTGTCCTCAAGCAATTCAGTTGATAAACTAAAAGTGATAAAGAAAAACTTTGACAACTCTTTTTCTCTTGTTGTTGTAAATATGTAAAGCCAGCATTCAAGTTTTCAGCAAAGATCATGAACTAACCACATTCACAATAACTTTCAGGTCTCATGTCTACTCATATCTATGGCATAGTCAGCTAGCGAGCAATAATAATAAACCTCGGATGACAACACTTTCTCAAAACAATCATAATATGATATAACAAGATGGTATCTTGCTAGCCCTTTCTGAGACCGCAAAACATAAATGCAGAGCACCTTTAAAGATCAAGAACTGACCAGACATTGTAATTCATGGTAAAAGAGATCCAGTCACAATCATACTCAATGCAAATTAATAGTAGTACATGCAAATGACAGCGGTGCTCTTTTAATAAGAGGATGATGACTCAACAAAAAGTAAATAGATAGGCCCTTCACAGAGGGAAGCGGGGATTTGTAGAGGTGCCAGAGCTCGATTTTGAAATAGAGATGAATGATATTTTGAGCGGTATACTCTCACTGTCAACATAGCAACCAAGAATCTCGATATCTTCCATGCTACACACATTATAGGCGGTTCCCAAACAGAATGGTGAAGTTTATACTCCCCCAACCACCAACAATCACACTTCACGGCCATACGAATCCACAGGGTACCGTCCAAACAAGCAACAACCCTGGGGGAGTTTCGTTTAATTATTATGATTTGAGCATGGGATTGGGCATCCCGGTTACCAGCCATTTTCTTATGAATGATGAGCGGAGTCCACTCTTCGTGAGAATAACCCACCTAACATGGAAGATATAGACATCCCTAGTTGATACATGAGCCGTTCGAGCATACAAAACAGAATTTCATTTGAAGGTTTATAGTTTGGCACATACAAATTTACTTGGAACGGCAGGTAGATACCGCATATAGAAAGGTATGGTGGACTCATATGGAATAACTTTGGGGTTTATGGAAGTGGATGCACAAGCAATATTCCTGCTTAGTACAAGTGAAGGCTAGAAAGAGACTGGGAAGCGACCAGCTAGAGAGCGACAACAGTCATGAACATGCATTAAAATTAATCAACAATGAGTGCAAGCATGAGCAGGATATAAATCACCATGAACATAAATATCGTGGAGGCTATGTTGATTTTGTTTCAACTACATGCGTGAATATGTGCCAAGTCAAACCACTTGAATCGTTCAAAGGAGGATACCACCCTATCATACCACATCGCAACCATTTTAATATCATGTTGGCACGCAAGATAGACCATTATAAACTCCTATGTAATTAAGCATGGCATAAGTAGCTATGATATCTAATTGTCATTGCAAGCATGTTTCATTCATAATAGGCTGAATCAAGAACGACGAACTATCATATTTACAATAACAAGAGAGGTCGAGTTCATACCAGCTTTTCTCATCTCAATTAGTTCATCATATATCGTCATTACTGCCTTTCACTCGCACGACCGAACGGTGTGGATAATAATAATAGTGCACGTGCATTGGACTAAGCTGGAATCTGCAAGCATTTAATACAAGAGAGAAGACAAAGTAATATGGCTCAAGGTTAAATCAACAATAAAGCATATGAGAGCCACTAAACATTTTCATCATGGTCTTCTCCTCTTGACCCCCAAAGAAAAGGAAAGAAACTAATGACATGGGAAAGCTCCCAACAAGCAAAAGAAGAACGAGAAATCTTTTTGGGTTTTCTTTTAATTACTACTCCTACAAGCATGGATAGTAAACTAGCTAAAAAGCTATAACTATTTGTTTTGTTTTTCTTAAGGTTTGTCTGACACACAAGAAAAAGACTAAGAAAAGAACTGAAACTAGCATGGATAGTACAATGAAAGAGTGTGAGCACCGACTACTGGAATAAGTGTGTGAACATGAATGTAATGTCGGTGATAAATACATACTCCCCCAAGCTTAGGCTTTTAGCCTAAGTTGGTCTATTGCCACGGATCAAAGCTACTCTCTCCGGTGCATGGAGGAGTGTCCTTTGGGTGCCACTGGTTGGCAATCTCATCCGGATCCCACTGATAAACCGAATGCCGGTAAGGGTCAAGTGATGGTTCCGGCTCGGGCTCTGAAGCTTGTTCCTGGCTCCAATATTTATATACGGCATCTGGAAAAACGATGTACGTGCCTGAAAATAGATCAAATAGAGATAGTGCAGGCAAGGTAATAATCTCACAATATTTTTTGTCAAACCTCAATTTATACTTAAGCAACTTCTTCTTGTCTTTGACAATAAAATCATGTGCTATCATACTCTTATAATCTAGAAACACTGGGGTTAGCAACTTTTTTCCTTCTCATGATGCCTAATAGGTATTCTAAAGTGTCTAGCAAGGCGTGAAGCAAAGATGCCTCCAAAGATGGGACCCTTTGTACGGTTCAAACTTAATCGTTTAGCAACAACGACACCCAAGCTAAAAGTTGTGTCTTGAAACAAAGCATGGCGCAAAATGAAAATATCAGGGGCACTAAGGTTCCCACTGTTCCCGGGACAAATTAAGCATCTACTAGCAAATATAGCAAAGTAGCGTAGAACAGGAAAATGTATACTAGTAATTCTTGCCCCTGAAACTTGCCTCGTTTCCCCTACAACTATCATATCAATAAACCCCTCCACATCCTTGCGATGTGGTTCCTCAAGACTACCAGCAAAGGGTATCTTACATACTTGACAAACTTCATAGAACGACATCTCCTTGACCTCATCATATAAACGAAACTCCACTGAAGGTGGTGATTTCTTAGCATGAAAATGAAAGTTTTGCATGAAAATATTAGTGAGCAAGAGATACTGTTCACGCTGGTCGTGGAGGAAGTTGGTGAGGCCTGCATTCTCCGCTAAATAATAAAAGTCTTTATAAATCCCAGCGGCTTCCAAAAATTCATTGCAAGGCCATTCACACGGCCGAACTTCCGCAGTGCGGGGAAGATTGTATTTGGGCTTCTTATTCTCTTCCTTCTGCTTATCCTTTGAACTTTGACTGGAAGAGCCTCTCAACAATCTCCTCATCATTTTCCTCCTCTGAATTGTTTTGAATTTTTTAGTGACTAAAAATAAAATTGAACCAAACTCAACAAGATAGATAGCAACTACTCCTACAAGTGCCTAGAGACTATATCATGCATTAGAACTACTTGGAACCACATAAATTTGACATGCAATCTCAAGAACAGGGTCACATAAGGAGCAAAAGTTTGCAATAAATAAAGCACTAGAACAAAAACTAATTGGACACTCCACCTTCCTTCTCTGCCACCACCTCTGCTCCTACCTTGGCAAGCTCGCCGTCGCTGCCATTGCTGTCGGACAAGGTGGTTCTTGCATCCCCGTCTAAGATATCGATGGCCAACATCCCTATAGACCCCCAGCCTTTCGTTCCGCATGGTTTTCAGATACAGGTGATTGAAGGTCGCAATGGGGTTTCTCGAGCAATTGTTCCCCACCGCCCACGGCGCCACGAAGAGTGGGCGATTGCCAACATCCATCCGCATCCGAACGAGGTATTCTTCCCTAATGTTCGTGAAGTGCTAGAAGAGTTTCTTCAAGGAGTAGAACAAATTGGCTTCAGAGAAATTCAGCCTTGCCCTTTTGGGGAGGCATATGTCAAGTTTGCACATGTCAGGGATAGGGATAGACTCGTTCGGCAGAGCTCGCATGCATTTGGGGATGTATTTATCTCATTTACCAAGCATGATCAAGGTAGAAACTGGCGCAGAGTTCAATTCAACAGAGTCTGTTGGTTACTGTTTGTGGGTGTCCCTTTCGATTTCTGCAACACTGAAGATATTGCTTCTGCGATTTCCAAATGGGGCAAGATCATCAGTTGGGAGAGAGAGGATGCCCTGAAGGGTAAAATCTTGGTTAAGGCAAGGGTTACAGAGCTTGAAGATATACCTAAGAGCATTAGATGGTCTGAAGGGGAACACTTTGAAGAAGAATCATGGACATGCTCTATTGAAGTTCTGCTAGAAGAAATGCTGGGTGGGGGGCCGGCTGAGGAGGATCCATTCCCACCTGAGGGTGTAGACCCACACCCTATCCCACATCATGCTAATGATTTCCTAGGGTTTCAACCATTGCCCAACCACAACATTCATGCTCCAAATGATGATTGGGATGCCTGGGAAGAACAGGCTCAACAGGAGGACCACTCGGCCTTCCAACCATCTGCTCCTGGTCCTCCAGAACAGCTTCAAGTGGCAATACCAGTTCTGCCTGAAGATGGAGCACCCAACAACAGCATTACTACCACTGTTTCACTGTCTGATGGTCTACTATCTCTAACCCATTCTGCCAGTGAGGAGGTCAACCAAGCTTCTTTAGCTCCTCCAATGGGTCAAGGTCTGCTTAACATTGCTTTAGCCTACAATGCTGTGGAAGAGGAGGAGGAACTACAGATGATGCAACCAAATGAGGATCAGCCTCCCAATATAGCCATAGAACCTGCTCAACTGAACCTAAATGTGGATGCTGCAGAACAAAATTTGCAGACAGCTCATATTCCTGCCAGCAGTACTGATGCTGAAGCTCTCAGCCCTGTTCAACATGCTATTCCTTCAGATACCAAGGGCAAAGCAGATGTCCACATTCCTCACATTGGATCTTCCTCACAAGCAAGCCCTAAAGGTAACTATGGGACTTTTTGACTACCAGGCTCTCCCTCAATACTTGAATTTCATACTTTAGCACAAGAACATGCTATGCAAATTATTGATGGCTCTCACATAATTTCTTAAGAAGGACTAGATCTTTGGATACAACATTTTGCACCAGCAACCCAAGGAGGCAAACACACTTTCAAAATTGAAATTCCAGTAAGTTGGTTTAACTTCATAATTCATTTGCTGTTGACTCCTGATAAATTTGGTTGGACTATGCATTTGCTCAAATCTGATATATGGAAGCTGTTGACTGCTAATTGTGAAAAAGAAAAGACAATGCTTTTTCATATCCCTGATAAGTGTACCACCTCCCAGGCACCAACCTGCAAGGATTTCAATCTAGGGCTGGGCAAGGAGAATGAAGGCATTAGCCCTGCTGCACATTCTTCCATTGGGGCAAGTAGCCCTTGATGTCTACACACGCTTCTATTCTTGTAGACTATGTTGGTCCTCCAAGCGCAGAGGTTTGTAGGACAGCAGCAATTTCCCTCAAGTGGATGACCTAAGGTTTATCGAACTCAGGGAAGTAGAGGTCGAAGATGGTCTCTCTCAAGCAACCCTGCAACTAAGATACAAGAAGTCTCTTGTGTCCCCAACACACCTAATACAACTAGGAGTTGTATAGGTGCACTAGTTCGGCGAAGAGATGGTAAAATATGGATGATAGGAGTGGAAAAGCAAAGTAATATAAATCTGTAATAAAAAGTGCAGCAAGCAAACAAGTGGTAAACGTGAGCACAAATGGTATTGCAATGGTGGAAACAAGGCCTAGGCTTCATACTTTCACTAGTGGCAACTCCCAACAACATTAACATAATCAAATCACATGATATTTCCCATAGACGCACTCGGAGGTCATTCCTTTGTGGTCAAGAGAGGACGAGAATTATGTAGGGCTACAAAAGCACACCTCTAAGTTCGTAGTTCTCAATCTATGGATTTCCCAATGTCACCGCGGCCATCCAAAGATAGTACCACAATCACCACAACATATCTCAAGGATAGTCAAAGACAAGCACCAAGAGACTCTCAATCTTCAATCAACACACAAAAGAGGAAATCACTCATGAAAATATTCTTCTAATCCATGTCCAATAGACCGCTGTCACCTTGGTCTCGGGGATTATACTAGATAAAGACAAGTGAGTACATAAATCCAATACATAGAGGAAGGGGAAATATCATGGGATCACCCTAGATTAACATAGCCTATGATCACAACGAAGATCACATCATGGGAGAGAGAATTGACCACATAGCTACTGGTAGAAACCTCAGCCCCGAGGAGGAACTACTCCCGCATCATGGAGGGAGGAAGCAACGTCGATGGAGATGAATCCGGGGGCACTTCCCCGTCCCGGCAGGATGCCGACACAGGAATTCTGGTCCCCCGAAACTTGGTGGCGATGGCGGCGGAGATCGGAATAGCTTCTGGAGAAAAAGGTTCCGACATCAGGGTTTTCGCGACGGGAGATAAATATATGCGAAGGGGGGTCACCAGAGGCGGAGAGGGGCCCCCAGGCGCTCCCCCCACGGCGGCCAGGGGTGGGGCCGCCTCGGGTGGCCGCTTGGGCCGCCCATGGCTCATCTCTGGCCCCACTTTGGTTTTTCTCGAAGCTTCCTGTACGCTGATTTTTTCAGTATTTTTCCCGGAATTTTTGGAGCACTTTTAATATGGGGGAAATCTGAAATAGAAAAACAGCAGAAAACAGGAACTGGCACTGTGGTGCACTGAGTTAGTAGGTTAGTCCAAATATGATCAAAAGTGTATGGAAGTGCATAAATATCATAGCAATATCACACAAAAGAAGCATGGAGCAAGCAGAAATTATAGATACGTTTTGGACGTATCAACATCCCCAAGCTTAATTCCTGCTCGTCCTTGAGTAGGTAAATGATAACAAGCATAATTTCTGTGGTGACATGCTACCAAAGAGTCTTTCACAATCACATGACAAATGCTTATTGAGATAATGAATCTTTAGTAATTAAGTTACCTCATGAGAATATAAAAAAGAACTGAAAGTTTATAATATGATACTGAAACACCCAATAGATTTGTAGTGAGCATGGTGTGCAAACATGACAAAGTGATACCTTGCTTGCCCCCTTTAGTGAAGCAAAACATAAATGCCGGAGCACCTCCGAAGTTTAAGTGACGACTAGATACGATGATTTCAGAATAAGAGATATCTCAATCATGCAGAAGACAATGGTACTTTGGGACAATGCACATTACACTCAGAATGACAATCATGCTCTCAATAGTTGGTGCTTTGAAGAAAGAAAGTGGAGACTCTCGAACCGTGGGTTTTGATGGCAAGGTTGAAAACCCGTGGCTGGAAGCAAAGACTAAACAAGTACCAGAGCTCGTGGTTTTAAAAACAGAGATAAAAAGCTTTTGGGAGATGCATAATTCGTCAACGAATGCTAGTAGATAACCCAATTACTTCTTATGCTGGACAAGTTTCGAGGAACGGCTCCCACGCGGGGACGATCACACCCCCGTAATCTCCTTTGTTTATCACTGCCAGAGTTTTCTGATTTCTCATGAACAAAGCGTGAAGGAGGGTTTGTTTGTTGCTATTATCTTTTGTGAGCTGGGTGCACTCATGCCAGTCCCTCCTCGTATTAGGGGTTTGCAGATTAGACATGCAATCCCGGGATAAAATTTTGTCCAATCATAAGAAGATCATGAATTACCTACTACTTCCTCATGAGCTAAAACAGAGGCACAAAAGAGAAATGCTTTTGAATAATTTTGAGATGGTACAAGAAAGTCTTCGTTAGGAATGGCAAGTAAATACCATATATAGGAAGGTATGGTGGACTTATATGGCATAACTGGTTTCAAGGATTTTGGATGCACAAGCAGTCAGTCCGCTTAGTACAGGTGAAGGCTAGCAAAAGACTGGGAGCGACCAACTAAGAGAGCAATGACGGCCATAATCATGCAGAGCGACTAAGCAACATTGAATCGGGCATGGAAGTTATATCACTACTCAGAAATTAAAGATCATCAAGGCTTGATATACTTTCTTTACAGTCTTAAATATGCGTGAGCATATGCCAAGTCAATCAATATAAATCCTTGGAGGAAGATATCACTAAACCATACCACATCATAGGCAAACAAATAATGCTGGTACTTCAATAACACATTAAGAACCCCCAGCTATTTGAGACTAACCATAAGAAAACATGAATTACTAAGCACCATTATGCATATAGCATTTTTATCATAGACATATCAACCAGTGCCACAGAAGCCAACTCTCTTAACAAGATAAGCATGATAATTCAAGAGAGTTCCAGAAACAACAACCTAAACAAAAGCTCTTAAAAAGATAAGCATGAAAACTAAGAGCTAAGCATGACAGCAGCTATGAAAAGATAAAGAACACACACAAGAAGATACGCATGCAAGCCTATGTTGTGTTCTACAGTGGGGTGGAGCATGTTTCTCTCCCAAAGAATGAAGGCTAGGATCCAACTTGTTATGAACAGCAAGCAAAGCTAAAGAAAACTAAAAAGGAAACTAAGAGCAAGACGCTCCAAGCATAGCACATAACGCATGAAGTGATTAAAATATAGTGGAACGAAAGACGAACTGATAATTGTTGATGGAGAAGGGGATGCATGGGGGCATCCCCAAGCTTAGACGCTTGAGTCTTCTTGAATATTTCTTGGGGGCGCACGGGGGCATCCCCAAGCTTGAGCGTTTGACCCTCCTGAATCTTCTTTTATCATCTTCCCTCGCACACTTGAAAACTCCCTTCATACATAACTCATCATAGTCTGTTTAGCGGGGTTAGTACCCACAATAAAATAATTTTTCCCTACTGGAAATAAGGATAATCTTGAAGAGCTACTGTTTCTCAAGATTGCCAAAAGGTTTTTGCAAAGAAAAATCAAGCTCAAGGTTTGCAAAACGAAGAAAAGGCAAAACATGACAGAATCTGTGAAAAACAGACCAGCAGGTAGTAAATAATTTTTTCGGGGCACTTCTGCAACTCAAATCAAAAAACTCAGAACAGACGCTCGAAAGCCAATTGTATAGAGCACGCTGTCAAAAAAATTCAGATCAAAAAGATGATCTGGTGATTTTATACGAATTTTTCTGTCCAAGGACAGAATCTGTTTTCTGGACATCACGTCACAACTTTTGCACTTTCTTGCAATCAGAGGCTAAACTTGGCACAAAGCTGAAAAGAAAAGATACAATGATGATGCTACTGTAGTAACAAACATCAAGACACAACAAAAGCAAAATAAAACCTAATTCGTTGTGGGCTGCCTTCCAAAAGCGCTTTCTTTTATGCCTTTAAGCTAGGCATAAGACTTTAATGATGCTCTCGTAGGAATAAGAGTTGAAGAACAAAAGAGAGCATCAAGAAGCAAATACCAAACACATTTAAGCCTAACATGCTTCCTATGCATAGGAATATTGCAACAGGATAATTCATTGAAGCACAAAGCAATAAGCATAGGAAGACAAAACAAGAGCAGCCTCAAAACCTTCAACATAAAGAGAGGGAACTTGATATTATTGAAATATCTATAAGCATATGTTCCCTTCTCATAATAATTTTCAGTGGGATCACGAATAAACTCAACAATATAAGCATCACATAAATCATTGTTACCATGATCCACATGCAAAAAGGTACTCTTACTCTCCACATAAGCATAATCTTTCTCATTGGTAATAGTGGGAGTAGGACTATCATAAACAACTTGAACACTATAGATTAATTGTGTATTAGGAAGATGGTGTTCAACAAGGGAGTAATTCCCTCCATGATTATGACAAGTTTCATAAGGATAATTTCTCCTTATGTCATATGTACCTTTATAATCACTATAGATTGGAGTTATAACATCATCATAGTAGAGAAGAGCATTATCATTGCTAGCAACTACATTTGTAAACATGTTGTCTTTATTCTTACTAGCAAAAGAATTATCAATTATCACATCACTAGTGGGTAAAGGATTTGCAATCCTATCATCCCCAAGCTTAGAGCTTTCCATATCATCACTTTCAGAGTTGGTACCAAAAAGATTTTCAAGATCATAAGTAGCATTATCATCATTTTCCCAATGAGAATAAGTAACATGCATATCATAATCAAAATCATCTTCAATAGTACCTACGGACGTATCATCAAGATGATAATTAAGGCAATAAACTTCACCTTCTTCTTTAAACTTACAACCTTTAGGATAAAAGTTGATGGGAGGAATATGCTCAGGCCAGGTTGATACCCATTCTTCTTCCTTCTTGCTCCTCTTCCTCCTCATCTTCTTTTTCTTCTTCTTCACCTTAGGAGGGAGTGGTTGGAGATGAAGCTTCTCCACATATCCTGGTTTATCATTAGAAACAATAGGGGAAACTTGGGAGAAACTCTCCTTTTTATTAGCAGAAATATAAGAGACATTTTTATACTTTGGTAAAGTTCCCTCCTTTCTAATCTTACTTATGTAATCATTTTCATGGCAATTAACAACACAATAGAGATGGCAATTTTGCAAAGTGTTTTTTATTCCTATGGCATTAACATCTAGCCAAGAAGTCTTTTCTAATAACTCTTCACACATCAAAAATAACATAAGCTCATCATAAAGATCAGGGGTGATCATGTTATCACACAACTGGTTAACAGTTATGTTTTGAAAGTGCATGCATTGAAAATTAAAGTGACCCTCTATACAGCAAAGTTCACAAGTAAAAGGATAAAGGTCACACAATTCTCTAGCAATTTCATTTAAATCTTTGACCCAAGTGATTGTTCTTTCATGCTTATGTTGCTTACAATACTTCTCTTTTTCAATCATAGGCCTTTCACAAGGTCTATCCACTCCACAAAAATTAACATGCTTATATAAAACTTCATTTTTAGGAATTGGATCATGCATGTTGCAATCATCATGAACAATTTCATTTTCTTTGCAAATCTCTTTAAAAGGTTCATGATGCTTGATCCAATCCTCCTTAGGCATATTAAGATGTGAAGCAAAAGATTTGAGGAAATCAACAAGGAGTTGAGAATCAAGCCCAAACTTAGCACTAAACTTATTAAAACTTGTAGTTTCAACAAAGGACTTAATGAAATCATACTCATAAATTATACGTGACTCTTTACCTTTGTCGATCTCCCAATCTTCAGTGTTGCGTCGAATTCTTTCAAGGAGTTCCCATTTAGCATCAATCTTTTCGTTTGTGAAAGAACCCATAGAGGAAGCATCGAGCAAATCTTTATCCCGTCGAGAGAGCCTCGCATAGAAATTAGTACTCCCTCCGTTCACTTTTGTAAGACGTTTAAGACAGCTGAAATTGAACTATTTTGGGTGTTGTCCTAAATGTCTAAAACGCCTTACAAAAGTGAACAGAGGGAGTAATAATCATATCTTTGGGGAGCCCATGGTTAGGACATTTTAGCATTAACGTTTTCAGTCTCCCCCAAGCTTGAGCTATGCTCTCTCCGTCATGAGGATAGAAATTATAAACATAATTCCTATTCTCATGGACTTCATGAAGAGGATAAAACTTGGAGTAAAAGAGAGACTGGATCTCTTCCCAATCCAGCAGGTGAGAGTCATCTAGTAGCCTATACCATTCCAATGCTTTTCCTTTCAGTGACAAGGCAAATAATTTCCTCATGACTCCATCTCTTGTCAAACCTGAAATCTTAAACAACTCACAAAGTTCTGTAAGTTTCAACAAATGAATACTAGGATTGACTGTCCCATCATAACAATCATTCCCAATTATTTCAATTATCCTAAGTGGTATTTGGAACGGGATACATTCAGTAGGTGGAGGAGACTTCTCTACCACGGGTGTGGTAAAGCGGCCTTCCCCAAGCAGCGAACTAAGAGTGCGGTTTTCCATAAACATAACTAGTGAAACTAAAAACAAGAAACGAAAAGATTTAATTGCAAGATCTAAAGATATACCTTCAAACACTTACTTCCCCGGCAACGGTGCCAGAAATAGCTTGATGTCTACACACGCTTCTATTCTTGTAGACTATGTTGGGCTTCCAAGCGCAGAGGTTTGTAGGACAGCAGCAATTTCCCTCAAGTGGATGACCTAAGGTTTATCGAACTCAGGGAAGTAGAGGTCGAAGATGGTCTCTCTCAAGCAACCCTACAACTAAGATACAAGAAGTCTCTTGTGTCCCCAACACACCTAATACAACTAGGAGTTGTACAGGTGCACTAGTTCGGCGAAGAGATGGTAAAATATGGATTATATGAGTGGCAAAGCAAAGTAATATAAATCTGTAATAAAAAGTGCAGCAAGCAAACAAGTGGTAAACGTGAGCACAAATGGTATTGCAATGGTGGAAACAAGGCCTAGGCTTCATACTTTCACTAGTGGCAACTCCCAACAACATTAACATAATCGAATCACATGATATTTCCCATAGACGCACTCGGAGGTCATTCCTTTGTGGTCAAGAGAGGACGAGAATTATGTAGGGCTACAAAAGCACACCTCTAAGTTCGTAGTTCTCAATCTATGGATTTCCCAATGTCACCGCGGCCATCCAAAGATAGTACCACAATCACCACAACATATCTCAAGGATAGTCAAAGACAAGCACCAAGAGACTCTCAATCTTCAATCAACACACAAAAGAGGAAATCACTCATGAAAATATTCTTCTAATCCATGTCCAATAGACCGCTGTCACCTTGGTCTCGGGGATTATACTAGATAAAGACAAGTGAGTACATCAATCCAATACATAGAGGAAGGGGAAATATCATGGGATCACCCTAGATTAACATAGCCTATGATCACAACGAAGATCACATCATGGGAGAGAGAATTGACCACATAGCTACTGGTAGAAACCTCAGCCCCGAGGAGGAACTACTCCCGCATCATGGAGGGAGGAAGCAACGTCGATGGAGATGAATCCGGGGGCACTTCCCCGTCCCGGCAGGATGCCGGCACAGGAATTCTGGTCCCCCGAAACTTGGTGGCGATGGCGGCGGAGATCGGAATAGCTTCTGGAGAAAAAGGTTCCGGCATCAGGGTTTTCACGACGGGAGATAAATATATGCGAAGGGGGGGTCACCAGAGGCGGAGAGGGGGCCCGAGGCGCCCCCCTGGGCGGCCAGGGGTGGGGCCGCCTTGGGTGGCCGCCTGGGCCGCCCCTGGCTCCCCTCTGGCCCCACTTTGGTTTTTCTCGAAGCTTCCTGTACGCTGATTTTTTCAGTATTTTTCCCGGAATTTTTGGAGCACTTTTAATATGGGGGAAATCTGAAATATAAAAACAGCAGAAAACAGGAACTGGCACTGTGGTGGACTGAGTTAATAGGTTAGTCCAAATATGATCAAAAGTGTATGGAAGTGCATAAATATCATAGCAATATCACACAAAAGAAGCATGGAGCAAGCAGAAATTATAGATACGTTTTGGATGTATCAGCCCTCTCCAACAAGTGTCTCCAAACAAAGCTCTACCACTTGGAGAGGCTATCTCGAGAAAAAGGAGAGACAAAGAACCTATGGTAGAAACTGAGGTAAGAAGGAGTGATAGGATTAAAAAAGATAATAAGGGCTTTAGAAGAAAATCATGTGATGCCAAATCTTGTCTGCAATGTAATGCTATGCCCCCAATTATTCATCACTCAGTGGTTAAAAACCTGACTAAATCTTTTTGTAAGGTTGCTGAGGATGAGCTACAAGAGAAGCTGTCCAAGAAACCCAAGAAGAAGGGACAAGAAGAGGTGGCCCAGGTGTCCAAGGCCACTAGGGACAGAGTGAGTTCAAAACATGTGTGATGATGAGTCTACAATATCAATATGTAATAGATGGCAGCATGATCTGTTATCCTCTTTTGGTTAAAAGATGTCACATGTATGGAGTAAACTGTAACCTTTGCAACTACTGCACAATGGATGCTTGCACTGAATGGCACCTGTTACCTGTTAACTGTACCCTGCTGGAATGTCAGTTATGCTTTTTTACTGTGGGAAACACTATTGCTATATCTCATGCTGAGAAAATCTTTGAATCTCATTACTGGTTGATAGGATATTCTTGGTCCTATGACTCTGTTAAATGGTGGCATACACTCTCTGAATCAAGATATCTTGCACTTTATGTGAATCTCATTACCATTCAGGCTTGGGATTATCACCAGGGGATGGGCCCTGCTAATCAAAAAACAATTCTTCTGGTTTCTAATGAATAACAACAGAACTTGGAATATCTTAAATTGGAATGTGAGAGGTATTAATTCCTCAGACAAATGGCTGGCTATTAGACAAAAAATAGAGGAAAGTGCTGCTGGGATTATATGTTTGCAGGAAACTAAGAGAGAAACCTTTGATTTAGCTTATATTCATAAAGTCTGCCCTCAAAGATTCAATAAATTTGAATTCCTACCATCAATTGGGGCTTCAGGAGGTATTCTCACTGCTTGGAATGGATCCTTATTTACTGGAGAACTAGTGTTTCAAAACAAGTTCTCCTTATCCATTCAGTTCACATGTAGATCATCTTCTAAAAGTTGGATTCTCACAAACATTTATGGTCCCTGCAATCATGAAGACAAAATTGAGTTCATTGACTGGTTTGGTAATATACAAATGCCTAATGAAGTAGATTGGATTATCATGGGAGACTTCAACTTCATCAGAACACCTGAAGACAGAAACAGACCTGGAGGGGATGTTAATGAGATGCTTATGTTTAATGAGGCTATTACTGAAATGGCCTTAATTGAACTCCCTCTCAAGGGCAGACAGTTCAGCTGGAGCAACATGCAGGACAACCCACTCCTGGAAAAACTAGATTGGTTATTCACCTCTGCTGCTTGGATGACTAGCTACCCAGATACTTTGGCCCTTCCCATGGCCAAACCAATTTCTGACCATCTTCCTTGTACGATTAAAATAGGCACAAATATTCCAAAATCAAAGGTGTTCAGATTTGAGAACTATTGGATTGACCACAGCTCCTTTAAACAGGTGGTTGAGACAGCTTGGAATATCCCAGTGGGTCATACAGATTGTGCAAAGAAGATCAATGCTAAACTCAAAAATGTCAGAAGGGCTCTTAAACTTTGGTCCAAAAACCTAGCCTGTCATAAGAAGCAAATTTCAGACCTAAATGATTGTATCTTTCTTTGGGATATGATTGAAGAATACAGAGACCTATCAGTGTTTGAAAATAACTGCAGAACTATGCTCAAGGAATATTTACTAACTGTACTCAATGATCAGAAGATTTACTGGAAACATAGAGGTAAGATTAAAGGAGTCAAGTTTGGTGATGAGAACACAAAATTCTTCCACACTACTGCCTCTATTAACCACAGACACAATAAGATTGCTATGCTATTGAACGAAGACCAAGTGGAAGTAACAGATCATGATGGCAAGGCTGCAATTCTATGGGAAGCTTTTAAAATTAGATTGGGACAATCTAATGGACACTCAATGCACTTTGACCTAAGTGACCTCTATGAAAACACTATGGATCCACAACTCTTCATTGATCTGGAAAAACCTTTCTCCCAAGAAGAAATTGAAGATGTGATTAAAAAGCTACCTGTAGATAAATCACCAGGGCCAGATGGATTCAATAATGAGTTTATCAAAAGCGGTTGGCATATTATTAAGACTGATGTCTTTGAGCTTATTATGGCATTTCATGCTGAGAATGTTAATCTTGAGTGCATTAATTCATCTTACATTACTCTGGTGCCAAAAACAGAGGTTCCACTTTCACCCAATGACTTCAGGCCTATCTCCCTGTTAAATAGTGTTCTGAAAATCATTACAAAATTGCTGGCAAATAGACTACAACAAGTTATCCTACAAATGGTGCATATTAATCAATATGGCTTCCTCAAAGATAGAGTGATACAGGACTGCCTAGGATGGGCATATGAATACATTCATCAATGTCATAAACCTAGAGAGGAAACCCTAGTAATTAAATTGGATTTTGAGAAGGCTTTTGATACAATAGAGCATGCTGCAATTATTGATATATTCAGAGCAAAAGGTTTTGGAGAGAAATGGATTTCTTGGATGCAAACTTTGTTCACAACTGCATCCTCTGCTGTGATGCTGAATGGTGTACCTGGAATTTTTTTTAACATAAAAATAGGAGTAAGACAAGGAGATCCTTACTCCCCTTTGGTTTTTGTGCTAGCTGCTGATCTATTACAATCCATTCTTAACAAAGCCATGATGTCAAACATGATCACTGCCCCACTTCAAATCAGATCATGCCCACACTTCCCAATTGTGCAATATGCAGATGACACTCTGGTGGTTATGCAAGCTGATGCTAGACAATTGTTCTGTTTGAAGGCACTTCCGAATACTTTTGCCACTGCAACTGGGCTCAAAGTAAATTATGGAAAATCAATCATGGTCCCTTTAAACATTGCTGAAGACAGGGTTGAAATTTACACTAACACCTTGCAATGTGCTAGAGGCCATTTCCCCTTTACTTACCTTTGCATGCCATTGGGGATCTACAAACCAACAGTTGAGCAATGCCTCCCCCTAGTTAACACGATTGCCAAAAGATTGGCTGGTATCTCTACATTCATGACACAAGCTGGTAAACTTCTACTGGCCAAATCAGTGATGACTTCATTAACAGTATTCTTCATGTGCTGTCTGGACATACCTGTTACAATTAAAAAGCAGATCACCAAATATTTGAGACACTGCCTTTGGAGAGGACCTGATATGGAGGACAAAAGACCTGCTCTGGTGGCATGGCACACAGTGTGCAGACCCAAAGATCAAGGGGGACTAGGAGTGCTAGACATCTACACACACAACAAAACCTTGCTCATGAAGAACCTTCACAAATATTTCAACAGACATGACATTCCATGGGTCAACCTTATCTGGGAATCATACTATAGTGATGGGAGATTACCAGGGGGCAGCTTGATAGGATCATTCTGGTGGAAATCCAACTTAGCTCTCATTGATCAATACAAAGCTATTGCTAGATGTAATGTGGGGAATGGAGTCAGTGTTTTTTTCTGGGATGACTTATGGAGCCAAGCAATACTTAAACACCAATTCCCTCACTTATTCTCCTTTGTCAGAAACCCTCAACTAAATGTACAACAAGTATTGCGGACTGAGTACTTGCAAGACCTCTTCTTTCTCCCTCTGACAACTGAAGCATATGAGGAATTCTTACAGATGGAAGACATTTGCATTTCCATGAGACAATCAGAATATTTAGACAGATTTGACACATGGAGCTACATTTGCGAGACTGAACACTATTCCTCCATCAAAGCATATAAAGTTCTAATTGGATACAAGCAGACACCTCCACACTTCAATTGGATCTGGCGGAGTTCATGTCAGCCAAAACATAAAGTGTTCTTCTGGCAACTTCTACATGATAGAGTCAACACAAGGAATTTACTTAGAGGAAAGAATTTTGTGCTACAAGATTATAATTGTGCTGTTGGTGGATGCCAGCAAGAAGAAACTCTTCATCACCTCTTTTGGGGCTGCCAATTTGTTCAACAATGTTGGGATTTCATTTGTCCACCAAGAACACCAAACTTGTTTGTGTTAGAAGCGTTCCAAGACCTTAAAGACAAACTGAGATACCCTTTCTACATGGAAATCATAATTCTTGGAGCATGGGCCATCTGGATAACCAGAAACAATAAGGTCTTTGAAAACATTCCACCTTCTTTCCAAGGGTGGAAGTTCATTTTCTTGGAAGAGTTAAAGCTTCTCAAGTTCAGAATGAAGAAGAAGCATGATAGACAATTTTCTGTTTGGCTTCAAAGCCTCTTGTAAAGTCTTCTTTCGTTCTTCCTTTCTTTTCTTCTTTTCTTAGTTTTTCTAGTCTCTTTTATAGCTCTTTAGGCTTACCTCAAGCCTTTTCAGACTCTCTCTGTATTTTGACCTTTAATAATTAAAAATTACAGTGGGGTTTTACCCTACTATTTATAGTAAAAAAAACTAATTGGACCAATGGAGGAGTCACATACCAAGGAACAATCTCCCCAAACAGTTTTGTGAATGGAGCTTTGAGCGAGGAGATCGAAAATGGCAGCAAGATGAGCTAGAACTCGTGCTTGAGCTGGATAGTGATTTTTTAGGGAGAAAGAAGAAGTGTGTGGGTGCAGGAATGAGTGGAGGAGGGCCACGTGGGGCCCATGAGGCAAGGGGGCAGGCGCAGGGGGGTGGGCGTGCCCTGCACCCTCGTGGCCAGGTGCTGGCTCCCCCTGCTGTGTTCTTAGTGCCAAATATTCTCAAATATTCTGGAAAAAATTATATTTCATTTTCGGGGCATTTGGAGAACTTTTATTTCCGGGGTATTTTTTTATAGCACGGATAACTCTGGAAACAGACCGAAAATAGTATTTTTTTCTTTATTTAATCTAATTAATCTATACCTAATAATAAAGCACGGATTGAATCCGTCGGGTTCACCGTCACTATACGCTTTCTTCACATGTCATAATACGCTTTTACAATTTGTATAGATAAAATTGTAATATAAACGAGGTGGTACTAATTGAATCGGTATGAAAGAAAATAAAAACGCAGCCACGCCCTGCCTCGTGGCGCTCCGCCCCGCCCAACCCAGTACGAGCCACAATTCTAATTCGGGACGAGCCGCGCCAGTACGCCGCCACTCCCCCGAGCTCCCCCTCGAGCTCCCTCCTGTGCCCGACCGCGCCCGCCGGACCTCCTCTACCTCGCCTCACCGCCGACGACCGGACGCTCGCCGGACCAGCAGATGAGCAACGCAGTACTGGCGTCAGGAACTCCACAACCACCGCCACGAGTCGTCCATGCTCGGATTCGGCCGCAGGAAACCCATCCCCACCACTCCCGTGCTAGATCTGCACAGTCCCTCACCGTCCCCGTCGGAGTTTGCCTCCGGCACCGCCGCAAGCCATCTCCTGCCTCTGCTCTCGTTCTAGGAGAACGACCACCAAGCCTGCCCTGCTCGCTCGTGTGGGCCGCGTCACCCTCAAGGCCCAGCACAACGCTCGCGCCCAAGCCCAGCCTCCTTGGCCCAGCCGCGCAGCCACTTCATGCATGGCTCTTAATTAAAGCTGATTGGATTCTCTAATAAAACGTGATTGTGGACACGGCCTGGGACGGTGCTATCTTGGTAGCTGGTTGAAAAAGTGCATGTGTACGTCCAATATTTGCTAGGAAAAATGGGTCTGTACATCCATAAAAGTAGGAACAAATGTATGTGTGCGACTAGAGCAATGTCGCCACAAAAAAAAGATAATAAACCTGAAAAATATGAAAATCCAAGTACATGCCAAATTTCATTAAAAGTAAAAAAATTCAAAAATCCAGCGAAAAACAATTTGGTTTTTGCATGTCGTTTGTCTTCCTTTTAATCTTTCGCATACAAACACGAATTTTGATGAAAATTCACACAAATCCACTACATTTTTTGACTTTTTGGATAAAAATATGTTTCTAAAAATGACAACAATGTGCTCATGCTCCAAAGTGACTTTTTGGATTAATCAAAAGGCCTACATGAAGTACGATTGAAAAAAAGGAGGTGAAGTAAAATGTGGAATCACCACGTGGCATACATGATAGTATTTTTTTAGGGCGTACATGATAGTAGTATGAATGCATGTTGAGGAAAGAATACATTAAGAGAAAAATAACATCCATGGTTGCATTATTTTTTAAGTCAATCTATTGTAATAATCATAAAAAAAATGTGAAAGAAATATTTTTCTCTATTGCAACACATGATTTTCTTTATATACCTACAGTTCCAATCATCATCCAGTACCTGGTGCTAGCAGGAGGATGGTGTGTGGGTTGATGATGGTGGGATAGCAACAGTCGAGCGGGTGTTAGGCCATCGTCTCGTGAGGATATGTAGAAGGTTGGTTTGGTGCCTGGTGTGACCTTACATCATCATAGACGGCCCTGTCGGCTAGCCGCCGCCAGTCATCAAAGGCCGTGGTGACCTCTGGTCATGGGATTTGACCTCAAGACCTCATGTTCAATAGATGATGTGAGGACCAACTAAGATGTATCACAACGTCTGATAGTAGAAGGTTGATTGGCCTCTTAAATAGTCCTACTTTACTTCTTTACATCTAAAATTTCTAATTTATGTACGTCATGGATTTTTTTTGTTTATCAAGGAGCAGTCCCGGGAATCATTAAGGAAGAAAATAAACCGTCTCAAAATAAGGAAGGAAAGAGGGATTGAAACAATAAGGAAGGAAAGAGAGGGATTTCGGGTCCATGCGCAAGATGAGGCAGAAAAGGAAGGTAGTCATGTATTGAGGACACACTCAAGAAGAAAGATTCCATATGTGAAAGATGTGATGGAAAGGTTTCCCCTATGGGAAAGAGAGTCCATCTGGACACATACAAATTAGAGATGATGATGAAGAAGAAAAGTAGAAAGGACTATCAAGAATATATAAAAACATGTTTTTGATGGACGCGTATAACTTGAGCACATACAAAATTAGATGCCTTTGCACTTGAAAAAGAAACTTAAATCATGATCAATCAACATTTTGAGTTGTTCAAAAAACTAATGGATGCACTAAGGCGCGACTTACAGAGCAGCACCCACGACGAACACGACAGTAGCATGCAATGGGCTCATCATACATGAGCGGCCGGTCTAATCTATTAGGAATATATAAAAACATGCGTACAAGTTTTTTTTATATGGAAACATGGATACAAGTTGAGCATAACGTGAGCACATACAAAATTAGATGCCTTTGCACTAGAAAAGAAACTTAGATCGTGGTCGATCAAGATTTTGTATTTTTCAAAAAAAAATCATGGGATACACTAATGCACGACTTACACAACATCACCAATGAAGGATATGACGGTAGCAAGCAATCGGATCATCATCACATGCGCGGCCGGTCTCACACATTAAATGGTGTGGAGTCCATCGCACTTGAAGGGATGAGCAGACACATCCTGCATCATAATTCCCATTAATAATATTATACATATTTTATAAATTGGATGGATAAAAATACAACTTCATTTACATGTGAGTTGCAAA
Source organism: Secale cereale (assembly GCA_902687465.1). Classification (NCBI taxonomy): domain Eukaryota; kingdom Viridiplantae; phylum Streptophyta; class Magnoliopsida; order Poales; family Poaceae; genus Secale; species Secale cereale. The sequence continues at coordinate 495,386,778 of LR738713.1, forward strand.
ATAATAAACAATAAATAAAGTATTAAATATATTTCTGTTATTTAAAATTAAGTTATAGGGCTTAAACATAAAATTAAACCAGTAAAACAGAACCTAAGATTAAAGTTAAAGTAAATTATAATGTGATTCCAATCTAATTAGAATATAAGTCTGTTGGAGAACAATAAGATATTCGACAAGAAAAATTAAATACCATTTTTAAATGAACATACACCAAGAATTACTTCACCCCATATACAAGACATTTGGTAATTACGCCCCAAAAATATCATAGGTTTTCTACATGCTCCAAGGCTTATTCAGTTATTGAACTAATGAATTTCTTCTTTGTGTCTAAATCATCTTGAACCACTTTTTTTTAGCGAAATTGCGAGGTGTTGTGTTTAGGTGCACATGCCACGGGTGAACTACTTCTTTATATATGAATTGTTGACGTCAAAATCCAAGATATGGTACTGTGATACTAATATTTGACGTATCAGAATTGTTTAACTCAAGAGCAAAATATTGCAATAACACATGCAAAAAAAACTATGTCTAAATCACAATAAAAACTTTTCATTATTTGTTGGTCATATGCTATATTTTTCTAAGAACAAAACAAATCTTCACTCTTATTTTTCAGCTCGACCCACTAGCACCCGTCACCGAAGTACAAGGAGTTGGACTCAGAGTCCCTACCGTGTGCGACACAAACTCCACACTTTTCTCCGTTATATCAGCTAAAGATGGGGGATTTTTGGGCAATGCTCCTAATATTTATTTTGTTTCTCATGTGGCAGTGTGGAGGATTTGAAGGAGTTTATTATGATGTCATGTCTGGTGATGTCATGTCATGTTTAGGGGAGAGGAGGAGGAGGTCTTCATCCATTCGGTTAGTGAAGTGAGGTTTTTTGTCTCCCGTTGCAACGCACGGGCATTTGTGCTAGTAGAAAGTAAAAGGAGGGTACAGAATGTTGTGCTATCTAGATTCACCCATCTCATGCTCATCAAAAGGAATCCATTAACAAGGTTGATCATGTCTTGTTAGTAAACTCTTTCGAATAACATGAGACCGGAGAATTTTGGAATAACACTAGGTTACCTCAATAGGGATATGCATGTCCCCAACAATAAGAATATCATATTTCTTCTTGACAGTAGGAAGAGGAAATTCAAAACCTCCAATAGTAATAGTTGAATTTTTCCAATAGAATTGATACTGTGGACCTGAGGTTGTTTCCTCAGAAAGTGTACCGTATGCTCATTACAATTGACATGAAAAGTGACATTGCCTTTGTTGCAATCAATAACAACCCCTGCAGTATTCAAAAAGGGTCTACCAAGGATAATAGACATATTATCGTCCTCGGGAATATCAAGGATAACAAAGTCCGTTAGAATAGTAACATTTGCAACCACAACAGGCACATCCTAACAAATACCGACAGGTATAGCAGTTGATTCATCGACCATTTATAAAGATATTTCAGTAGGTGTCAACTTACTCAAATCAAGTCTACGATATAAAGAGAGAGGCATAACACTAACACCGGCTCCAAGATCACACAAAGCAGTTTTAACATAGTTTCTTTTAATGGAGCAATGTATAGTGGGTACTCCTGGATCTCCTAGTTTCTTTGGTATGCCACCTTTAAAAGTGTAATTGGCAAGCATGGTGGAAATTTCAACTTCAGGTATCTTTCTTTTATTGGTGATAATATCTTTCATATACTTAGCATAAGGATTTGTTTTAAGCATATCAGTCAAACACATACACAAAAAGATAGGTCTAATCATTTCAGCAAAGCGCTAAAAATCCTTATCATCCTTTTTCTTGGATGGTTTAGGAGGAAAAGGCATGGGTTTCTGAACCCATGGTTCTCTTTCCTTGCCGTGCTTCCTAGCAACAAAGTCTCTCTTATCATAACGTTGATTCTTTGATTGTGGGTTATCAAGATCAATAGCAGGTTCAATCTCTACATCATTATCATTGCTAGGTTGAGCATCATCATGAACATCATCATTAACATTATCACTAGGTTCATGTTCATTACCAGATTGTGTCTCAACATCAGAAACATAGATATCATTGGGATTCTCAGATGTGTCAGCTATAGGTTCACTAGAAGCATGCATAGTCCTATCATTTTTATTTTTCTTCTTCTTAGAAGATCTAGGTGCATCTATGTTAGCTCTCTGAGAATCTTGCTCAATTCTGTTAGGGTGGCCTTCAGGATACAGAGGTTCCTGAGTCATTTTACCACCTCTAGTCATAACTCTAACATCATTATCATTTTTCTTACTATTTAATTCATTAAGCAAATCATTTTGTGCTTTAAGTACTTATTCTACTGGAGTGGCAAACGATAGAAGCATGTTTACTAATGAGTTTCAATTCACCTTTAACTCTAGACATATAATCACTCAAGCGTTCAATCATATAAGCATTACGTTGCAATTGTCTACCAACATAAGCATTGAAGTTTTCTTGCTTCACAATAAAATTGTCAAACTTATCTAAGCATTGGCTAGCAGACTTATAACGAGGAATATCACCTTCATCAAATCTATAAAGATAATTTACCTTTACTACCTGTCTCGGGTTATCAAGACCATGTATTTCTTCAATAGGCGGTAAATTCTTAATATCTTCAGCTTTAATACCTTTTTCTTTCATAGATTTCTTTGCCTCTTGCATATCTTCAGGACTGAGAAACAGAACACCCCTTTTCTTCGGAATTGGCTTAGGGGCTGGTTAGGAAGTGTCCAATTATTTTCATTGGTCAACATATTATTCAATAGTAATTCAGCTTGATCAACTGTTCTTTTCCTGAAAACACAACTAGCACAACTATCCAGGTGGTCTCTGGAAGCATCAGTTAGTCCATTATAAAAGACATCAAGTATTTCATTCCTCTAAAGAGGATGATCAGGCAAAGCATTAAGTAATTGGAGAAGCCTCCCGCAAGCTTGTGGGAGACTCTTGTCGGTGTACTAAAGTAGGGGTACCTTAGTATCCTGAACTTGTGCACGGGCAGTTGCAGCGTCCCGCGGCAAGGCTTGCCAGGCAACCGCCAAGATCCTCCGTGGTTCCCTTGGAGCCATTCAAGAACAAAGTATCCAAGTCCAGAAGACAAGACCCCGGCAAGAGGAGCTTGCCGGGAAGGCCACTCAAGGTACAAGACCCTGGCAAGAGGAGCTTGCCGGGAAGGCCAATCAAGGCATCTTAAGGAACTTGCTGCGACGCGCCACGCGTCTCGGCAAGGCCCGGTGAGCGACAAGCTCCCGGAAGCGACAAGATAGCGACCGCGGCAAGGCGCTTGCCGCTGCGAGCTTCCACTCAGTACCCGTGCTCCAGCACATCCACCCACGTGTCGCCCTGGGACCGTCCCCGGCGTACGTGGCGGAAGGCTGTGCAGCCTGGGGTACACGGTGGCGAGCAGCGATGACAAGGCTACCGTCGTGGCGGACGGTGGCGCCCCTGACGGCCACTTTTTGCACTGTTTGGGCGACGGCGACAGGCATTTAATGGCATTGTCCCCTGCCGTCAGGGTTAGGTATGGAACACTGTACAAACACTGTTCCAACTACCACTCTTTTTACATTTTTACCCCCATCTGTGTTGCCACCTGTCGGTGACCCCTTTGACCTATAAAAGGAGGCCCACGCGCAACGTAGAGGGGGTTCCGAACATCGATCATTCCCACGCTCGGTCTTGCTAGCGGTTAGAGTGTACTGTAGCTCTCCTCGCTCCCGAGAAAGAACGCAATACAAACCAAAGCAGGAGTAGGGTTTTACGCATCCGTGCGGCCCGAACCTGGGTAAACTGCTCGTGTGCTCGCCTCGATCTGCTCTTTGTGCATCCTCCGCCCCCTTGCCATACCGAGAAGGGGCTCCGGTCCCATAGGTGTTCGTGGGCGATTAGTTTCCCCGACATCTTTGGCGCGCCAGGTAGGGGGTGCGTCGAGTTTGTGTGAATCTGATCCGGCCGGCACGCGAGCTAGATCTTCATCAACATCTTCATCAACATGCCGCCGAAGAAGAAGGCTTCGGAGGCAGCAGGTCCGTCCGCGTCAATCCCGCCATCGCCGGAGCCAACGGCTGGTGGGGTAGATGCCGGCGGAAGAACGGACGTCGATGAGGGAACTCACGACACCGCCAAGTCCAAGGACAAGGCGGACGACCGGGCGCATTCCAAGACATCAGCGTCCGTGCATGCACCACGCCCATCTCAGGAGGCGCGAGGCCGGCAGCGTCATGGTACTCATGGTACCATACGCTTGCTGAATCAAGATCAAGCTGGCGGATCTCGGGACGCTCAAGGCCAACATGCACACCAGCATGCCGGCACGAGCAAGGCACGGTCGCCGGGACGGGAAACTGCTCCTTCTAACGTAGCTAGAAGTCCGAGCATATCTCACTCCTCGCACCGTTCGCCACCGCTACCCGCCACTCCAGCAGAAGCTCTGGCACGAGCTCAACTGCTCCTCGACTTCCCTCCAGCGGCAGACAAGGCCGACGACTGGAGGGTCACCATTCAGAGCCCCATCGCCTTCGCCAACGGCGACACTCCGCAGCAGCCAAGTACATCGCGGCCGCGGCAAGTCAGCCAGGCGCGGGCCGATGGAGTCAAGACCGGCGGGGGTGCACCACCGTGCACTCTCCGCCCCGGAGGCCAAGATCGCCGATGCGCCGGATCAATCTCGACAGCGACTCCACCGCGTCGTCGGATCCACGAGCTCGTCGCGATCAGCGCCAAGTTCTTCAAGATCGGCAACAAGAAGACGCTCGAACTCGCATCGAGCGCCGAAGAGAAGCGCGACGTCAATCAGACCAGCGCGCTGGGCCCACTATCGACATGCAAGCGCCAGGGGGACCAGGTGACTTGCCGTATGCGGTAGGTTGTCCTGCGTTCACCCGTGAGCTTCGGCAAGTCCAGTGGCCCAGCATGAAAAACTTCAAGCCAGACGTGCCGGAGAAGTACGACGGCAAGACGCACCCGTCGGAGTTCCTCAGCATCTACACCATCGCGGTGCAAGCTGCTGGGGGACGGGACGACAAGATTCTCGCTAACTACTTCCCTCTGGTGCTCAATCCCAACGTCAGGTCCTGGCTCATGCATTTGCCTGACAACTCCATTTCTTCTTGGGCTGACCTGTGCCATCAGTTTGTCGGCGCCTTCACAGGCGGCCACAAGCCTCATGGCCAGGAAAGTGACTTTCATTTGCTCGCTCAGAAGGAAGGAGAGCCCCTGCGCAAGTACATACAAAGATTCAGCCGTGTCCAACACAACATCCCAGACGTCCACCCTGCAGCGGTCATCAGCGCGTTCCACCAGAACGTGCATAACCGCAGGATGAGGGAGGAGATGGCGATGTGCAAGATCAGGGACGTCAGCGAGCTGTATGCCCTGGCCGACAAGTGTGCACGTCCTGAGGAGGGGGAGGAAACTCCCCGGCGAGGATACTGGAGCAGGAGGATCTGACAGCGAAGATGCCGCCCCGGCAAAGAAAAATCGGCGGCGGAACAACAGGAAGAAGAAGAACAAGGAAGTGCTAGTCGTTGAGCAGTCCGGCAAGGAGGCTGGCACCAAGAAAGCCCAAGTTGGTAGCTCTGGCAAGGAGACTGCCGCATGCACCAACTGCCAGGCTGTGGTGGCCGTCGACAAGCAGGACGACACCGACAAGCAGTACTGCAAGATCCACCGCACCAAGGGCCACGATCTCCAGAACTGCAAGAAAGTCGAGTATCTCGCCGAGCAGCAAAAGGCTGAGTACAAGCGATGCGACAAGGAGAAGGCCCAAGGAGGTGGAGAAGGATCCGGCAAGAAGCGGCCATTCAACGGCCGGGGAGGACGCCGCGACATGGCCAAGCAGCGGCAAGGAGATAGACCTCCCCGGGGCCGCGACAAGGATGAAGACGACGAAGATGACGAAGACATGGATGATGGTGAGACCAGTGAGCAGGAATTTCAGAAAGCCACAGAGGTTCTGTGCGTTGACGGCGGTGCTTCTCTGCATACTTCGCACCGCCAACTTAAACAGTGGGTGCGGGAAGTCAATGCGGCAGAACCACCTGTCGAATCGCGCAAACTTTTGAAATGGTCCAGCACGCCTATCATATTTGACATTGAGGACCACCCTGATCGCACAACTGCGGTCGAGTGCTTGCCGATGTTGGTCTCACCAACTATCCACAACCTCAAAGTCACAAAGATGCTAGTTGACGGCGGGGCCGGCTTGAACCTGATCTCCTCCGCTGTACTCCACAAACTCCAAATCCCTGACAGCGAGCTCGAAGAGACCGGTACATTTCAAGGAATCAACCCGGGAAGGAGCAAGCCGAAGGGGAAGATCACGTTGCCAGTGACATTTGGCGGCGAGCTGAACTTCAGGACCGAGAGGGTCACGTTTGACGTTGCCGATTTCCCGTTGCCCTACAATGGGATACTTGGCCGTCCAGCACTCGCCAAGTTCATGGCAGCCTCTCACTACGCCTACAACATGCTCAAGATACCAGGCCCGATAAGTGTCATCTCTGTCCCTGGCGACAAGAAAGATGCCCTTATTTGCACCGACAAGATTTATCGGGAAGCAGCAGCCGCAATAGATCGCAAGACACTTGCCGCTGAAGCTCCCGAGGTGAAGGAGAAGACCAAGTCCGGCAAGAGCTCTGGGGCCCACTCCGGAAAACGCACCTCCTCGGAGTGCTGCACTGCCGTCGAGGACGCACCATCGAGCTCCACCGACAAGTGTAAGAAGACGATGGCAGCTCCGCCGGAGACCAAGAAGGTGTCCCCCAAGGAGGACGGCACTGGTGGTACTTTCACCATCAGTGCCACGCTTGACCCTAAATAGGAAAGCGCGCTCGTTGCTTTCCTATGGGAAAATATCGACGTGTTTGCATGGCAACCGTCTGACATCCCCGGTGTTCCCAGGAAAGTGATTGAGTATAAGCTTGCCGTTTGTCCTCACGCGCGGCCTATCAAGCAAAAAGTTAGGAAACAAGCAGTGGAGCGCCAAGAGTTCATAGCAGAAGAAATCAAGAAACTGGAAGCAGCAGGCCTTGTCAGAGGAGTGCTCCATCCGACGTGGTTGGCAAATCCTATAGTCGTGCGTAAGGCAAACGGGAAATGGAGGCTTTGTATCGACTTCACCGATGTCAATAAAGCTTGTCCCAAAGACCCATTTCCCTTGCCGCGCATTGACCAGATTGTTGACTCCACGGCCGGATGTGACCTGCTTTCATTTCTTGACACCTACTCAGGATACCATCAGATCTTCATGGCTGAAGAGGATGAGGAGAAGACCGCGTTCATCACTCCATGTGGCACATACTGTTTCATACGCATGCCTTTCGGATTGAAGAATGCTGGTTCAACATTTGCAAGAGTAGTCCATACTGCTTTTGAGCCACAGATTCACAGAAATGTAGAAGCATACATGGATGACATAGTGGTCAAGAGCAAGGACAGGGCAACTCTGATCCAAGACTTAGATGAGACCTTTGCAAATCTGCGCAAGATCCAACTCAAGCTCAACCCCGAGAAGTGCGTGTTCGGAGTCCCTTCCGGCAAGCTTCTCGGGTTCTTCGTGTCTCAAAGGGGGATTGAAGCCAATCCCGACAAGATCAAGGCCATTGAGAAGATCGAAGCACCGAAGCGCTTCAAGGATGTACGGAGGCTTGCCGGCTGCGTGGCTGCTCTTAGCAGGTTTATCTCTAAATCTGCTGAGCGCGCCCTGCCGTTTTTCAAAATTTTGAAAAAGGCAGGTCCAATGAAATGGACTCCGGAAGCGGAGGCCGCGCTGCAAGATTTGAAGAGGTACCTGTCCTCCACTCCAATACTTGTCGCACCTAAGCCACAAGAGAAGTTGCTGCTGTACCTAGCGGCAACCAATCAAGTGGTTAGTGCTGCGTTAGTAGCGGAGAGGGAGGCGGACGATGAGCCGGCGACCGCGGCAAGCACATCCAGCGACAAGCAGGGGGCTTCCCCGACAAACTCTGATCCCGACAAGGATGGATCTGCGCAGGCGCAAGAGGAGATATGGAAGAAGATGGTGCAACGCCCAGTTTACTTTGTCAGCTCCCTTCTGCAGGGGGCTAGGTCAAGGTACTTTGGTGTGCAGAAGTTGCTTTTCGGCCTCCTCATGGCCTCGAGAAAGCTACGCCATTACTTCCAAGCACATGAGATAACAGTGGTCACTCGCTTTCCGCTGAAGAGGATACTACAAAATCCAGAAGCGACAGGCAGGATTGTTGAGTGGGCACTGGAACTGTCAAGCTTTGGCCTCAAGTTTGAAAGCACTTCAACTATCTAGAGCAGAGCATTGGCAGAATTCTTAGCAGAGTGGACGCCAACGCCAGACGAAGAAATCCCAGAGATGAGCATCCCCATCAAGGAAGCAAGCAAAGAATGGATAATGTACTTTGATGGCGCCTTCTCGCTGCAAGGCGCCGGTGCCGGCGTGCTGCTTGTCGCACCCACCGGAGAGCACCTCAAGTACGTGGTCCAGATGCACTTTCCCAAGGAGCAAGCAACGAACAATACTGCAGAGTATGAAGGTTTGCTTGCCGGTCTAAGGATCGCGGCAGACCTTGGGATCAAGAAGCTGATTGTAAGGGGTGACTCGCAGCTTGTCGTCCGCCAAGTGAACAAGAACTGTCAGAGCCCCTTGATGGAAGCTTACGTTGACGAAGTGAGAAAGCTTGAAGAACACTTCGACGGCCTACAGATGGAGCATGTTTCAAGAGCTCAGAACGACATCGCAGATGGCCTCGAAGTGCGCCGCACTAAAGTTGCCTATGGAACCAGGGATCTTTGTGCTCAAGCTGACTCAACCATCCGTAACACCATCAACTGGACAGAGCAAGAAGAGGAAGTTGATTGTTGGCGACTATTTTCTGGCAGAGCTTCCCGAAGCCGCTGCCAAGAAGGTTCCCAAGATCAACACCGAAAATGCTGAGGAGCAGTCTGCTCCTGGAAGCCTAGGGTTTGTACAGTTGAAGCAGACGCTCCCGACAAGTTTTGCTCCGGCAAGCTTGCCGGAGAATGTCAAGCTCCGGCTGAGCCACAGGTTTTTGCCGTAGAAGCAGACGTTCCCGCAGCAGCAGATGTGCCTTTAGCCCTTGTTGTCGATCCACAAGCTCCAGCATGGGCGCAGCAGATCGTCCGTTTCCTTCAGACAGGAGGACTTCCCGAAGAGCAAGAAGAGGCCGAAAGAGTAGCCCGGCAGTCAAGCATGTACCAGTTTGTCGACAGCACACTGTACAGAAGAAGACTCAATGGTGTGAAATTGAAGTGTATTCCCCGGGAAGATGGACAGAAGCTGTTGGCAGAGATACATGGAGGCATATGTGGCCACCACATTGGCGCAAGAGCACTTGCCGGCAAGGCGTTCCGGCAGGGTTTCTTTTGGCCAGAAGCCCTCCAGGATGCAACTGCCCAAGTAACCAAGTGTGAAGCGTGCCAGTTCCATTCCAAACAGATACACCAGCCAGCTCAAGCTCTCCAGACGATCCCTTTATCCTGGCCATTTTCGGTCTGGGGGCTCGACATCCTTGGCCCCTTTCCCCGCGAGTCGGGGGCTTTGAGTACTTGTACGTTGCCATCGACAAGTTCACAAAGTGGCCGGAAGTGGAACCAGTGAGAAAGGTGACCGCACAGTCAGCAGTCAAGTTCTTGAGATCGATTGTTTGCCGTTTCGGAATCCCTAACAGGATCATCACCGACAACGGTACACAATTCACAAGTCGCACCTTCATGCAGTACGTCCAAGACCTTGGCGCCAAGGTCTGCTTCGCTTCTGTTACTCACCCGAGGAGCAACGGTCAAGCGGAGAGGGCAAACGCTGAAGTGCTGCGCGAACTCAAGACAAGAACTTTCGACAGGCTGCACAAGTGTGGAAGAAACTGGATCGAGGAGCTGCCAGCGGCTCTTTGGTCGATCAGGACGACGCCAAATCGAGCCACTGGACAGACACCTTTCTCTCTCGTCTATGGAGCAGAGGCAGTTCTCCCCACCGAACTCGTATACGGGTCACCTCGAGTGCTTGCTTATGATGAGCTCGAGCAAGAGCAGCTGCGACAAGATGACGCGCTGCTCCTTCAGGAGGACCGTCTTCAGGCTGCTGTGCGAGCTGCTCGCTACCAGCAAGCTTTGCGCCGCTACCATAGCCGCAAAGTTAATGCCAGAAGTCTCGAGGAAGGCGACCTTGTTCTTCGGCGTGTTCAGTCCGCCAAGAATTCCAACAAGTTGACGCCGAAGTGGGAAGGCCCTTATCGGGTGAAACGAGTCACTAGGCCCGGCGCTGTCTGCCTAGAGACCGAAGATGGCTTTCCGGTGAGCAACTCCTAGAACATCGAGCATCTTCGTAAATTTTATCCGTAAGGCGCGGTTGCCGTGATCCGCTCCGGCAACCACCTTTTGTACAAGTCTTGCCGTTGTTGCATGTAATCCTTTGTACAAAGCCGGGCACAGACCCTGTGCATCAGTAAAGCTCACATGCCCCGCACAACTTGTCAATTCATGCTTTTTTCATTTCCTTGCATGTACTATCTGACACTTTTTGCAGCACCTACCCCCGGTAAGCAATAACGGGCCCAAAGGCTCCATATCTGTATTTTCTCTTCTATCTTTTCTCTCAAGGAGAAGAAGGTTCCCTCGCGCACAAGTTTGCCG
>LR738713.1:495401955-495416498 GCA_902687465.1 Secale cereale
GGGGGGGGGGGGGGGGGAAGACCGCCTTCCTCTTCCGCATCGCTGCGAGCCGCAGCGCCTCGACCGACTTCTTAGTCTTCCCCTTCTCACCTTTCGGAGCCATGGCGGGAGCGGTGAAGGAGGTCGACGGCGCTGGTGGTGCTGGTGGCAACGGAGGGCGGAGCGCTGCTCTCTTTCGGCCTTCGGGAAGGAGGGGAGCGGCGGAGGTTTCTGAGGATTGAAGAAGCAACGGGCAGATGGATGAACTGCCCCTATTTCCCTTGCTTATAAGGGGGGAGGGGGCGGACGTTCCGCATTTCCAATTAAAGAAACAGGCCACAATCTCTCCCACAACGCCACGATTGACGCGTGCTGTTAGGGGAGGGCGCGGTGGATACGGAGTGGGATACGGCGTGCCGCAGGCCGCGCGTGCCCGTGCACTGTTTTGGGCCTGGCCCAACAGCGCTTGGCTCCGTGTATGGCCCAGGCCCGGGGGCTCCTGTCGGTGTACTAAAGTAAGGGTACCTTAGTATCCCGAACTTGTGCACGGGCAGTTGCAGCGTCCCGCGGCAAGGCTTGCCAGGCGACCGCCAAGATCCTCCGTGGTTCCCTTGGAGCCATTCAAGAACAAAGTATCCAAGTCCAGAAGACAAGACCCCGGCAAGAGGAGCTTGCCGGGAAGGCCACTCAAGGCACAAAACCACTCAAGGTACAAGACCCTGGCAAGAGGAGCTTGCCGGGAAGGCCAATCAAGGCATCTTAAGGAACTTGCTGCGACGCGCCACGCGTCCCGGCAAGGCCCGGTGAGCAACAAGCTCCCGGAAGCGACAAGATAGCGACCGCGGCAAGGCGCTTGCCGCGGCGAGCTTCCACTCAGTACCCGCGCTCCAGCACATCCACCCACGTGTCACCCTGGGACCGTCCCCGGCGTACGTGGCGGGAGGCTGTGCAGCCTGGGGTACACGGTGGCGAGCAGCGATGACAAGGCTACCATCGTGGCGGACGGTGGCGCCCCTGACGGCCACTTTTTGCACTGTTTGGGAGACGGCGATGGGCATTTAATGCCCTTGTCCCCTGCCGTCAGGGTTAGGTATGGAACACTGTACAAACGCTGTTCCAACTACCACTCTTTTTACATTTTTACCCCCATCTGTGTTGCCACCTGTCGGTGACCCCTTTGACCTATAAAAGGAGGCCCATGCGCAACGTAGAGGGGGTTCCGAACATCGATCATTCCCATGCTCGGTCTTGCTAGCGGTTAGAATGTACTGTAGCTCTCCTCGCTCCCGAGCAAGAACGCAATACAAACCAAAGCAGGAGTAGGGTTTTACGCATCCGTGCGGCCGGAACATGGGTAAACTGCTTGTGTGCTCGCCTTGATCTACTCTTTGTGCATCCTCCGCCCCCTTGCCGTACCGAGAAGGGGCTCCGGTCCCATAGGTGTTCGTGGGCGATCAGTTTCCCCGACAACTCTCTTCTTCAATTTGCACAAAATTTTATATTTCTCGTAAGGAAGCTTCTTTCTTAAGAGCGGGAAAATATTTAGCAGAGAAGTAATAAATCATATCCTGGGGACTACGCACACAGCGAGGATCAAGAGAATTAAACCATGTATTAGCATCACCATTTAACGAGAACAGAAATAACTTAAGGATATAGTAATAACAAATCTTTTCCTTGTTGGTAAACAGGGTAGCTATATCATTCAACTTAGTAAGATGTGCCACAACAGTGTCAGATTCATAACCATGGAAATGATTAGATTCAATCAAAGTGATTAACTCAAGATCAACAGAGAAATCATAATCCTTATCAGTAACAAAGATATGTGAAGTAGCAAAAGCAGGGTCATATTTCATTCTAGCATTCAAAGACTTTTCTTTCAGCTTAGCTAATAATTTCTTAATTTCATATCTATCATTGCAAGCAAGAAAGTCTCTAGCAGTTTCTTCGTCCATAACATAACCCTCAGGAATAACAGGCAATTCATATCCAGGGGGAGAATCTTCATCATCACTTTCATCAATATTATCAGTTTCAATATTTGCATTCTCCCTAACCTTAGCAATTTGTTCATCTAGAAATTCACCTAGTGGCATAGTATTATCAAGCATAGAAGTAGTTTCATCATACATAGCTGAAGTGGCATCATCAAGAAGTTGCAACATATCAGATTCAATAGAAGGAGTAGGTGTAGAAAGTTTACTCATAACGGAGGGTGAATCAAGTGTAGAGCTAGATGGCAGTTCCTTACCTCCCCTCATAGTTGAGGGAAAGATCTTGGTTTTTGAGTCTTTGAAGTTCTTCGTAGTGATCAACAGATATAAATCCCAAGTGACTTAAAGAATATAGCTATGGTCCCCGGCAACGGCGCCAGAAAATAGTCTTGATAACCCACAAGTGTAGGGGATCGCAACAATTTTCGATGGTAAAGTATTCAACCCCAATTTATTGATTCGACACAAGGGGAGCCAAAGAATACTCTCAAGTATTAGCAGCTGAGTTGTCAATTCAACCACACCTGGAAACTTAGTATCTGCATCAAGGTAATTTATTAGCAAGGTAATATGGAAGTAACAGTAACGGTAGCAAAAGTAGCGATAGTGTTTTTGTCGTGATTGTAACAGTAGCAGCGGAAAAGTAAATAAGCAACAAGCAATATGCGAAAAGCTCGCAGGCATTGGATTGGTGATGGAGAATTATGTCGAATGCGATTCCTCATGTAATAGTTGCAACATAGGGTGACACAGAATTAGCTCCAGTTCATCAATATAATGTAGGCATGTATTCCGAATGTAGTCATACGTGCTTATGGGAAAGAACTTGCATGACATCTTTTGTCCTACCCTCCCGTGGCAGCGGGGTCCTAGTGGAAACTAAGGGATATTAAGGTCTCCTTTTAATAGAGTACCAGACCAAAGCATTAACACATAGTGAATACATGAACTCCTCAAACTACGGTCATCACCGGGAGTGGTCCCGATTATTATCACTTCGGGGTTGCCGGATCATAACACATAGTAGGTGACTATTGACTTGCCAGATAGGATCAAGAAAACACATATATTCATGAAAACATAATAGGTTCAGATCCGGAATCATGGCACTCAGGCCCTAGGGACAAGCATTAAGCATGGCAAAGTCATAACAGCATCAATCTTAGAACATAGTGGATACTAGGGATCAAACCTAACAAAACTAACTCGATTACATGGTAAATCTCATCCAACCCATCATCGTCCAGCAAGCCTACGATGGGATTACTCATGCACGGCGGTGAGCATCATGGAATTGGTGATGGAGGAAGGTTGATGATGACGATGGCGACGATCTCCACTCTCCGGAGCCCTGAACGGACTCCAGATCAGCCCTCCCGAGAGAGATTAGGGCTTCGCGGCGGCTCCGTATCGTAAAACGTGATAATTCCTTCTCTCCGATTTTTCTCCTCGAAAGTGAATATATGGAGTCGGGGGAGACGTCGGTGGAGCAACAGGGGGCCCACGAGGCAGGGGCCGCGCCCAGGGGGGGGCCCACCCTCGTGGACAGGGTTTGGGCCCCATGGTCTGGTTCTTTCCGCAGATATTTTTATATATTCCAAAATAATTCTCCGTTGAATTTCAAGTCATTCCGAGAACTTTTATTTCTGCACAAAAATAACACCATAGCAGTTATGCTGAAAACAGCGTCAGTCCGGGTTAGTTTCATTCAAATCATGGAAGTTAGAGTCCAAAACAAGGGCAAAAGTGTTTGGCAAAGTTGATACGTTGGAGACGTATCAAAACCCAACCATAACATTAAGTATCAAGTCCTCTTTTTCCCATACGCCATAGCCCACCTACTCGGGTTTAAGCTTTTGTCACTCTTGCAACCCACCATAAGCGAGCCATGAACATATTGCAACACCCTACGGTGGGGGCCCCTCACGTTTGCGCAAGAACGAAGGGCACCGTAGGACATCACCATAAATAAAATATACAATCATACCAACCAAGATCACGATTAACCCATAGGACAAAACGGATCTACTCAAACATCATAGGATAACCACATATCATTGGATAATAGTATGTAGTGTTGAGCACCATGTTTAAGTAGAGATTACAGTGGGGAGAAGAGGTGTTACACCCCTGCATAGACGGGGAGAAAGTTGGTGTTGACGGTAGCAAGATTGTTGATGTAGATCGCCGTCACGATCCTAGCCCCGGCGGCACTCCGACGCCACCGGGACAGAGGGGGACAGAGGCCCCTCCTCCTTCTTCTTCCTTGGCCTCCTCCCTCGGTGGGAGGAGGGTCCCCTCTGGTCCATGGCCTCCATGGCTGTGGAGGGGCGAGATCCCCTCCGAGATTGGATCTGTCTCTCTGTCCTCTTCTATTTTGTGTTCTCGTTTTCTGGCCAAAAACCACTTCTTATATTCCCGGAGATCCGTAACTCCGATTGCGCTGAGATTTTAACACGATTTTTTTCCGGATATAAGCTTCCTTGCGCCCGAAGTAGAGCTCCAACTGACGTACAAGGTGAGCACAACCCACCACCACGTGTCTGGCTCCTCTAGTGCGCCCTGGTGTCTTGTGGGCTATGTGGGCCTCCGTTTGCGGTGATTCCAACTCTCAAAAATCACATATATTCCAAAATAATTCTCTGTGAAATTTTATTGCATTTCGACTTTGTTTGATATGGATTTTTTGCGATACAAAAAACATGCAAAAAACGGGAACTGGCACTGGGCGCTGGATCAATAGGTTAGTCCATTAAATAATATAAAAAGTTGCCAACAATATGTGAAAGTTGTACAATTTTGGTATGAAACAATAAAAAATTATAGATATGACGGAAACGTATCAAGGTGTTTGGCGTCGGTGTTGGCACCCCAGCCCCCTCCCCGTTGGGAGGAACCCATGCCGTTGCAGGCCTCGGGGGCTCGGGAGCGGTCGACGGAGGGGGCCTGGATGGCCCGGACTCTTTTCCTTTACCGTCCAGGTGGGATGCCCCCTCCTGGTTTTTGGTGACCGAGGTGTTACCCTGTAATGCCCAATATGAGATTATACCTCCTACGTGTCGAGGCACGACTTAAAGGTATAAGCTCATACTAGAATGACCTCAAGTATGGTATCTTTGCATGACTCGTGTAAAAGAGGGATGAAGTTGCAGAAGTGTTGTTGGCTTACACTCGCCACGTCAAACAATACATTACATAAGCAATCATCATCCAAATAACATCACAGTCCGACTACGGACGAAGATCCAAATGAAAGATACCAAATAAATAAAGCCACAAGGTCCGATCGCCCCTAGTAGAAGCCACTACTGATCCTCTGGGTAAGACACGTAGTATCGCCCACATTCTTCATCGGACTCCCAGTACAGCTCTGTCCCATCTCCTGTGTAGTTCACCATAGTACCTCATCTGGTGTTGAGTAGAATCTGTGAGTGATACGTCCAAAATGCATCACTATTTTGTATCATAATTTATCCTTATTCGTTGATATATTTCACGTTACGGTGATGTTCTTATGTTGTTTTGGTCTATTTTACATAGTTTGCAAACTTTCCGATGCCGAAGCAGCAGACGCAGGATTCAGCAGTAAAAAGTGGACGCTGAGTTGCTGAAGAAGAATACCTCCAAAATTACCTGAAAATTGACGGGAGATATTTTTCAGACGGATCACGAAGGCACGCGAAAGGGCAACCAGAGGGGGGCCACAGGGTGCCCAGGCGCCCTGGGGGCGCGCCCCCCTGGCCGCGCCGGGGGGGGGGGGGCGCCTGGAACCCCTGGCCCACCTCTGGCCGCCCCCTTTTGCATATATGCTCTCCGTTATCCAAAAACCCTAGAGACGGGGATTTTACGGAGTTCCGCCGCCGCTCCGTGGCGGAAACCTACAGAGAAGAAAAAGCCATCTTCGGCGGGCAGATTCCGCCGGGGAGATCACCTCGCGGAAGGGGAGATCGTCGCCATCGTCATCACCATCGTCACGGGCATCATCGAGATCATCATCAACATCATCCCCAACACCAGCACGATCTCCATCTTCATCCAAATCTCATCTTACAATCACAACTTGTGTTGTAACTCGTACTACCTATCCTCTCTACTCCGTCGGTGTTGATTACTACTTTGTGGTGAATGCTATTGAGTTTTGTTGGAGAAATATTATTATGTCCAGATTGTTTATCACCTACCTATCCCCACTGATCGTGATCTCTTTTATGTCTCGTGAGTAGTTACCTTAGTTCTTGAGGACATGGGGAAAGTCTTGTTGTTAGTAGTCATATGCTGTTGAAGTAATATGTGTTGTTTGATACTTAAGTTGTGTTGTCATTCTACTAGTGGTGTTGTGTGAGTCGAACACTCAACACTTCGCCTTATTAAGGACCTAGGAGAATACATTGTGTATAAAGAATGCTTATGGTGGGTTGCCGGAGTGACAGAAACCTGAACCCCAATTCGCACGCTTTTGCATAAGGGAATAATGGATCCTCGATCGTATTGCTATGTTAGGCTTTTGCCTTAAATTCTATCTTGTATTTGCGGATGCTTGCAAGGTGTTTAATCATAAGAGTGCATTCATCTTAGTCTAGAGAGTGCACTAGCATAGATCCACCCACTCAACACTTATCAACACATAACATAGTATCGATATGGAATATGGCGAAAGCACATGACTACCTCTCCCGTGTGTCCTCAGGAACGCTTTAGTCTTTATAAGTTCAGTTGCTAGGCCTCTCCTTTGCTAAGAAAGGATTGGGCCACTTGTTACTCTCAGTACCTTTTACATTACTTGCTTTTACTTTCCTGTTGCTTATACCAAAACCCCCTAAAAGTTATCTTTCAGTGCTTGCAGTAATTTCTTGCTCAGAATAGCTTATCAATACCTTCTGCTCCTCGTTGGGTTCGACACTCTTACTTATCGAAAACGCTGCAATAGATCCCTTACGGTTGTGGGTCATCAAGTACCGTTTTCTGGCGCCGTTGCCGGGGAGCGTAGCGCTATTGGTAATGTGAAACTGGTAAGGAAGTTTTTATAATTCTGTTTTTATTTTTTTTGCTATTGCTGCTCTTTGTCCTTATGGACAACCCTGTTATTGGATCGTTGCTTGCGGGAAGATGCCCCACACCTGTTGTGGTTGATCCTCCCCCTACTGAATATGTGCCTTATAAAATACCAGCTGGCATTATCGATTATGTTTTGGCTAATCGTTATGCAGGAGACAGACATCCCGGTGAACACTTGCTATATCTGTCACAACTAAGTTCATTATTTAAGCTAGCAGGTGTATCGAGGGAGTTTGTCATGAGGAAATTGTTTGCCGTATCACTTATAGATAAAGCTTCAGGTTGGTATAGGCTTCTCGATAACTCACACTTGCTTGACTGGCAGGACCTTATGTCTCTCTTTTATACTAAGTTTTATCCTCTTCATGAAATTCATCGAGACATGAACTATATCTATAATTTTAGGTCTCGTGACGGAGAAAGAATTGCTCAAGCTTGGGGGAGATTGAAGTCCCTAATGTTCAAATGCCCTATTCATAAGCTTCCCAAGGAAATTATACTTACAAATTTTTATGCCAGGCTTTCTCGTCAGGATAAGGAGATGCTGGATGCCTCCTCTAGTGGGGTATTTCAGAAGAAGAGTGTTGAAGAAAGGTGGGATCTCATTGAAAGGATCCAGAGGAATACCGAAGATTGGGAAATTGATAAAGGTATTGAACCCGCTATAAATTATGAACATGATTATATTGAGAGCTATGTGAAAACTGATTACTTCAATACTTTTTGCTCTAAGATTGGTCTTGATTCCCATCTAGTGATTGATTTGTGTAAGAATTTTGCCTCTCACGTTGATTCTTTTAAAAAGAAGAGAGACCAGCACCATGAACCTTTTAAAGAGTCACCTATTGATATTTATGTTGCTGACCCTATTTTGCCTGCAGTTATATATGAAAAGCCTCCTTTTCCCGCAAGGATAAAGGAGCACTCTCTTGTGACAGGCATAATAAATAAAAGTGAGAGAAGAGTTGATGAGCCTGAGGACCAGATCAGAGTCGATCCTCAAGTTTCATTGATTAAAGACCTTGCTACTAATGATGTTTTGGATTCCAATATAAATTTTTGTGCTGTTTCCACTAACCTTGTCACAACCAAGAATAAAGGCCCAATTTCAGGTACTCCAGTGGTATCTGTTAAAATAGGAGATCACAATTATTATGGGCTATGCGATTTGGGATCGAGTGCAAGTGCTATCCCCTATTCACTTTATGAAGAGATCACCGGTGAGATTTCCCCTTGTGAACTTGAAGAAGTTGATGTTACCATTCATCTTGCAAACAGAACAACTATCTCTCCTATCGGAATTGTGAGGGACGTTGAAGTCCTATGTGGAAAGGTAAAATACCCTACCGACTTTCTAGTACTTGGTTCAGAGAGGGACAATTTTTGTCCAATTATTTTTGGTAGACCTTTTCTTAGAACTTGTGGAGCTATAATATATTGCAAGAAAGGTAAAGTTTCTGTTGAATTCGATGGTGAGCCATATGAATTTAATTTTTCTAAGTTCTCTAAGCAGCCTCGTGGTACTGATTTACCTAGTGATGATAAAATTATTGAAAGTATTGCCTCTATTGCTATTCCCCCTAATGATCCTTTGCAGCAATACATGGAGGACCACGAGAATGATTTGCATATGCAGGAAAGAAATGAACTAGATGAAATATTCTTGAGGCAGCATGCTATCCTGAAGCACAACCTTCCGGTTGAACCTTTGGGAATTTTATCAAAACCGAAAGAAGACCCGGTGTTCGATCTTAAACCTCTTCCCGATACGCTCAAGTATGCTTATTTAGATGAAAAGAAAGTATATCCTGTTATTATCAATTCTAACCTTTCAGGATATGAAGAAGAGCGATTATTGGAAGTACTTCGTAACACCGAGGCGCAATTGGCTACACCCTTGATGACCTTAAGGGGATTAGTCCATCTATCTGTCAACATACTATCAACCTTGAGCCCGATGCTAAACCAGTTGTTGATCATCAACGACGGTTGAACCCGAAGATGATGGATATCGTGAGAACTGAGATTCTCAAGCTTCTAGCCGCAGGTATTATCTACCCTATAGCTGATAGTAAATGGGTAAGTCCGGTACATTGTGTTCCTAAGAAAGGAAGTACAACTGTGGTTCCTAATGATAAAAATGAATTAATACCTCAGAGAATTATTATTGGATATAGAATGTGTATTGATTACAGGAAGTTGAACAAGGCAACCAGGAAGAATCACTACCCGTTGCCGTTCATCGACCAAATGCTTGAAAGGTTATCCAAAAATACCCACTTTTGTTATCTCGATGGTTATTCTGGCTTCTCTCAAATTCATGTTAACACTTCCGATCAAGAGAAGACCACTTTTACTTGTCCCTTTGGTACTTATGCTTACAGGCGTATGCCTTTTGGTTTATGTAATGCCCCTGCTACTTTTCAAAGGTGTATGTCTGCTATCTTTCATGGTTTCTGCGGGGATATTATGGAAGTCTTCATGGACGATTGCTCCGTCTATGGAACTTCTTTTGACCATTGTCTTCACAACCTTAATAAAGTTTTGCAGAGATGCGAGGAGACAAATTTGGTACTCAACTGGGAAAAGTGCCACTTCATGGTTAATGAAGGAATTGTTCTTGGTCACAAGATTTCCGAAAGGGGAATTGAAGTGGACAAAGCCAAGATCGAAGCTATTGAGAGGATGCCCTATCCAAGGGACATCAAAGGTATTCGCAGTTTTCTCGGTCATGCAGGTTTTTATAGAAGATTTATTAAAGACTTTTCTAAAACCTCAAGACCCCTCACTAATCTTCTCCAGAAGGACGTTCCTTTTGTATTTGATGAAAATTGTAAGGAAGCTTTTGAAGTCCTTAAGAAAGCTTTAATAACCGCTCCTATAGTACAACCACCTGACTGGAATTTACCTTTTGAAATTATGTGTGATGCAAGTGATTTTGCTGTTGGAGCTGTTTTAGGACAAAGAGTTGATAAGAAATTGAATGTTATACATTATGCTAGTAAAACCCTTGATGGTGCTCAAAGGAATTATGCTACTACTGAGAAGGAATTCTTAGCTGTAGTTTTTGCTTGTGATAAATTTAGGCAGTATATTGTTGAGTCCAAAGTTATTATTCATACTGATCATGCTGCCATTAAGTACCTTATGACAAAGAAGGATGCCAAGCCAAGGCTTATCAGATGGGTACTCCTTCTTCAAGAATTTGATTTGCAGATTGTTGATAGGAAAGGAGAAGACAATCCGGTAGCGGACAATCTTTCAAGGATGGAAGATATACCGCATGATCCCATCCCAGTCAACGATAGTTTTCCAGACGAGCAACTTGCCGTTGTAAAAGTACAATCTCTTTCCGACCCTTGGTATGCAGATTATGCTAATTTTATTGTTGCAAAGTATTTGCCTCCAGGTTTAACACTTCAGCAAAGGAAGAAGTTCTTTCATGATTTGAGGCACTACTTTTGGGATGACCCACATCTTTTCAAAGAAGGTCCCAACGGGATCGTGAGAAGATGTATACCGGAACATGAGCAGAAGGACATTCTCAGACGATGTCATGATAGTCCCTACGGAGGACATCATGCCGGTGAGAGGACTGCACATAAGGTTCTTCAATCAGGTTTTTATTGGCCCACTCTCTTTAAAGATGCTAGAAATTATGTTTTAGCCTGTGATAAATGTCAGAGAGTTGGTAACATTAGTAGAAGGAATGAGATGCCTATGAATTACTCACTAGTGATTGAACCTTTCGATTGTTGGGGTTTTGATTTTATGGGTCCTTTTCCTTCTTCGCACAAGTACACTCACATTTTAGTAGCTGTTGATTACGTGACCAAGTGGGTTGAAGCAATCCCCACTGAAAGTGCTGATCACAAGACATCTTTGAAAATGCTTAAAGATGTAATTTTTCCTAGGTTTGGTGTACCAAGGTATCTCATGACCGATGGAGGATCACACTTCACGCACGGAGCTTTTAGAAAAGCTTTGGCCAAATACGATGTTAATCATAGAATTGCTTCACCATATCATCCTCAAACTAGTGGGCAAGTTGAGCTCACCAATAGAGAGATTAAGTTGATCTTGCAGAAGACAGTAAACAGAAATAGAAAGGACTGGTCAAATAAGTTAGGAGATGCTTTGTGGGCATATAGAACTGCTTACAAAAACCCCATGGGCATGTCCCCCTATAAGATGGTGTATGGCAAGGCTTTCCATTTGCATTAGAGTTAGAGCACAAAGCTTTCTGGGCTGTTAGAGAGCTTAATGCTGACCCAAAATTAGCTGGTGAGAAGCGTCTCATGAACTTGACTTCTCTAGATGAATGGAGGAGTGAAGCTTACGAGAGCGCTAAAATGTTCAAGGAAAAGGTAAAAAGGTGGCATGATAGGAAGATTCTGAAACGTGAATTTAATGTTGGTGATAAAGTTTTGTTGTTTAGATCCCGTTTCAGGTTTTCTCCAGGTAAACTACTTTCCAGGTGGGAAGGACCATTTCATATTGAAGAAGTTTATCGGTCTGGTGCAATTAAGATTAATAATTTTGAAGGAACCAAACCTCAAGTTGTGAATGGGCAAAGACTTAAACATTACATAGCAGGAGACCCTGTCAATGTTGATGTGAATATAATATACACAACAACCCACGAAGAACATGTTGCAGCCCTGTTTCAGACGCCAGCAGAAGCAGAATAAAGAAAAGGTATGTAGTACGGTAAGGAAACATCGCGAACCGCCATAAAAGTTCCGTATTACGAGTTTCTGCAAAATTAGTAAAATTCCGAGCCTAAGTGGAGCCGGAGACAACCTCCAGGGAGTCCAGGCGCCCCCCTGGCGCGCCCCCCCTGGGCCGCGCCGGGAGGCCGCCTGGACACCCGGGAGTCCGTCTCCGACCCCACTTTGGTCCGTTACCTTCCTTTCTGTGCATAAATTTTTCCTATATATTTTCCTGGATTGTTCCGGCAACGTATCTTGCGATTTCGCGTGTTTTCTCTTCGATCTGTTTCTGCCAGGGAATCTTTCAGCTGAATTTAGGTGCCATGACTTCCCCAAGCTCCCCCAAGGACGAGTTCATCGTCAACGTCATCAACCCTTACCTCGCTGAGGTGAAGAAGCACCCTCAGGTTGTTCGGATGGAGGACGGTGTCCTTCATCAAGAAGATCTGAAGGGACCTATCAAGGAGGGGAGCGTCCAGGCCAGGATGGAAGAAGTGGAGCAAGAAGTCTTCGAGTACAAGAAGATGATCGAGCGTGGTGTTGAAGCTAACTTTAACATCATCAACGAGCTTAAGAACTACTTCCTGAAGGAGATGGAGGAGATGTGGAAAAGCATCACCGCGTCTGAAGAAAGAATTATAGAGCTCCAAGGGCAAATTAGTGATCTACATAACCAGAACTGTGAGTATGAACTAAGGTTTATGCACATGAGTTTGGGTGCTGAATGCAGGATTCAGGAGACGAGCTTCTCATATGAGACTTTAGCTAGATATCCATGGAAGCGTTTCGCCAAGGACTACGTGATCAACGCCAACTAGGATGATGAGTGAAATCTCCTGGGGTAATGGCATTCCCTTGGCTTGTTCCAAGCTTGGGGGAGTGCCCGGTATCTTTATCTTTAACTTTTGTCTTTTAGAGTCAAGTAGAGTCGTATCATGTCTAGGGAGGTTATTATATGAGATAGGTGTGTGCATTGAGGTCTATCACTCCTATGGTGAAGAATTGTATCCGTGAGTGTGGAGTCGTCTATGATGGAATATTAATGAGAAGTTTATCGGTTCCTTTTGCTGCACTCGGTATTCTCTTCACGCAATCGACCTTATGTGATGATTCTTATGGGGAGTATTGGCCTTATGTCAGGTATGGCTGTGAAAACTTTATTTAATCTTGGCAAACATAGCTTTGGTCATAACAACAAGCATGATTTTCTTAAAGTATCAACATAGCCAAAACCTTTATGTTATTATGCTTGAAGTGTTATGCTAACAAGGAAGACAACTTGATGTGTTATGCTTATCTCAATGTTCATGCTTTATATTGCTTTGCATCTTAGTCATCATCAGTTGTCTGCTCTCTCAAAACCTTTGCTAGCCTAACTCTGTACTAAGCGGTATTCTGCTTGTGCATCCATACCCTTAAAACCAATACCTTCCATATGAGTCCACCATACCTACCTACTCGTGGTATTCCACTACCACCTCCTAAAAGTATATAATTTATGTGTTATCCTTAAATGTTCAAAATCTTTTATTTTGTGCCTCTGTTTTAGCTCATGAGGAAGTAATAGCTAATTCATAGTCTTCTTGAATTGGACAAGCTTCACCCCGGGATTGCATGTCTAATGTGCAAACCCATAATACGAGAAGGAACTGGCAAAGAGTGCGCCCGGCTCGAAAATAATATAACAAACAAACCCTCCTTCACGCTTTGTTCACGAGAAATCAGAAAACTTTGGCAGCGATAAATAAAGGAGAATAAGAGGATGTGATCGTCCTCGTGCGGGAGCCGTTCCACGAAACTTGTCCAGCTCAAGAAGCAATTGAGTTATCTATTAGAATTCGTTGACAAATCATGCACCTCTCAAAACTTGTTTTCATTCTGTTTGATTTGAGGATAGCACATGAGTTTTCCCTACTACCCTAGAGCAGGGCCTATCTTTTAATTTTAAGTTGAGTCAGTTATTCCTACTCCCTTCTATTCTTAAAGAGAGCAGACATATGATGTTGATAAGGATTCATTCATATGAAGTTGCATTAAGATTTGTCATATCATATCCTTATTGACATTATCATTTGATAAGTAAGTTGTTTGTCAAGCCCAGCCAAGGCAAATATCTTCCTTTGTGTTAACACTTTCACTTCTTGCCTGATGACATGTTCTTTCAAAAGCTTCAATCAGTCTCATCAAACATAAAGAAAGAGCAAAAGTAAAAGCTATTAGTTGTTCTTTGACCAAAGGACATGTTTGCCATGATTCAATAAGTTTCCTTAGCCCTACTTTCGAATATAAGTGTTACCACTCTTTTATAAGGGCCTTATGAGTTGAAGATTGCTGTTGAGGATATTTGAGTTGGTGAGGAAACTGTGATGCTTCTTGTTCGTATTCTGTTTATCGACACTTCACTCTCTAAACTTATGGACAGGTTTACCGAGTTCATATTCGCTTGGGGACAAGCGAGGTCTAAGCTTGGGGGTGTTGATACGTCCAAAATGCATCACTATTTTGTATCATAATTTATCCTTATTCGTTGATATACTTCACGTTACGGTGATGTTCTTATGTTGTTTTGGTCTATTTTACACAGTTTGCAAACTTTCCGATGCCGAAGCAGCAGACGCAGGATTCAGCAGTAAAAAGTGGACGCTGAGTTGCTGAAGAAGAATACCTCCAAATTACCTGAAAATTGACGGGAGATATTTTTCAGACGGATCACGAAGGCACGCGAAAGGGCAACCAGAGGGGGGCCACAGGGTGCCCAGGCGCCCTGGGGGCGCGCCCCCCTAGCCGCGCCGGGGGGGCG
>LR738713.1:495416561-495496808 GCA_902687465.1 Secale cereale
GGGGGGGGGGGGGCGCCTGGAGCCCCTGGCCCACCTCTGCCCCCCCTTTTGCATATATGCTCTCCGTTATACAAAAACCCTAGAGACGGGGATTTTTACGGAGTTCCGCCGCCGCTCCGTGGCGGAAACCTACAGAGAAGAAAAAGCCATCTTCGGCGGGCAGATTCAGCCGGGGAGATCACCTCCCGGAAGGGGAGATCGTCGCCATCGTCATCACCATCGTCACGGGCATCATCGAGATCATCATCAACATCATCCCCAACACCAGCACGATCTCCATCTTCATCCAAATCTCATCTTACAATCGCAACTTGTGTTGTAACTCGTACTACCTATCCTCTCTACTCCGTCGGTGTTGATTACTACTTTGTGGTGAATGCTATTGAGTTTTGTTGGAGAAATATTATTATGTCCAGATTGTTTATCACCTACCTATCCCCACTGATCGTGATCTCTTTTATGTCTCGTGAGTAGTTACCTTAGTTCTTGAGGACATGGGGAAAGTCTTGTTGTTAGTAGTCATATGCTGTTGAAGTAATATGTGTTGTTTGATACTTAAGTTGTGTTGTCATTCTACTAGTGGTGTTGTGTGAGTCGAACACTCAACACTTTGCCTTATTAAGGACCTAGGAGAATACATTGTGTATAAAGAATGCTTATGGTGGGTTGCCGGAGTGACAGAAACCTGAACCCCAGTTCGCACGCTTTTGCATAAGGGAATAATGGATCCTCGATCGTATTGCTATGGTTAGGCTTTTTCCTTAAATTCTATCTTGTATTTGCGGATGCTTGCAAGGTGTTTAATCATAAGAGTGCATTCATCTTAGTCTAGAGAGTGCACTAGCATAGATCCACCCACTCAACACTTATCAACACATAACATAGTATCGATATGGAATATGGCGAAAGCACATGAATACCTCTCCCGTGTGTCCTCAGGAACGCTTTAGTCTTTATAAGTTCAGTTGCTAGGCCTCTCCTTTGCTAAGAAAGGATTGGGCCACTTGTTACTCTCAGTACCTTTTACATTACTTGCTTTTACTTTCCTGTTGCTTATACCGAAAACTCCTAAAAGTTATCTTTCAGTGCTTGCAGTAATTTCTTGCTCAGAATCGCTTATCAATACCTTCTGCTCCTCGTTGGGTTCGACACTCTTACTTATCGAAAACGCTGCAATAGATCCCTTACGGTTGTGGGTCATCAGTGAGCCACGGAGGACTCAGCAATCCCGTTCCCGAGTAGCAAAACTATCTAAGCCTTGGGTGTGAAACAAGGCTGAAGAACAAGGTTGCAGCTGCACTAGCACTACCTTATGTGTTTAGAGCGAGAAGAGAAGTGCCACGAGAGTCAAAGTGATCATGAAATGATCCTATCTAAGCACGTCATACATAACCCCACCGTGTTCACTTCCCGAACCCCTTTCGAAAAATGACCGTCATGGTTACTCACGCTGGTAGTGTATTCTGAACATGGTGTCAAGTTTTCTACAACCGGATATTAACAAATTCCCATCTGCCACATAACCGCGGGCACGGATTTCGAAAAATCAAACCCTGCAGGGGTGTCCCAACTTAGCCCATCACAAGCTCACGATCTGCGGAGTCGCAACTCCAAGGTGGGAAGACCCGAGTATTCTCGGAATCCCATGCTCAAGATATTCCGACTAAGGTAAAACTAATCCAGCAAGACCTCCCGGCGTGCCGACACCCTGACAGTAGCCACGCGTATCTAGTCTCAGGCCACGACCGGATGGGCGATTCTACAGGTTTTTACCAGCCCTTGAGTTTCCTCGAGGTGGCCCCGCAGACTCCCCAGTTTGGACCAACACTCATGTGGAGCACTGACCCGGGTTGTTGATTAAGAAAAGGGTTTATAACTCCCTATGCAAGTTTTAGTTGTTAGGCAAATGTAAAACCAATATCGGGCCTTGCTGGAAAAGCTTTAACGCTAAGCGGTTTATCGAGGGGGGCCCATAAACCCCAACCGTGTTAGGGACGCATAATCAAGGAACATAACACCGGTTTAAACGGTTCCTAGGGTGACATGAGTGGAACAAAACACCAAGCAAGAGGCTTAGCCTTCCACCCATTACCAATATATAGATGATTTAGTTGACATATTATATAGTGTGATATCCCAACAATAACTTCAACATGAAGCAAGAATCTTCAAATCTTCTCCTGCAACTAGCAATGCTATAAGAGGGGCTGAGCGAAGCTTATGTAGCCAATCAAAGGTTTGCTAGGTTGGGTGGTTAGAGAGATTCATGGCTACAATAGGAGGCTGGCAAACAAACATGGGCATCGAGGCAATAAGCTAAAGAGCAAGACATCTAGCAATAGGCAAACATAGTAATGATATCTGGGTCAGGTCATCTTGCCCATCGAGTCATCGATGGGATCGTAAGATGGCTCCTCGTACTCAACCTTGGTAGGAACCTCGTTCTCGGACTCGGCTCCCGGCTCTACTCAACACAAGAACACAACATGGCACAATATCAAAAAGGTGCAATGCTCAATCAACATGATGCAAGACAAGTCTATCACAACATACCCTCATCCATCACAACATCTACCTCCCCCTCCATGTTCGGGGGTGGAGGAGTTCTTCGGGACCGCACCTCCTTTGCCTCTTCGGGAACCAAAGGAGGCACAGAGTGCACCATAGACCCACTATCCGCCAAATCGGCGGGTGGTGACGTCCACTACGAAGTTTGCTCGGTGGGGCGCTCACGTGGGGGACTGCAATGCGGAGGGGTTAACTTTGAATCAAAACAAACTAATTAAAGCATGATAGCTGAATATACCGACACCTTACCTACTGGCGGGGGGGCTTGGCCCTGGATTTCTTCTTCGGAACCTCCTCAGACGTCACGGACTTCTCGTCACCCGAGCTATCTGGTATGACCAGGTTGGCCGATGTCGTCTCTTTGGGACCTGGGAAGGTTGTACCTCCTTGGTATCTTCGGACGCCGGCCTCTTCTTGGACCACGAAGAGGCACTCTCCTCTTCATCCTCCTCTTCCTCGCCCCCCCCCCCCCGTCCGGTACGGACGAGCCATAGCTTCTTCGGACCAGGCGTTGGAACTGATCCTGTGGCAGAGGCCCTTCTTGGTGTCCAGGGCCTCTTGCTTCTTGCCCTTCTTAGCGGGCGCCCTATAAGGCACCACTTCCAGCATCTTATCCAACTGGTCCAATCGGGGCTCCTCTGGCACCGGCGCTGGGCCGCTGATCTACTTGGCCTTGGTGAGCCAGCCCTATGAAATCAATACAACAAGGTTAGATCGGATCTCATGAATAATCAGACACTCTTCGGAAACACATGCCACTCACCTCCATCGGAGGATTCGTGGTGTCAAGACCAATATCCTTGCCACCGGTCGGCCACTCCTCCTGGGGTAGGAATAATTAACCCCATATCTTGTCCGGGGTCACGCCGAAGAGATGCCGCACAGTGGCCAGGCCTTCGAGCTCGTACTCCCACATGGGCTTGGCCCTCTCCTGGCAAGGGAGGATCCCTCAGTGGAGCATGATCTGAAACATGTCAACCAGCTTCATGCCGGTCTCTATCACACCATCGATGCGATTTTGTAGCGCCTTGGTGTCAGCAGTGCGACCCCAGTTCGGACCCTTGATAGTCCACGAGGCCAATCTGGTGAGGGGTCTGGACCGGAATGCAGGGACCGCTCCCCAAGCGGCGTCCCTTGGTTCGGTGATGTAGAACCACTCCTTCTGCCACATCTGGACAATCTCGATAAAGTGGCCTTCCAGCCACTAAACCCGTGTCAGCTTGCTAACCATGGCCCCTCCACAGTCTGCGTGCTCGCCTCTGGCCACCTTGGGTTTCACGTTGAACACCTTCAGCCACAAGCCAAAGTGCGGCTGGACACGGAGGAGCGCCTCGCAGACGACGATGAAGGTCAAGATATGGAGGACAGGGTTGGTGAAAGAACATGCGATGCCCCCATGTTTGGTTTGGTAATTGATGACAATCTCTATGGACTAATGGTTGCCTTGGGTTATATTTGCATGTTTTGTCCATAGGCTTTTCTTGGATTCCATTTGTTGGTTTCAAGGAGAGTTTGTGATGATCAAGGTGCTATTAAGGAATTATCCAAAGATTGGTCTTGTGAGTGTTGAGCTTAGTGCAATCATGTCTTGAAGAAGAAGAGCGTGTGCTCATTCATGATTATCTTCCAGACATCATTAAAATGAAGAGAGTTGGAAAGATTCAAGGTTGATCAAGACTAAGTCAAAGCGTGAATTAAGTTGATCAACACACAAAGCGTAGAAGATGTACCGAGAGGGATCAAGTGATCCCATGGTAAGGTAAGCATTGTCAATTACGCTTTGTGTACTAACCCATGGTCTATGTGAGAGTTCTATGTGGGGTTAGGTATGTTTCCATGGGCTTGCGTCAAGAGGAAGATATTATACAACCCATGGAGGATAAGATCAAGTGGTGATCGTCATCAAGTTTACGTGGTGCAAATTCAAGTGGAGCATCACAAAGAGATCAAGTGCTTGAATCTTGCCATCCATTGTGGTGACAATGGACTTGTGAAGATGTGCCGAAGAGTGGCTCACCCATAGTGGAGTATGGGGGAGCAGTCTACTAGTCTTCACCGAGCCAACGCAATCAAGAAAGGTGGTCCAGCTTGAGGGAGTCAAGATCGTCATCATCCAACTCAAGTGGACTATGTGCAAGGCAAAGGTTTGCCCTTGATAGGTTTTCTATTTTATTGGTCTCATGGTGGTTGTTGGGAGACCGGGCTATAGGATCGATTGCCGTACTATCAAGGGGGGCTCTCGATGAGTAGCTTGATCGTATCGTTCGTAGAGAGCTCAAACCATTGCATCCTTACATCATCTTTATTGCTTCTTGTTTGGTTCTTCTTCTTGTGAGTTTTTGAGCTTATGGTCATCTTGATGACAAGCTCGAGTTCATCGAAAATGGAGTTCACTCATGCATCTTCTATGATGTTTTCGATGTTGGGGTTTTTGTCGGTTTTCTTTGTGAGTCTTAGAGCTTATGGTCATCTTGATGACAAGCTCGAGTTCATCGAAAACGGAGTTCACATGCATCTTCTATGCTGTTTTCGATGTTGGAGGTTATGCCGGTTCTTCTCTGATGGAGTGTTCACTCCTATATATCTTAGGCATACTTCCCTCCGGTTCTTCTCTGATGGAGTGTTCTCCCGCTGTTTTGATGCTACTCGTCTTCCTCTATCCAACAAGCTTGAGTTTGCTCATTTCGGAGCTCATATGCAGAAGTTATGGCAGTTCAGGGTTTCTTGTTCCTCCTGCGGTAGTACCGCTTATAGCCACAAGCGGTAGTACCGCCGGTTCACAGCGGTAGTACCGCCCATGGCTATATGCGGTGGTACCGCTCCGGTTCCATGCTAGTGCCGCCTCGATTCGAGACCGCCGCTTCTCGTGTCTGGTTGGGCGGCACTAGGAGCGGCAGTAGGGGCGGTAGTACCGCTTATAAGCAGTAGTACCGCCCTAACACCGCTACTAGTACCGCTCGAGGGCTCTATCTTATGTTTCTTCCCTCGTTGGGCCTGTGCGTGGTCCCAACGGTAGTACCGCTCCCTAGAGCGGTAGTACCGCTCGCTGCGGGCTGGTTGGTGGGGATAACGGTTGGATTTTCTCCCCCTATAAAGGGGGTCTTCTTCCCCATTGAACCTTATCTCTTGAGCTCGTGTTCTTCCCCCATTGTTGACCTTCTTCGAGCTTGCTTTCTCTCCATCCCTCCATGGATTCTTGCTAGTTTTGGGGGGAAAAGAGAGAGGAGATCTAGATCCACATTTCCACCAATCACTTTCTCCTCTAGGTGAGGGCAACCCCTTGGATCTAGATCTTGGAGTTCTTGGTGTTCTCCTTCTTGTTCATCCTCTCTTTTCCCTCCCTAGCATTAGTTGCTTTGGTGGGATTTGAGAGAGAAGGACTTGGGCACTCCATGTGCCCTTACCATTACATTTGGTGCATCGGTTTGAGTTATCCACGGTGATACGTGGAAGCTACAAGTTGAGAAGCTTATTACTCTTGGGTGCTTGGTACCCTTGAGCTTGTTCCTCTTGGGTGCTTGGGCGCCCTAGATGGTTAAGGTCACCGTGGAGCCATATTCCATTGTGGTGAAGCTTCGTTGTGTTGTTGGGAGCCGCCAATTAAGTTGTGGAGGTAGCCCCAACCTTGGTGGTGTTCGGAGCACAATCATTGTGGTGTAAAGCTCCGGGCAAGCGTCGTGGTATCCAATTAGGTTGTGGAGATTGCCCCGAGCAATTTGTACGGGTTCGGTGACCGCCCCCAAGGGTTGCCATTTGTACAGGTTCGGTGTCTGCCCTCAAGGGCCCCTTAGTAGAATCACGGCATCTTGCATTGTGCGAGGGTGTGAGGAGATTACGATGGCCCTAGTGGCTTCTTGGGGAGCATTGTGCCTCCACACCGCTCCAAATGGAGATTAGCATCCGCAAGGGTGTGAACTTCAGGATACATCATCGTCTCCGCGTGCCTCGGTTATCTCTTACTTGAGCCCTTTACTTATGCACTTTACTTTGTGATAGCCATATTGTTTCTTGCTATATATCTTGCTATCACCTAGTTGTTTATCTTGTTTAACATTAGTTGTTGGTGCACATAGGTGAGCCTAGTTGTTGTAGGTTTTGTGCTTGACAAATTAACCGCTAGGTTTATTCCGCATTTGTTCAAGCCTAAACCATAATTATTTTAAAGTGCCTATTCACCCCCTCTAGGCGACATCCACGATCTATCAGTTGGGGGATAGGTCATGGAAATCTAGACAATAATAGAACATTAGCCCCCTCACAAAGGGGTGCTGAGGAAACCCTAGCCCCCTAAGGAAGTGGGGAATTAAAACTACCCTCTCGCCCGGCTCGGGTGTAGGGATAACCTAGCCCTTTTTTCCGGGCCTCAATGAACACCGTTGGCCGATAGGTAGCCGGCCTCCTTCAGATCCAGAATCTCCCCGTTGGTGACAGAGGAGGCTTCCCATTTCCTGTTGGCGCCGGCTATAGTTGAAGAAGGTGATGTGGGATTGACTATAGAAGTGGGAGGGAAGGGCGCTAGAGCTCTGAATAACTATGAATGCGGAAGGAAGGAGAAGGCGTGAGATTCAGACTGTGGTGACCGCCCTGTATAGACTATGGGAAGGCCAGGGATCCCTTCTTTCACGTCGTTGGCCTCTCCACTTCTCGATATCTTCGCATCGTTATGAGCAGGGAGGGGAATCAAAATCATTAACCATATCCCCCAAAAAGCGGGACACAATCTCCACCTTGAGGGGAGGTGTAGGTCATGGCGTCAGCCTCGAACCACGCTTCAAGAAATAGTGGCTGCTTGGCGTTATGGCCAGAAGTGACTCTTCGTTAAAAGAGAAAACATTGTCAGATAAAGGCACTATCTGCGCTCGAGCAATATTTTTATTATTACCTACGGTATTGAGAAAAACATATGTTCCCAACTCCAAACACCATTTGGCACCGAACAATGGAAAGACACCTTGCAAGCTGAATATAGTTATCAGAGCGGATGCCGGACACAAGTTCTGGCGTTGAAGGCAAGTTCGGGACCTACTGATGGAGTCATGGACTAAGGGGTCTTCGGGGCGACGACCCATCATACACGAGCCGGACTGGTGGAGCCGTACTACGATAGGAGTTCTATGAAGCCGTGGTGTACCCTCCAAGTCAAGACGGCGCATGATCTCCTTTATTCCTTATTGTAACCTATCTTTGGTAACTTAACCTTATCGGTGTCTATATAAACCGAAGGCTGTAGTCATTAGAGGGGCAACTATTCTTCATCCCCCATAACCTAGGGTTAGCTCATACTGATATCAAGGTAGATCTACTCTGTAAACCATGATATAGAATCAATAAAATAGAGCAGAATGTAGGGTTTTACCTCTTCGAGAGGGCCCAAACCTGGGTAAACACCTTGTCCCATATCTCATGTTACCATCTATCCTAGATCCACAGTTCGGGACCCCTACCCTGAGGTGTGCCGGTTTTGACACCGACAATTATGTTCTTGTATTCATGGATATTATTATGTTGATATCAATTGCTTCATCGTTTCTCAATATTCATAGCATAAAAAAATTACATTATAAATAAAAATTTCATTTTTATCATTTACCTACTCGAGGATGAGCAAGAATTAAGCTTGGGAATGATAGTACATCTCCAATGTATCCATAATGTTGTATTGTTTCATGCTATTATATTATCAATATTATATACTTTATACACAATTTTATATAATTTTTGGGAAGTAACCTATTAGCCTAGTGCGTTGTTAGTTGTCGTTGTCTACTTGTTTTTGGTTTTACAGAAAATCCATACCAAATGGATTCCCAACACGAGTAAACTTTTTGATGATTTTCTATGGACCAAAAGAGACCCTAGAAGCTTCAGAGGGAGTCATAAAGAAACAACTTTTCCATTGCTGCAAGTCTCTATTCTTCCTCGATCCCATCTGGAGGCCTTCATCGGTACTTTGTCGGGGGGGGGGGGTCGATCATGGTGGGCTTCTACATCAACTTTTCTGCACCTCTGATCATGTGTGAGTAATTCCCACATGACCTATGGG
Source organism: Secale cereale (assembly GCA_902687465.1). Classification (NCBI taxonomy): domain Eukaryota; kingdom Viridiplantae; phylum Streptophyta; class Magnoliopsida; order Poales; family Poaceae; genus Secale; species Secale cereale. Next base: position 495,425,173 of record LR738713.1, read on the forward strand.
TACATAGTGATTAGCGCATGTACAATGCATAGCCTCAAGGTGATGCCCCGTGCGCCATGTAGGATCTAATGTTAGGAAAAGTAGGTTTGGATGGAGCAATGGTATCCTCTGCACAAGGCGGGTGCTTGGGAAGAAAAAGTGTGGTCTGGTGCATAAATCTAAAAAAAATTAGAAGTGGGGAGTATGGTTGGATGTGTAGTGAGAGTCTACTTTCTATTCTTTGATGAGGCCCGCTAGTAGTAGCTTCTGTTAGGGAGAGAAAAATCAATACGTGTGCCTCAAATTACTTTTTGTCATGGGGCATCTGTATACATATGCCACCATTGTACATGCCCTTGTCTAGATGGCTTTGTTTGTGTCTTTGATCTACAATACAAGGTTCTCTCCAGAGTTCTATTCGATGTAATCTTCTTTTACGATGCGTTTGTTGGGATCGGATGAATTTTTGGTTCATGATCAGATTATTCATTGAAGGGAATTGAGTCTTTTCTGAAATTTATTATGTGTGATTGTTATAGCTATGTAACGCTTTCCGATCTACGAGTTTTCTTTGGCCAAGTTTATGAGTTGATCTTCTGTGGAAGTGGTGCATAGTAGCAGGTTAAATTTTGTGGTGTCCTCACTCTGTGATAGGAGGGGTAGCGAGGCACATATTTGTATTGTTGCTACTAAGGGTAAAATGGCAGGGTTTGATCATATTTATTGGTTTTATTATATCTAAATTATATCGCCATACTTCTTGCATTACTCTTTTTGTCACGAACTTAATACCTAGAGAGTCAAGCATATAAGCGGTCTCGAAATGGAGTAATAGTCGTAGATGTCGAATCATTTTGTTCTACTTGTCATGGACGTAATGTCCATGTAGGGATCATGCCATGAATAACATCTTAACTTTGTGCTTTTCTATCAATTACCCAACAGTAATTTGTGTACCCATTGTATGCTATGTTCTTGAGAGAGATGCCTCTAGTGAAAACTATGACCCTAGATCTATTTTAATCATATTACTAAAACCCTAAATACCTTGCTGTAATTTAATATCTTTTATTATACTTTGCAATTTATATTTCTCCTACTATCACATCCGATCCTTGTAATTAACGAGTACAAGGGGATTGACAACCCTCTTGTCCGTGTTGGGTGCAAGTATTTTCTTTGTGTGTGTAGTTACTGCTAAAGGTAGTTTGCGTCGATCTCCTATTGGTTCGATAACCCTGGTTCTCCACTGAGGGAAATGCTATCGGCTACTATCACTAAAAAACACTTTCATGATGATACACGTTTGTCAAAGTAGGTCACGTTTTCTGTGATGCATGTACATCAGTGACGATTTTATGATAGAATGAAGATAGTCATACATGTGCTATCGTAGAAGTCTTCCATGATGATGGGCCTCTAACCCCTCGTTGGTTACCCCAAGTGGAAGGTGTGAGATGCAGTGTTGTGGAAGTTTTTCCCTTAGCAAAGATGCCAAGGATCGAATCCCCAGAGACTCCTAGGTTCAACAAGTAGGTGTCAACTGCTAACGACGCCAGATATTAGCAATCAACGTGGACCTGCACACAAATACAAATAACTTTGCTCCCAACGAGTACAGAGAGGTTGTCAATCCCTCCAGCCTTGTAGTTCACAAAGGGTTAAACGCAAATGATAGTAGTGATAGATAATGTTTGCAATAGTAAGTAATAGAGAAAAGTAAATAGCGGATGTGATCAATGATGGTAATATGGACCGGAGTCTCATGATGTTCACTAGTGATGTCTCTCTCCCAAAAGACGATAAAACAGCTATGTGAGGTAAACGAATTACAGCTGGGCAATTGACAGGACAACGAACGCAAACCAATGCTGACTACATTGCAAGAAAGGTTGAGGTTCAAAGCATGGGCGGTACGCCAAAGTAAGTAGACCAAAATCCATCAATATCTACTACTAATCATCCACCTTGAGATATCTATCCAGAACATCTCGCTGGTATTAAGTTGCGAGCCCCACCCATAGTGTAAACTCAATGCAACAGACAACTGCATTAAAAGAACTTTGCGTAAAGTAAACAATCCTTGCACCCGCGGGCACAAGCACCGTTGTTTTCCCCCTTGTGGCAACAACACATCCCCTAGACTCATGTTTCTGTCTCTCAAGCTAGTCATCGAGGGGCATGAACCCACAATCGAGCATAACGTTCCCTCTTGGAGTCACTACCCATTACTTGGCCAAAGCAATAAATAACAACGGAGAACATGCAAGAATTACTTATGAACATAAATATAAAAGAGGTAGATCAAATATATTACTCAAGAACAATCTGAACATAATCTCATAATCCATCGGATCCCAGCAAACTCATCATAGCAACAACATAAGGATTACATATGTGCCTCGATCATGTAGGGCAGCTCACGAGGACTAATTAGTGAAGCACAAGAACGGGAGGAGAACATCACATAGCTACTGGTCATGGACTCATGGTCCAAGGGAGACTACTCACAACTCATCCGGGAGGCGTCCATGGTGGTGGAGAGGCTCCCGGTGGTGATCCTCCCCTCCGGCAGGGTGCCGGGAAGAGTTCTCCTGGTGCTCCCGATCTTGGAAGCGGCGGCGGCGGCGGAACATAGATGAGATCGCGAAAAAGAGTTTCCGTCCCGAGGGTTTCGAAGGACGCTCTAAATATATGCCAAAGGGGGGCACCAGACGGGGCTCGGGGGGCCCAGGCGCCCCCCCGGCGCGGCCCGGGGGGGGGGGGGGGCGCCGCCAGGGCGCCTGGAGCCCTGGTGGCCCCCCCGGCTGTCCTTCGGGCGCAAGATAGGTTCTGGAAGCTGATTTTTTATATAATTTTTCTGGATTTTTCCTGGTAGTTCTCGTAATGTGAAAACCTGAAATACAAAAACAGCCGAAAATAGAAACTGGCACTGGGGTGCACTGGATTAGTAGGTTAGTCCAAATATGATCAAAAGTGTATGGAAGTGTATAAATATCATAGCAATATCACCCAAAAGTGGCATGGAGCAAGCAGAAATTATAGATACGTTTTGGACGTATCAACATCCCCAAGCTTAATTCCTGCTCGTCCTCGAGTAGGTAAATGATAACAAGAATAATTTCTGTGGTGACATGCTATTAACCATATAGGACTTATTCATAGTCATATGACAAAAGCTTACTGAGACAATGATTCTACAGTAATTAAGTTGCCTCATGAGAAAATCACAAATGACTGAAAGTTTTACAATATGAAACTGAAACATCAAATAGATTTGCAATGAACATGATGTGAAAATATGATAAAGTGATATCTAGCTTGCCCCCTTTAGTGAAGCAAAACATAAATGCAGGGGCACCTTCAAGGTTTAAGTGATGACTAGATACAATGATTTCAAAATAAACGATATCACAATCATGCAAAAGACAATGCTACTTTGGGACAATGCACATTACACTCAGAATGACAATCATGATCTCAGTAGTTGGTGCTTGAAGAAAGAAGGTGGAGACTCAACATAAAAGTAAAAGAATGGTTATGTGCTAGCGCTTTCTATTTTGAAAACATAGAAGCAATTTTGTCAACGGTAGTAGTACTTCATATGTGTCATGCATAAGACATCCTATAAGTTGCAAGCCTCATGCATCGGATACCAATAGTGCCCGCACCTTGTCCTAATTAGCTCGGATTTCCATGGGTTATCATTGCATTACATATGTTTCAACCAAGTGTCACAAAGGGGTACCTCTATGCCACCTGTACAAAGGTCCAAGGAGATAAATCGCATTTGATTTCTCGTTTTTGATAGATCTCAACTTGAGGACATCCATACCGAGACAACATAGAAAATAGATGATGGACTCCTCTTAAATGCATAAGCATATTCTCATAAGAGATTGAGGATTAATGTCCAAGCTAAAACTTCCACCATGATACATGGCTTTGGTTGGCGGCCCAATGTTCTTCTCTAACAATATGCATACTCATTCAACCCATGGCAAATCACCCTTACTTCAGACAAGACGAACATGCATAGCAACTCACATGATATTCAACAAAAGTGTGACAGTTGATGGCGTCCCCAGAAGCATGGTTACCGCTCAGCAAGCAACTTATAAGAAATAAGATACATAAGCAACATATTCTTTACCACAATAGTTTTTAAGCTACTTTCCCATGAGCTATGTATTGCAAAGTTAGTTCGCTTAGTACAGGTGGAGGTTAGCAAAAGACTGGGAGCGACCAACTAAGAGAGCAATGACGGTCATAATCATGCAGAGCGACAAAGCAATATTGAATCAGGCATGGTAGTTATATCGCTACTCAGAAATAAAAGATCATCAAGGCTTGACAGACTTTCTTTACAGTCTTAAATATGCGTGAGCATACGCCAAGTCAATCAAAATAAATTCTCGAAGGAAGATTTTACTAGGCCATACCACATCATAGGCAAACAAATCAAGTTGGTACTCCAATAACACATTGGGAATCCCCCAGCTATTTGAGATTAACCATAAGAAAACCTGAACTACTAAGCGCCATCATGCACGTAGCATCTTTATCATAGACATATTAACCAATGCAACGGAAGCAAACTCTCTTAATAAAGTGAGCATGATAATTAAAGAGAGTTCAAGCAACCAACTAAACAAAAGCTCTTTGAAAAGATAAGCATGAATACTAAGAGCAGAGCATGATAGTAGCTATTTAAAAGACGAAGAACACACACAGCAAGGATAGACATGAAAATTCCATGTTATGTTCTAGGTAGAAGTGGAGCGTGTTTCTCTCCCACATAAAGAACGCTGAGTTCCGACTCTTTATGAAAAACTAAAAAGAAAACTAGAAGCAAGACGCTCCAAGCATAGCACATAACACATGAAGTGATAAAAATATAGTGGAACGAAAGACGAACTGATAATGTTGATGGAGAAGGGGATGCACGGGGGCATCCCCAAGCTTAGACGCTTGAGTCTCCTTGAATATTTCTTGGGGGTGCACGGGGGCATCCCCAAGCTTGAGTGCTTGACACTCCTGAATCTTTTTATCATCTTCCCTCGCACACTTGAAAACTCCCTTCATACATAACTCATTATAATCTGATTAGCGAGGTTAGTACCCTTAATAAAATAATTGCACCTTGCTGGAAATAAAGATATTCTTGAAGTTCTACTGTTTATCAAGATTGCCAAAAGGTTTTTGCAAAGAAAAAGCAAGCTCTTGGTTTGCAAAATGAAGGAAAGGCAAAACAGGACAGAATCTGTGAAAAACAGAACAGCAGGTAGTAATTGATTTGTTCGGGATACTTCTGCAACTCAAATAAAAAAACTCAGAACAGACGCACGATAGACAATTATATAGAGAACGCTGTCGGAAAAATTCAGACCAAAAAGATTATCTGGTGATTTTATACGAATTTTTCTATCCAAGGACAGAATCTGTTTCCTGGACAGCACCTCACAACTTTTGAACTTTCTAGCAATCAGAGGCTATACTTGGCACAAATATGAAAAGCAAAGATACAATGATGATGCTACTGTAGTAAACAACATCATGACACAACAAAAGCAAAATAAATTTTTTATTCATGTGGGCTGCCTCCCAAAAGCGCTTTCTTTTATGCCTTTAAGCTAGGCATAATGCATAGAGATCAAGTTTTATCAAGAGTAAAAGAATAGCTAGCCCGTACAACGGACTCAAAAGGTAACTTGATCTTATTTCGAGGGAAGTGTTCCATCCCTTTCTTGAGAGGAAACTGAAATTTTATATTACCCTCTTTCATGTCAATGATAGCACCAACGGTGCGTAAAAAGGGACGTCCCAAAATAATTGGACATGAAGGATCACATTCAATATCCATAATAGTGAAATCAACGGGAACATAATTATCATTGACAACAATAAGAACATCGTCGATCCTCCCCAAAGGTTTCTTTATGGAAGAATCAACAAGACGAACACCAAAAGAACAAGAATCATAAGGTTTCAATTTAAGCATATCGTATATTCTTTTGGGCATAACAGAGGTACTAGCACCAACATCACATAATGCATAACAAGAGAAGTCATTCAATTTAATTTTTATCATAGTATCCCAACCATCCTCTAGCTTCCTAGGTATGGAGGCTTCTACTCTAAGTTTCTCCTCCCTAGCTTTGATGAGAGCATTAGTGATATGCTCTGTGAAGGCAAGATTAAGCGTGCTAGTGTGGGGATCTCTAGACATCTTGTGAAGGAAATCAATAACTTCGGTAAGAGTGCAATTATCAAAATCAAGGTCACGAGCATCAAGTAAAGTGGTAGTGGTGTCCTTTAGGTTCATTTGTTTGGTAGTTTCTATAGTCATAGCATCACCATTAATAGGTCCAATGGGACCAGGAGTACATTGGGTGCTAAGAGTTTGAACATCCTCAACAACTTGGATAGTAGCAACAGTGTGGTGGGTAGGAAGGCTCTTAATTCTATCTTCTTCCTCCCTTTCTCTAGCCCATCTCTCTTTAAGCTTAGCCATCATCCTAATGTTTTCATTAATTTGCACTTGAATAGCATTTATAGGAGTGACTTCCCTCTCCTCAAGAGGAGAAGTTTTAATTTTTAGCAATTTTACCTCATTGGCTAAATGGTCTACCTTAAAAGAGAGATCATCTAGTTTATGTAGTTTTTCTTCTACACTCTTATTAAAGGCTTTTTGGGTAGTGATGAAATCTTTAAGCATAGTCTCTAGTTCAGTAGTGGAGTTCTTGGTGATAGGATAAGCATTATTGTTCCCATAAGAGTTAGAGGGGAATGGTCTAGGATTGTTACCAAAGTTACTCCTATAAGCATTGTTGTTAAAATTGTTTCTAGAGATAAAGTTCACATCTACTTGTTCTTGAGCAATCAAAGAATTTAAAGGAACATCACAAGGATCAACAGAAGATTGATTCGAAAGCAGAGACATGATCAAGTCAACTTTTTCATTAAGGGAGGAGATCTCCTCGGCAGAGTTTACCTTCCTACCTGCTGGAGCGCGTTCGGTGTGCCATTGGGAATACTTGGTCATCATCTCATCGAGAAGCTTCGTGGCAGCACCAAGTGTAGTTGACATAAAAGTTCCTCCGCGAGGTAAAGTTCAAGCCTGCATAAAAAGTTTGGATAACCATCCAAGTAGTCAAACCGTGAGTAGGGCAGTTCTTGATAAGAGATTTCATACGTTCCCAAGCTTGGGCAACGTGTTCATTATCCAATTGTTTAAAATTCATTATGTTACTTCTAAGTTGGATAATTTTAGCAGGTGGATAGTATTTTCCAATAAAAGCATCTTTGCACTTGTCCCATGAATCTATGCTATTTCTAGGCAAAGACTGAAACCAAATTTTAGCTCCTCCTCTCAAGGAGAAAGGAAAAAGCTTAAGCTTAACAATATTACCATCTATTTCGTGGTACTTTTGCATATCACAAAGTTCAACAAAGTTGTTTAAGTGTAAAGCAGCATCATCTCCAGCACCGGAGAATTGATCTTTCATGACTAAGTTAAGTAAAGCAGGTTTAATTTCATATGAAGGTGCTGAAGTGGCAGGTGTAGTGATAGGTGTGCTGATAAAGTCATCGTTGTTGTGACTAGTGAAGTCACACAACTTGGTGTTCTCGGTGGAACCCATAGTAGCAAGCAAGCAAGATAACTATTTTTGTGATTTTCGATAAAAGGTACTAAAGCAAAAACTGAAAGGTAAACTAACAAGACTAAAAAGCAAAGGTAAAAGATAGCTTGCAACTCCCCTATCCTGAAGAGTGGAGTCCCCGGCAACGGCGCCAGAAAAACTCCTTGATGGGCCTCTAACCCCTCGTTGGTTACCCCAAGTGGAAGGTGTGAGATGCAGTGTTGTGGAAGTTTTTCCCTTAGCAAAGATGCCAAGGATCGAATCCCCAGAGACTCCTAGGTTCAACAAGTAGGTGTCAACTGCTAACGGCGCCAGATATTAGCAATCAACGTGGACCTGCACACAGATACAAATAACTTTGCTCCCAACGAGTACAGAGAGGTTGTCAATCCCTCCGGCCTTGTAGTTCACAAAGGGTTAAACACAAATGATAGTAGTGATAGATAATGTTTGCAATAGTAAGTAATAGCGAAAAGTAAATAGCGGATGTGATCAATGATGGTAATATGGACCGGAGTCTCATGATGTTCACTAGTGATGTCTCTCTCCCAAAAGACGATAAAATAGCTATGTGAGGTAAATGAATTGCAGGTGGGCAATTGACAGGACCACGAACGCAAACCAATGCTGACTACATTGCAAGAAAGGTTGAGGTTCAAAGCATGGGCGGTACGCCAAAGTAAGTAGACCGAAATCCATCAATATCTACTACTAATCATCCACCTTGAGATATCTATCCAGAACATCTCGCTGGTATTAAGTTGCGAGCCCCACCCATAGTGTAAACTCAATGCAACAGACAACTGCATTAAAAGAACTTTGCGTAAAGTAAACAATCCTTGCACCCGCGGGCACAAGCACCGTTGTTTTCCCCCTTGTGGCAACAGCACATCCCCTAGACTCATGTTTCTGTCACTCAAGCTAGTCATCGAGGGGCATGAACCCACAATCGAGCATAACGTTCCCTCTTGGAGTCACTACCCATTACTTGGCCAAAGCAATAAATAACAACGGAGAACATGCAAGAATTACTTATGAACATAAATATAAAAGAGGTAGATCAAATATATTACTCAAGAACAATCTGAACATAATCTCATAATCCATCGGATCCCAGCAAACTCATCATAGCAACAACATAAGGATTACATATGTGCCTCGATCATGTAGGGCAGCTCACGAGGACTAATTAGTGAAGCACAAGAACGGGAGGAGAACATCACATAGCTACTGGTCATGGACTCATGGTCCAAGGGAGACTACTCACAACTCATCCGGGAGGCGTCCATGGTGGTGGAGAGGCTCCGGGTGGTGATCCTCCCCTCCGGCAGGGTGCCGGGAAGAGTTCTCCTGGTGCTCCCGATCTTGGAAGCGGCGGCGGCGGAACAGAGATGAGATCGCGAAAAAGAGTTTCCGTCCCGAGGGTTTCGAAGGACGCTCTAAATATATGCCAAAGGGGGGCACCATACGGGGCTCGGGGGGCCCAGGCGCCCCCACCCGGCGCGGCCTAGGGGGGGGGGGGCGCCGCCAGGGCGCCTGGAGCCCTGGTGCCCCCCGGCTGTCCTTCGGGCGCAAGGTAGGTTCTGGAACGCTGATTTTTTATATAATTTTTCTGGATTTTTCCTGGCAGTTCTCGTAATGTGAAAACCTGAAATACAAAAACAGCCGAAAACAGAAACTGGCACTGGGGTGCACTGGATTAGTAGGTTAGTCCAAATATGATCAAAAGTGTATGGAAGTGTATAAATATCATAGCAATATCACCCAAAAGTGGCATGGAGCAAGCAGAAATTATAGATACGTTTTGGACATATCAGATGACAATACTCAAATTATCATCACAAAAGTTTCGACTTACATTATGAAAAATGGCGTGTCATGGAGGTTTTTTCATCATGGGTAACCAACATGTGGGATCCACCATAATGGGTCATCATTAAGCTATTGGGTCCTGTTTTAGATCCATTAACCCACTAACAGCCAGGACCAATAGAAACGTTCCATGCGTAAATTTCTTATTGGTCAAAGGAACCACGTGCCAGCTCGGTGTTGCGAGAGATGTTATCCATTCAATGGAGGAGAGGCTCCTATGATACATCAACATGTGGCATGACCCAACAACTGCCGATTTATATCAAAAAGGCCAGCCCATCTGACTTGGTCCAAAGTTAGCGGGTCGACCTATGAAAATCCTATTAATGACCTGTTCGCATATAGCCCACTTATGACCCGGGAGCTCAAGAACCTTTATGGCCTTTCCAAAGTCGGCCCTGTAGCGTCATTTGGGTCGTCCAATAGGATTCCAGCCCATTGTCACTTTCAGCCCATGTATGGCCATGACGTGTTTCAGCCCATATGAGGCCTTTTGTATATCTGTGCCATTTAACGTCCCGTGGTGATTCTGGCCCATAATGAATAGTAAATTGCTTTAGACCCATTAACGACGCCTTGTGATTCTGGCCCATAATGAATAGTAAATTGCTTTGGATCCATTAATGACCCATGATTTAGTTGGTCCATTTCTAGCCCGTGTTACCGTTCGGCCTTCTAAGGGCTATAAATTCTTCGGCTCACTTCTGGCCCTCGATTACTTATGGTCCGTTACTAGCCTGTTCTGCTAATGGGCCAAATTCAACCCGTGGTTACAATCGGCCTGCTTGTGGCCTGTGAACCCATTGGCCCGTTTTCATCCCGTCATGTATTCCGGCCCATTTAACGACCCGCTATGCCTATCGATGGAATTAAGCGCATGCCATCTTTCGACTCATTATGGCCTGGGCCCATAAATGGATGATTTGATTTTGGCCCTTTTACGACCCATATTGCAGTCTGCTTTTAGCCCAAGAATAGTATGACCCATGTGGGGCCCATGAATCCTACGGCCCGTAGGAGGGCTATGTATCCTCACTACAAAAAAGACACATCCATGACACTATGGCTCGAACGATTTTTTTGTCATGCTTATGACACTTCTATGATGATAAATGTGACAAAAACATGTATCATCATAGATGTGGTGGGCTCCTACTTCCATGACAAAATCATGACAGGAATTGGGCTTTTCGTCCTGGGTGGGCCGAAGAGGCTCCTGCATGACATTCTTTGGGCTGTCCATGACAGGGAAAATCGTGGTAGAAACGAGGGCGAGGAAAATATTGGGGAGTTCCCAGTTATGATGGGTTGTCGGGTCCGAGAGATGCACTGTGGTTTGCGTGTTTCTCTCATACGCGCGTGTGCGCGAGGCGTTGGCTAACTGAACCCGTGCGAGGCATCCTCTTACTTAACCCGAGCGATTGCACTAGCTATGTTACTGAACCCGAGCGATCGATCCCTTGGCTGTGTTAACTGTACCCAAGCGATTCCTTCGCTGCTGACTGAACCCAAGCGGTTCATTCGCTGCTGCTGCTGCTAACTGAACCCGAGTGATCGATCACTAGTTGTTGCTGCTTACTGAAGTCGATCGAACCCCATGCGAGACGCAGTGATACGTCTCCAATGTATCTATAATTTTTGATTGTTCCATGAAATTGTATTATCAATCTTGGATGTTTTATATGCATTATCATGCCCCTTTATATCATTTTTTGGGACTAACCTATTAACCTAGTGCAATTTGCTGTTTTCCCCTTGTTTTTGTCTTTACAAAAATCAATACCAAACAGAGTCCAAATGGACCAAAACTTTTTGATGATTTTTCTTGGACCACAAGACACCCATGAAACTTCAGGGGGGGAGGCTAGGAGATCTACAAGGAGACGACAAGCTCGTAGGACGCGCCCTAGGGGGTGCCCTACAGACTTGTGGGCCTCTCGTGGCTCCCCTAACCCTAATTCTTCTTCTATAAATACCCAAATATAGCCCGAAGACCAGAGGGCACACCAAAAATACTTTTCCACCGCCGCAAGTTTTTTTCTTTGTGAGATCCCATCTAGGGACCTTTTCCGGTACTCTATTGGAGGGGGATTCAATCACGGAGGGAATCTACATCAACCTTGCCGCCCTTCTGATGATGCGTGAGAAGTTTACCACAGACCTATGAGTCCATGGCTAGTAACTAGATGGCTTCTTCTCTCTATTTGATCTTCAATACAATGTTCACCTTGATGTTCTTGGAGATCTATTCAATGCAATCTTTTTTTGCAGTGTGTTTGTTGAGATCCGACCAATTGTGGGTTTATGATCAGATTATCTATGAATATTATTTGAGTCTTCTCTGAACTCTTTTATGCATGATTGTCATAGCTTTGTATTTCTCTTCAATCTATAGATTTGGTTTGGCCAACTAGATTGATTTTCTTGCAATGGGATATGTGCTTTGTAATGGGTTCAATCTTTCGATGCTCAATCCCAGTGACAGAAAGGGACATGACACGTATTTGTATTTTTGCCCTTAAGGATAAAAATATGGGGTTTATTCATATTAATTGGATCTACCTCTCTACATCATGTCATCTTGCTTAAGGCATTACTTCGTTCTTGTTAACTTAATACATTAGATGCATGCTGGATAGCGGTCGATGTGTGAAGTAATAGTAGTAGATGTAGGCAGGAGTCAGTCTACTTGTCTCAGACATGATGCCTATATACATGATCATAGCCTTGGATATCGTCATAACCATGCGCTTTTATATCAATTGCTCAACAGTAATTTGTTCACCCATCATATGCTTTCTTCGAGAGAGAAGCCTCTAGTGAAAACTATGGCCCCCGGGTATATCTTTTATCATATTGCTTTCAGATCTATAAAATAAAAAACACAAAAATACTTTGCTGTAATTTATTTACCTTTATTTTATTTTCCCCTTTGATACATCTCGGTCGTATCTATAATTTTTGATTGTTTCGTGCCAATATTATTCAACTTTTACATACTTTTGGGAACAATTTATATGATTTATTTGGACTAACTTACTGATCTAGTGCCCAATGTCAGTTCCTATTTGTTGCATGTTTTTGTTTCACAGAAAATCCATATCAAACGAAGTCCAAACGCGATAAAAATTTACGAAGGATTATTTTGGAATATATATGATTTTTAGGTGGTGGAATCAACGCAAACGAGGGCCCACAGTGCCCAGAACCCACCAAGGTGCGCCACCAGGGCGCAGGCGCGCCCTGGTATCTTGTGCCCTCCTCGAACGTCGGTTGGGGTCCTTCTTCTAGTGCAAGAAAGCTAACTTATGGATAAAAATCGTGTTAAAATTTCAGCGCAATCAGAGTTACGAATCTCCGGGAATTTAAGAAACAGTGAAGGTCCAGATCTGGGGAACGCGAAACAGAAGAGGACAGAGATACATATCCAATCTCGGAGGGGCTCTCACCCCTCCCATGCCATGGAAGCCAAGGACCATAGGGGAAACCCTTCTCCCACCTAGGGAGGAGGCCAAGTAAGAAGAAGAAGGAGGGGGGCTCTCCCCCTCGTTTCCGGTGGCGCCGGAGTGCCGTCGGGGCAACGATCGGGACGTCGATCTACATCAACAATCTTGCTACCGTCAACACCAACTCTCCCCCCTCTATGCAGTAGTGTAACACCTTGTATCCCCGCTGTAATCTCTACTTAAACATGGTACTCAACTCCATATATTATTTCCCAATGATCTATGGTTATCCTATGATGTTTGAGTAGATCCGTTTTGTCCTGTGGGTTAATCATGATCTTGGTTGGTAAAAATTGTACATTTTATTTATGGTGCTGTCCTACGGTGCCCTCCGTTCTCGCGCAATCGTGAGGGCCCCCCGTTGTATGGTGTTTCAATATGTTCATGGTTCGCTTATGGTGGGTTGCGAGAGTGACAGAAGCTTAAACCCAAGTAAGTGGGGTATGACGTATGGGAGTAAAGAGGACTTGATACTTAATGCTATGGTTGGGTTTCATGACCTTAATGATCTTTAGTAGTTGCGGATGCTTGCTAGGGGTCCAATCATAAGTGCATATGAACCAAGTAGAGAAAGTATGTTAGCTCATGCCTCTCCCTCATATAAAATTGCAAGAATGATTACCGGTACTTGTTATCGATTGCCTAGGGACAAATAACTTTCTTGTTGACAAAAGCTATCCACTTTTATTATCTTGCAAAGTACTTCTAGTTTTATTCTTGCAAAGTGGTTCTAGCATCACACCTACAAAATAGTTTCATACTTGTTTTCGTGAAGCAAACGTCAAGTGTGCGTAGAGTTGTATCGGTGGTCGATAGAACTTGAGGGAATATTTGTTCTGCCTTTAGCTCCTCATTGGGTTCGACACTCTTATTTATTGAAGAAGGCTACAAACGATCCCCTATACTTGTGGGTTATCAGGACCTTTTTCTGGCGCCGTTGCCGTGGAGTTATAGCTTGGGGTGAATATTATCGTGTGTGCTTGTTTGCTTTATCACTAAGTAGTTTTTATTTCTGGTTCTAGGTTGTTCTCTATCTTTAGTCATGGATATGGAACACGAAACACCAAAAAAATAGTGGTACTTGCTGCTCATGGAGATGGGGAACCTCCTAAAACCCTCGATGCTCGTTATGTGAAAGATATTATGCACTACTTTGATAATCCTAAGAAAACCCCATTCAACTATATAATGGGAGTAACGTTGGATCAACATGAATACTTTAGGGATTATCGCTTGACTCACAAAGGGAATTTTTTATGGGATCAAATTCATATGTTGCATTGGTACGCTTATAATCTATGCTTTAGATATGATTATACTTGTTGTTATAGGATGAATGCTCCACACCTACCCTTTTCATGCAAGTTTAATGATAATGAAACCTTAGCTTCTTATGCTAATGGTATATATGATTATTATGATGTGGAACGAATAGAAGAATTTGTTGCTTTTAACGATGCTTATGAAATTGAATGTCTGTTTATAGAGTATGAAGATTGTGATGATGCTGTTTATATATCTCAAAATTTTGCTATATTTGAATATTACCATGAGAACTATGAATATAATGCCGATATTGATGCATTTCTTGAGAAAGTCTCCGCTATCCTAGAAGAGACTAATATTTTGCATGAGTCTATGGAAGAAGAAATTAATTACATTGTGAGCTCATTGGATGAAAAATATGAGGAAGAGAGCGAAGAACAAAAGGAGGAAGAGCGGATTGAGCACCCGTTCCCACCTTCTAATGAGAGCAACTCTTTATCCCATACATTCTTTAACTTCCCTTCGAATTTACCGAAGGATGAATGCTATGATAATTGCTATGATCCCGTTGATTCTTTTGAAATATCCCTTTTTGATGATGCTTGCCATGCTTGTGGCCAAGATGCAAATACGAATTATGCTTATGGAGATGAACTTGCTATTGTTCCTTATGTTAAGAATGAAATTGTTGCTATTGCACCCACGCATGATAGTCCTATTATCTTTTTGAATTCTCCAAACCACACTATATCAGAAAAGTTTGCACTTATTAAGGATTATATTGATGGATTGCCTTTTACCGTTGCACATGATAATTTTGATGTATGTAATATGCATGTGCTTGATGCTCCTACTTGCAATTATTATGAGAGAGGAACTACATCTCTGCCTCTCTATGTTTCCAACATGATAGAATTGCAAGAAACTGCTTATACTATGCATTGGCCTTTACTTGATGTGCATGAATTGTTCTTGTATGACATGCCTATGCATAGGAAGAGAGATAGACTTCTTAATTGCTTGATATATGTTGCTTTGTGCTCACTACTAAATGCCAAATCATTGCTAATTAAAATTGGCTTTGATATACCATGGGATCCGGGTGGATTCATTACTTGAGCACTACATGCCTAGCTTAATGGCTTTAAAGAAAGCGCTGCCAGGGAGACAACCCGGAAGTTTTAAAAAAAGAGTCATTTATTTTTGTTGAGTGCTTTTATAAAGTTTTTTGTAAAAAAAATAGAGGGCAACCTAAAGCTTTTTCAAAAAGAGAAGCGATTGAATGGTGATGCATTGCGGAAATGGGGGTCGACCTTGGACACTTGTGTTCATGCTTATGGAAACAATGTAGAATTTTTCATGAAAGTTCTCGCAAAAATAATTATCCCCTTGTACAATTCCATTGTATTATACAAATAATGTGCCAAGAGTTTCCTTTAGGATGATTAGATTACTTGTTGGTTTGTGCGGTGCAAAAACAGAAACTTTGGCTGTAGTGCTCAATTTTACATTTTTTACTGGAACGTCGAAAGGTTCTGAAACTTTTTGCACGGTCTTGCTATACAAATTGTTTATTGTTCCTGATTTTTTTCAGGATTTTTAGAGTTACATAAGTATGGTGGATGTTCAAATCTTTACAGATTGTCCTGTTTTCACAGATTGCTATTATAGCTTCATTATTTGCATATGTTCGAATTCTTGTTGAAGCCTCCTTGACTTGGGGCCATAGAATTGTGATAGCATACAGTGGTTAATGTTACTTTATAATTATACAATAATGTTAGAGCAGTACATGATGAGATTTCATTGATCATATGCACTAGCCCCGCCGCAAAAAGTTCGGTTAAGTTTTGTGTGGATGAAGTGTTCGAAGATCGAGGAGGGCTCGATGTGAGGAGAAGGAGAAGAGGCAAGAGCTCAAGCTTTGGGATGCCCAAGGCACCCCAAGTAAATATTCAAGGAGACTCAAGCGTAAGCTTGGGGATGCCCCGGAAGGCATCCCAAATTTCTTCAACAAGTATCGTTATGTTTTCAGATTCGTTTCATTCACATGATATGCGTAAATTCTTGGAGCGTCGTGTGCTTTTTATTTTTATTTTAATAAGGCACCATGCTGGTATGAGATAGTCCTTGGCAAATTTGTAGAATGCTCTTTGCACTTCAGTTATATCTTTTGAGTATGGCTTTATAGAATGCTTCATGTGCTTCACTCATATCACTTAAAGTTTGGATTGCGTGCTTCTCTTCACATAGAAAACCGATGTTTGTAAAATGCTCTTGTGCTTCATTTATATTTATTAGAGCATGATATTTTGTAGAAATAATTAAACTCTCTTGCTTCAGTTATATCTATTTAGAGAGTCAACATGAATTGGTCAATTGCATGGTTACTCATAAAATCCTACATAAAACTTATGGATCACTGAATATGATATGTTTGATTCCTTGCAATAGTTTTGCGATATAGAGATGATAATATGTGGGAGGTACTTGTGGATGATCGTGTTTAGTAAGATATTGGTGTTAAGGTTTGTGATTCCCGAAGCATGCACGTATAGTCTCTCGTTATGCCGGGAAGTTGGAGCACAATTTATCCTTGATTGTCTTATCTTTGGGTGAAGGTCGGGGGCACGCGATGGTTAACTCCTACAAACCTCCCCCCTATGAGCATGCGTAGAATTACTCTACTTAGAGGGCTAATAAACTTTTGCAATAAGTATGTGAGTTCTTTATGACTAATGTGAGTCCATGGATTATACGCACTCTCACCCTTTCATAATTGCTAGCCTCTCTTGTGCCGCGCAACTTTCGTCGGTGCATAAACTTTATTATACCTTCCTCAAAACAGCCACCATACCTACCTATTATGGCATTTCCATAGTCATTCCGAGATATATTGCCATGCACTTCCATCATATAATTGACTTGAGCATTCATTTTCATATTGCTTTTCATGATCGTAAGACAGCTAGCATGATATTTTCATGGCTTGTCCTTTTTTTTGATATCTTTGCTATGCTAGATCATTGCACATCTTGGTACACTGCCAAAGGCATTTATATAGAGTCATACTATGTCATAGGTATCGAGTTGTAATTTTTATTTCTTTTGAGTTATAAGTAAATAGAAGTGTGATGATCATCATTATCCATTATCAGAGCATGTCCTAGCGAGGAAAGGATGATGGAAACTATGATTCCCCCACAAGTCGGGATGAGACTCCGAACAATGAGAGAGAGAAAATATAAGAAAAAGAAAAAGAAATCAAAAAGAAAAAGGAAAAAAGGAAAAAAAAAAGAGAAGGGGCATGCTAGTTCCACACTTGTGCTTCAAAGTAGCACCATGTATTGCATATAGAGAGTCTCCTATGTTGTCACTTTCATATACTAGTGGGAATTTTTCATAGTAGAGTTTCATGCATACCCACTTAGTTTCATATTGAGCTTTCATACACTTATAGCTCTTAGTGCATCCGTTGCATGGCAATCCCTACTCCTCACATTGATATCAATTGATGGACATCTCCATAGTCCATTAGTTTTCCTAGTTGGTGTGAGACTTTCTTCCCTTCTTTTGTCTACTACCACCGCATTCCATTCCACCTATATTGCTATATCCATGGCTTGCGCTCATGTATTGTGTGAAAGTTGAAAATGCTGAAGCGCGTTAAAAAGTATGAACCAATTGCTTGGATGACACCGGGGTAGTACATG
This sequence comes from Secale cereale, assembly GCA_902687465.1. Lineage (NCBI taxonomy): Eukaryota > Viridiplantae > Streptophyta > Magnoliopsida > Poales > Poaceae > Secale > Secale cereale. The sequence goes on from LR738713.1 coordinate 495,443,152, forward strand.
ATTTATACTTTGAGCTGGGAAGACAGAGCATGAAAATACTATAAGATTTTGTAGGGATAACGTTCTTTAGCATTTGATATTATGAAAGACATGATTGTTTGTTGGGATGCCCAAGTATTGATGTCTTTATATCAAATTATAAACTATTGCTTTGAATCACTCATGTCTTAATATTCATGCCATGACTAGATATATGATCAAGTTTATACTAGGTAGCATTCCACATCAAAAATTATCTTTTTTATCATTTACCTACTCGAGGATGAGCAGGAATTAAGCTTGGGGATGCTGATACGTCTCCGTCGTATCTATAATTTTTGATTGTTTCATGCCAATATTATTCAACTTTTACATACTTCTGGCAACAGATTATATAATTTATTTGGACTAACTTACTGATCCAGTGCCCAGTGCCAGTTCCTGTTTGTTGCATGTTTTTGTTTCGCAGAAAATCCATATCAAACGAAGTCCAAACGCGATAAAAATTTACGGAGAATTATTTTGGAATATGTGTGATTTTTAGGAGGTGGAATCAACACAAACGGGAGCCCAAAGTGCCCATAACACACCAAGGCGCGCCACCAGGGCCCAGGCGTGCCCTCGTGTCTTGTGCCCTCCTCGAACATTGGTTGGGGCCCTTCTTCTTGCGCAAGAAAGCTAATTGATGATAAAAATCGTGTTACAATTTCAGCGCAATCGGAGTTACGGATCTCCGGATATTTAAGAAACGGTGAAGGGCCAGATCCAGGGAATGCGAAACAGAAGAGGACAGAGTGACAGATCCAATCTCGGAGGGGCTCTTGCCCCTCCCATGCCGTGGAAGCCAAGGACTAGAGGGGAAACTCTTCTCCCACCTAGGGAGGAGCCGGGGAAGAAGAAGAAGGAGGGGGTCTGCTACTTCTCAAGCTTGCGTTGTATTCCCTCGAAGAGGAAAGGGTGATGCAGCACAGTAGTGTAAGTATTTCCCTCAGTTTTTGAGAACCAATGTATAAATCCAGTAGGAGACCACGCGCGAGTCCCTCGCACCTGCACACACAAATAAGAACTTCGCAGCCAACACAATAAGGGGTTGTCAATCCCTTCACGGTCACTTACGAAAGTGAGATCTGATAGATAGGACATTATAATATTTTTGGTATTGTTGGTATAAGAACAGAAAGTAAAGAAAGTAAATAAGCAACGACAAAAGAAATTGAAGGTAAAGTAGATAAAGATAGACCCGGGGGCCATAGGTTTCACTAGTGGCTTCTCTCATGAAAGCAGAATTCTACGGTGGGTGAATAAATTACTGTCGAGCAATTGATAGAAAAGCGCATAGTTATGAGAATATCTAGGCATGATTATTATATATAGGCATCACGTCCGTAACAAGTAGACCAAAATGATTCTGCATCTAGTACTATTACTCCACACATCGACCGCTATCCAGCATGCATCTAGAGTATTAAGTTCATAAGAACAGAGTAATGCTTTGAGCAAGATGACATGATGTAGAGGGATAAACTCAAGAAATATGATATAAACCCTATCTTTTCATCCTCGATGGCAACAATACAATACGTGCCTTGCTGCCCCTGCTGTCACTAGGAAAGGGCACCACAAGATTGAACCCAAAGCCAAGCACTTCTCCCATTACAAGAACTATAGATCTAGTAGGCCAAAGCAAACCAATAATTCGAAGAGACTTGCAAGGATATTATAATCATACATAAAAGATTTCAGAAAAGAATCAAATATTGTTCATAGATAATCTTGATCATAAACCCACAATTCATCGGATCTCGACAAACACATCGCAAAAAGATTACATCGAATAGATCTCCTCGAAGATCAAGGAGAACTTTGTATTGAGATCCGGAAAGAGAGAAGAAGCCATCTAGCTGATAACTATGGACACGAAGGTCTGTGGTGAACTACTCACAACTCATTGGTGAGGCTATGGACTTGAGGTAGAAGCACTTAGTGATCGATCCCCCCTCCTGCGGAGCTCCGGAATAGGCCCCAAGATGGGATCTCACGGGAACAGAAGGTTGCGGTGGTGGAATTAGGGTTTTCTTTGTTGCCTCGATGTTTCAGGGTACGTGGATAAATATATATATAGGAGGAAGGAGGTCATTGGGGGAGCCAGAGGGGGCCCATGAGGGTGGGGGGCGCGCCTGCCCCCCCTGGGCGCGCCTTGGACCCTCGTGGCCGCCTCTCTCATTCCCTCGCGTGTACTCCAAGTCTTCTGTGAAGATACGGTTCCAAAAATCACTCTCCCGAAGGTTTCATTCCGTTTGGACTCCGTTTGATATTCCTTTTCTGCGAAACACTGAAATAGGCAAATAACAGCAATTTGCACCGGGCCTTGGGTCAGTAGGTTAGTCCCAGAAATAATATAAAAGTGTATAATAAAGCCCATTAAACATCCAAAATAGAATATATAATAGAATGGAACAATAAAAAATTATAGATACATTGGCGACGTATCAAGCATCCCCAAGCTTAATTCCTGCTCGTCCTCGAGTAGGTAAACGATAAAAATAGAATTTTTGATGTGGAATGCTAACTAACATAATTCTCAATGTAATTCTCTTTGTTGTGGCATGAATGTTCAGATCCGAAAGATTCAAGATAAAAGTCTATGTTGACATAAGAATAATAATACTTCAAGCATACTAACAAAGCAATCATGTCTTCTCAGAATAATATGGCCAAAGAAAGTTCATCCCTACAAAATCATATAGTTTGGTTATGCTCCATCTTCGTCGCACAAAATACTCCAATCATGCACAACCCCGGTTTCAGCCAAACATTTGTTTCATACCTTAATTTTTTCAAACTCTTTCAACTTTCACGTAATATATGAGCGTGAGCCATGGACATAGCACTATGTGGAATAGAGTGGTGGTTGTGGAGAAGACAAAAAGAGGAAGATGGTCTCACATAAACTAGGTGTATCGATGGCCTATGGAGATGCCCATCAATAGATATCAATGTGAGTGAGTAGGGATTGCCATGCAACGGATGCACTAGAGCTATAAATGTATGAAATCTCAACAAAAGAAACTAAGTGGGTGTGCATCCAACTTGCTTGCTCACGAAGACCGAGGGCATTTGAGGAAGCCCATCGTTGGAATATACAAGCCAAGTTATATAACGAAAATTCCCACTAGCATATGAAAGTGACTAAACAAGAGACTCTCTATCATGAAGATTATGGTGCTACTTTGAAGCAAAAGTGTGGACAAATATAGTAGCATTGTCCCTTTTTTCTTTTTTTTGGGCCTTTATTTTTTCTTTGGCCTTTCCTTCTTTTTTTTTCTTTGGGACAATGCTAATAATGATGATCATCACACTATACTGATTTACAACTTGATACTAGAACAAAGTATGACTCTATATGAATGCCTCCGGCAGTGTACCGGGATGTGCAATGAATCAAGAGTGACATGTATGAAAAATTATGCATGGTGGCCTAGCCACAAATACGATGTCAACTACATGATCATGCATGGCAATATGATAATGATGAAGCGTGTCATAGCAAACATAACGGTGGAAAGTTGCATGGCAATATATCTCGAAATGTCTATGGAAATGCCATGATAGATAGGTATGGTGGCTGTTTTGAGGAAGGTATATGGTGGGTGTATGGCACCGGCGAAAGCTGCGCGGTACAAGAGAGGCTAGCAATGGTGGAAGGGTGAGAGTGCTTATAATCCATGGACTCAGCAATTAGTCATAAAGAACTCACATACTTATTGCAAAAGTCTACAAGTCATCAAAACAAAGTACTACACGCATGATCCTAGGGGAAGGGTTGGTAGGAGTAAACATCTCGCGATCCCGACCTCCACACAAAGGATGACACTCAATGAAATACCTCATGCTTCAAATTTGTCACACAACGGTTACCATACGTGCATGCTATGGGATTTGCAAACCTTAACACAAGTATTTCTCAAATTCACAACTACTCTACTAGCATGACTCTAATATCACCATCCTCATATCTCAAGACAATCATCAAGTATCAAACTTTTCATAGTATTCAATGCACTTTATATGAATGTTTTTACTATACACATTTTGGATGCCTATCATATTAGGACTAGTTTTATAACCAAAGCACATCACCATTCTGTTCTAAAAGGCTCTCAAAAGGATATAAATGAAGCATGAGAGGTCAACAATTTCTACAAAATAAAACCACCACCGTGCCCTAAAAGATATAAGTGAAGCACTAGAGCAAAACTATCTAGCTCAAAAGATATAAGTGAAGCACATAGAGTATTCTAATAAATTTTAAACCACATTTATCTCTCTCAAAAGGTGTGTCCAGCAAGGAAGATTGTGGCAAAATAAAAAGCAAAGACTCAATTCATACATGATGCTCCAAGCAAAACACATATAATGTGGTGAATAAAAATATAGTCCCGAGTATAGTTACCGATAGATGAAGACGAAAGAGGGGATGCCTTCCTGGGGCATCCCCAAGCTTAGGCTTTTGGTTGTCCTTGAATTTTACCTTGGGGTGCCTTGGGCATCCCCAATATTAGGGTCCTGCCACTCTTTGTTCCATAGTCCATCAAAACCATACTCAAAACTTGAAAACTTCAAACACAAAACTTAGCCAAAAATCTCGTGAACTCCGTTAGTATAAGAAAACAAACCACCACTCAAAGGTACTGTAATGAACTCATTCTTTGTTTATATTGGTGTGAAACCTACTCTATTCCAACTTCTCTATGATTCATACCCCCCGATACTACTCATAGATTTATCAAAATAGGCAAACAACACACGAAAAACAGAATCTATCAAAAAACATAATGGTCTGTAGTAATTTGTAACTTTCGAATAATTCTGTAACTCTAAAAAAAATTGAAATAAATTGGTAAACGTGAAGAATTTGTCTGTTAATCATCTGTCAAAAGAATCAACTAAAAAGCACTCTCCAGTAAAAATTAGAGCCAATCTCGTGAGCGCTAAAGTTTCTATGTTTTACAGCAAGATCACATCAACTTCACACAAGTCTTCCCAAAGGTTCGTCTTGGCACAAACACTAATTAAAACACAAAACCACATCTCAACTGAATCTAGATGCAATATTTATTCCTAAACAAAAGCAAAAACAAGAAAATAAAATTGTGCTGTCTCCCAACAAGCGCTATCGTTTAACGCCCCTAGCTAGGCACGATACAAGAGTAGATCTAGGTATTGCCATCTTTGGTAGGCAATCCATAAGTGGCTCTAATAATAGATTCATAAGGTAATCTGATTTTCTTTCTAGGAAAGTGTTCCATGCCTTTCCTTAACGGAAATTGGAATCTAACATTTCCTTCCTTCATATCAATAATTGCACCAATCATTCTAAGGAAAGGCCTACAAAGAATAATAGGACATGAAGGATTGCTATCTATATCAAGAACAATGAAATTTATGGGCACATAATTCCTATTGGCAACAATAAGAACATCATTAATCCTTCCCATAGGTTTCTTAATGGTAGAATCCGCAAGATGCAAATTTAAAGAACAATCATCAAGTTCATTGAAACCTAACATACCACATAGGGCTGGAAAATAAGCTCGAAGCTCGCGAGCTAAACAAGTAGCTCGTGACTCGGCTTGAATCGACTCGAACTCGAGGAATAACGAGTCGAGCCAAGCTTTAGTTTAAGATCGTTTATAGACCAAGTTAAACGAGCCAATCTGACGAGTACTCGTGTAACTCGTTAGGCTCGATACAAAAGATCTGCCACTCTCAATACAAAATAAGATCAGCCACTCAGCACCCTGCATCCCACGCGTACAATACAAGGTCTAGCTGTTGAAGGCCCAGCCACCGAGGAGACTCATGCGTTACAAGGAAATTACAATTGTTTAATGATGTGTGTGTTTAATATATACATAATCATTTTTATCATGTTTGAGGGTTTTATTACATATATTTAACGAGCTTAACAAGCTAAACGAGCCAGCTCACAAGTTAAACGAGTCGAGCCAATCTTGGGTTTGAGCTCGTTATAGTAATGAGTCGAGTCGAGCTAGCTCGTTAACGAAACGAGCTCTAGCGAGTCGAGCCGAGCTGGCTCGACTCGGCTCGAATTCCAGCCCTAATACCACACAAAGCTTTTGGAATTGTAGAAACACTTGCACCCAAATCACACAAAGCAAAGCATTCATGATCTTTAATTTTAATTTTAATAGTAGGTTCCCACTCATTATAAAGCTTTCTAGGGATAGAAACTTCTAATTCAAGTTTTTCTTCATAAGATTGCATCAAAGCATCAACTATGTCTTTGGTAAAAGCCTTATTTTGACTATAAGCATGCGGAGAATTTAGTACAGATTGCAACAAGGAAATATAATCTATTATTGAGCAATTATCATAATTGAATCCCTTGAAATCCAAAATAATGGGTTCATCACTATGCAAAGTTTTAATCTCTTCAATCCCTGTCGTGGAATTGTCACGGCAGATGTCCTAGTGTGAGGACTTAGTCGCGAGGCCAACCCATTTATGTGGTAGCTTGAGAGGGGTTGAGCGGAATCGAGAGATGCAATGCAAGACAAGGATTTAGACAGCTTCGGGCCCCGGGAAACATCATCCGGTAATAGCACTACATGCTGTTTGAGGCTAGATCTCATTATGACCCTCATGGTGTCGCCGGTAAACCGGCTCTTGGTGTCTAGCCCTAGAAATTGTTTCTTCTTGCTTGTTAGAACTTGTGAAAAACTTCTCCCTCTTTCGGGAGCCCTGCCCCTCCTTATATATGTTGAAGGGGCGGGTTACATGACTAGTCCTAGTAGGATTAGGATTACTCTATTACAAGGAGTCCTTGTCTTGCTTCCTTTGTAGGAGAATATTCCTTGTGCTTTCTTCATAAACCGGCCCACCATAACATGAATCGGCCTTCTGGGCCTTGGGCCTTGTCATCCGTGATCCACCCGCCGGGTTACCAGTGAATCGCCAAGTGTAAACCGTCTCAAGTAAACCGCCAAGTCCGGCCAGGTTATACTTCCGGCCGGGTTATGCCACGGGGTATATCCCCGACATTATCCCCCAGTTTAATTTGGATTTATCCATGTTAAACTTCATCCTTCTTGCATACATAAACACGAGAGCAAATTTGATAGCTTGTGCTTCGGGTTAAAATATTTTCTTGAACCGGTACCTGATCATCCTTAAATCCTTATCATTTTCTCCTTGCCATGATCTCATAGCAAATCTCCTTAGCAGATATGTTCAAGCATTACCAATACAAAAAATCCAGGCACTTCTTCCGAAAACTCCGGGTCAATAGACCTGCTTCATAATCAATTTTCTTGCAGAAGATATTTTGTAAATGAAGAATCCATTTGAATCGGCCTTCAATGCTCTGATTTGACAAACATATTGGTCTTCAAATATTCAACTGATATTCAGCCGCTAAGAATATGTAGAACTTGCCGGTTTATGATTGCCAAAATTGCCGATTTATAAAAACTGATGATCCTGGGTCATGACTGTTTATAAACTCCGAGTTATAATTGTTGCCAACGCCGGGTCACACAATTAATCTTCCCGATTTGCCCGAAACTGAGAATTTGAAGATGTTCCTCCTTTATATGCATATTGCCTGTAGCCCCCAAGTCTTAAGAGGAGAACATAGTGATAGATTAAGACATGTTTCAATATAAATGTTGCAACCTTGAAGAAATCCAAATTGTTCATCCCCGTCACTAGTAAAAATTGAATACTCCATACTATGTAGCCCCCAAGTGCCGGGTTGTCATGCTTGCAGCAACCTGGGACTTGTAATTGCCTGATGCTCAAAAAACTTAAATTGTTGACAGGAGCAATTGGCAGCCCCCAAGGGCCGGCTCATTACGATGTGATGAGTCGGGTCTTCAATAAGGTGAGAAAAAAATGACTTTGCATTAGCCCCCAAGTGTCATGGTGCATGCTTGCAGCGACATGAGACTTGTGTATTTGATGTAATCTCAACTTGCATAATGTAGCCCCCAAGTGTCGGGTTGTAAGCCTGCAACGACTCGGGACTATTCCTTCATTGTAGAATAAATCATACCCATTGATAAAATAATAGCCATTGCGCTAAAGCGACTTTGAAACCCTCAATCATAATATTGGTTATTGATAACCATAATAAAAATCCAGCCACGTTGGCTATTTGAAGATTTGAATAATATAACCCGGTTTGAAAACCGGCTCTAGTGATATTTGATCACACTGTTGGTTTTACCAAGCCAGTGTAGTAAAGATGATAACCCAATATTTGAACATTGGTGATTATCATAGACCGCCGGTTTATAAACAAACCGGGCCGGGTTTAAGAAACACCGGTCATTATCTTATCTCATACCGGCGACTTATAATCAAAAGCCAGGCCGGGTTAATAAACACCGGTCATTGTCTTATCTCATGCTGGTGACTTATAGTCAAAAGCCAGGACGGTTTAATAAACATTGGAGGGGCTTTCTTGATTTAGCCTTTCCTCACATGGGACAATGCTCTAATAATGATGATCATCACACTTTCATTGAATTACAACTCGATATTACAACTCGATACTAGAACAAAGTGTGACTCTATATGAATGCCTCCGGTGGCGTACCGGGATGTGCAAAGAATCAAGAGTTACATGTATAAAAAATTATGCATGGTGGCCTAGCCACAAATATGATGTCAACTACATGATCATGCATGGCAATATGACAACATGAAGCGTGTCATATGAACGGATCGGTGGAAAGTTGCATGGCAATATATCTCAGAATGGCTATGGAAATGCCATGATAGGTAGGTATGGTGGCTGTTTTGAGGAAGATATATGGTGGCTGTTTTGAGGAAGGTATACGGTGGGTGTATGGTACCGGCGAAAGTTGCGCGGTACAAGAGAGGCTAGCAATGGTGGAAGGGTGAGAGTGCGTATAATCCATGGACTCAACATTAGTCATAAGAACTCATATACTTATTGCAAAAATTTACGAGTCATCAAAACAAAGCATTCAACACATGCTCCTAGGGGGGAGGTTGGTAGGATTTAACCATCGCGCGCCCCCGACCTCCACACAAAGGATGACACTCTACAAATACCTCATGCTCTAACTTCGTCACATAGCGGTTCACCATACGTGCATGCTACGGGAATCACTAACCTTAACACAAGTTTTTCTCAATTTCATAATAACTTCACTAGCATGACTCTAATATCACTATCCTCGTATCTCAAAACAATTATCAAGCATCCAACTTCTCATCATATTCAATGCACTTAGTGTGAAAGTTTTTACTACATTGATCTTGGATGTCTATCATGTGAAGGCTAGTTCTATAGCCAAAGCACATTACCATGCTGTTTTATTAGACTTTCGAAAGGATATAAGTGAAGCATGAGAGATCAACAATTTCTACATAATATAATCACCACCGTGCTCTAAAAGATATAAGTGAAGAACTAGAGCAAAAACTATTCAACTGAAAAGATATAAGTGAAGCACATAGAGTGTTCTAACAATTCCTAGGCCATATTTAACTCTCTCAAGAAGGTGTGTCCAGCAAGGATAATTGTCGCAAACTAACAAGCAACGGATCAAATTATACATGACGCTCCAAGTAAAACACATATTATGTGGTGAATGAAAATATAGCTTCGAGTATTGTTACCGATAGATGAAGACGAAAGAGGGGATGCCTTCCCGGGGCATCCCCAAGCCTAGGCTCTTGGTTGATGCGGAGCATCCCAAGGTCATCTCCATGGACCTACCATCGCCTCACCAAGTACCCCAAGGACCAATGACACGTGCTCGTGCTAGAGTTCTCGAGACCGAGGTGACATCTCTCCTAGTCCAACTTCCACATGAATCTTGCGAGACATGGTTACTACCTCAGACGGATGTGCTTTGTGTGCTCAGGTATCAAGAAAACCCCATCAGAGAGGTTCAGGAAGATGGACACGTCCCCAAGTTCACGGATGTAGCATGGCACCGAGAGAAGCTGAGGAAGGTTCCAGGCCCCGGACATCCGGCACCCTGGCCCGGACATTCGGCCCCTAGACCAACATCCACAGAAGAGCCCACACAGCCGAAGCTACATGACCCGGACATTCGGCCCGGCAGGGCCCGGACATCCGGCCTCGGGTCCGGAAATCCGGTGCCACACCACAGAAGCTCACCGAGACTCGGCCCCGCTAGCCCGGACATCCGGCGCTTCTCCAACGCCCGGACATCCGGCCCGACCGCCGGACATCCGGCCCTGCCTGTGCGCAGCCACTTGGGTTTCGACCCGTGTATCCCTATTCCATCCCCTAGACTATAAGTACTCATTCCCCTCCTCTTTTCTAGGGTTAGCTTTTGGATAGCTCATTTGATACCTAGAGCCTTTGCTCATCTAGTGGTTCATCTCCTCGAGATTGACTGCGGTCCTCTTCGGAGAAGATCCACACGGATTCAAGACCTCCACTACGGAGAAGATCCTATGGGATACCCCGAAGACCTCCTTCCAGAGAAGACTATCGTTGTACTGCCATTGTTGACTATGGATCGTGTGTCTCGTTACGTATCGTGGATCTAGCACTTGTGTGACCATCTTTGTGTTGATTCGAGTGTTCCTCTTGTGTTTTCCCCGTGTTTCCCTTCGTGTTGGTCGTGTTCGTCGTGGGATCCTCTCCATTTCTTGAAAGATCGGCCTAGATCGGGTTGACCCCGCATCATATGGTATGATGAGCCTTGGTTTCTCACGAAATTGGAGCCCCTACCCCTATTTTCTAGCTTGATTTTGTTGTGTTCTTCCCTAATTTCGAAAATTCCCCATCAAAAATAGCCCCAATTCTTTTTTGTGATCTGTTGATTTGACGAGATTTTGTTGAATTTGTTCCATCGATTTTCTGTGCCACGAGTGGATCTAGCTTTTCCCCACCTTTTCCCCAATTTTGATCCGCAAAATCCGGCGAATTTTGGCCCGGGAAGTCATCTAGTGCACGGAGTTCATCAGGGCCTCGGGCACCCCGGACATCCGGCCCGTGCCCGGACATCCGACTTGGCCCGGACATCCGACTTGGCCCGGACATCCGGCCTCCCGCAGCCAAAACCCTCCCATCCGCCCCTCTTTGCACTTAGCCCCCGCCATTTTCGTTCGGTATCCCACCAAACCTTCCGCATACCACCACCTTTTCTGCAACCACCATAGCTTAACCGCTACGATTTTGACAATTTTGTCTCGCTTTGCCTTGGATACTTGAGTTGTGGTTTCACCATTTCCTTGGATGTTTAGGCTACCTTGGAATGGAACGACTTCGACAACACCACCGCTCACCCTCGGCAAGGACGGTAACATCGACGACACCTTGTTCATCCTACCTTGCAATTGCATTGTGACCCTATAGACCATTTTTGCGTAGCTTTCCCTTCGAGACTAGCCATTTGAGTATTGCCGGGCCACGACACTTGTGCACATTAGTGATATTCATAGATATTGCATACTACATCATCATATGTCCGTGTGACACAAGAGTGTCCCGCATACACAATAGCTACCTTGATCCAAGAAGCATGCATAAGTGGCCAAAGAAAGAGCTCACAAGCTTTTAAGCAAAAGAGCCACCCAAAGCTTATAAGCAAAAGAAAAATAACATCATACGCCTTGCATCAAAAGAGATCATATGAGATAGCCATACATCATATTGTGCTCAAGCATCGGCACATCATACACGCATAGTATACTTGTGGATAGGACGTCGTTACGTTTTGCCTCTTATAGGTCGTGCACAAGTGCGTATCCGCCTATTAAGCAATCGGTTAGCGTCTCTATAGTGTTGTGCAACAAGAGCATTTTCCATGGATTCCACATTTTCGCTCACCCTTGGTTGCACAACCACATTTATCTATCCGTGCGTGTGTTCCGTGTGCTACCTATTGCTTGTGATCTACTTGTTGCATGAGCAAATTGTGAATCATTTTCAACATAATTGAGTCACTTTGACAATTGCATTGAATTTGTGCCACCATCCTAACCAAGCTCTCTCAAAGCTTTACTTGTGTAGGTGTGAGAATCGACACGAAGTGGTACCAATAGTGCTATTTCCGGGTTACATTATTGAGTGATCATTGATCCATTTTCAACTTCGGTCAAGGTACAATTGGTATTGTCTTCGCCTTTCTCTCACACTATTTCTTATGATGATGGATAGGCCAAGTGCATCTAGCAACCCGCTCTTTGATGATCCTCGGAAATTGAACAACTACGTCACCAAACTACATCTGTTCGGTGTCCAACGAGCTCTACCTCAAGAGAGTCAAGCTATGCAAGAGCGCATTGACCAAGTCGCCGCCGACGCGCGACAATTTGAAGCAAGAACAAGAGAGCAATTCAACATCATCAACACCAACATGTCTATCCAATTCGACGAGCTACGAACCTTGGTAGTCAACCGACGCTCCTCATCCACATCTTCTCAAAGACGAAGCCGCTCAAGTCGTCATACTGACTACACGTCCGACTCAAGTACACCTACATCGAACACTCTTCGTCAAGCCGCACGTCAAGCTCGACATGACAACCGAAACCCACTTCATGACAAGAGTTCCCAAGAGCTATTTGAAGAACAATAAAGTCGACATCGTTAAAACCAAGCTACACTTGAACAAGCGCAAGAACGGCAATGACTACGCCAACAACAACAAGAGCGAGCATGTCAACACCAAGAAGAACAAGATGCCGAGGCTCAACGTCAAGCACAACAACGCCGAGAAGCTCAAGCTCTTGAGGCGCAACGAGCATTACGTGATTCCCATCGCAATGTGGCAACTCGCAATCGACACACTCGTCAAGAAGAGGAGTTCCATCGAGATGAGATGCAAGAGAGGCGCCATCAAGCACGAATGCAAGAAGAAGTTCCTCCTCAAGCGCGACAAGAGCAACAAGCTCAACAAGAACCACAAGCTCGACAAGTACACCATGACAATGACCATCTACTCCGCCAAGAGCAACATGAGATTGACAATCATCCAAATCAAGAACGCCCTCACAATAGGCAAGCAAACAATGAAGAGCATCGCTATGGCAAGCTTAAGTTCACCATGCCAAAGTTTTCCGGAAGCATTGATCCTGAAGACTACCTATCATGGGCATTGAAAGTTGACAAGATCTTTCGCCTACACAACTTTGATGAAGAAAAGAAGATTGCAATGGCGTCACTTGAGTTCCAAGATTATGTTCTCATTTGGTGGGAGCAAATCATAGAGAGAAGGGAAGCAAAAGGTGAACCTCCTATCACTACTTGGGCTCAAATGAAGGAAGTGATGAGAGCATGTTTCGTGCCAACACACTACAACTGTGACTTGTTCAAGAAGCTACAATTCCTCAAGCAAGGTACCAAGTCCGTTGAAGAGTACTACAAGGAGATGGAGATTGCCATGATAAGAGCCAACATCACGGAAGATGGAGAACAAACGATGGCGAGATTCTTGAATGGACTCAACTATCCTATCAAGAAGATTGCGGACTTTCAACCATACACCAATCTCCTTGAGCTAGTACACTAAGCCACCAAAGCGGAGCGACAAGTTCAAGAGGACTACAAGTACTCCAAGTTCAACTCCAAGAACTATGGCTCCTACAACCAAGTCTCAACGACTTCGGCTTCTCCTACCTCTACCAAGCCATCTACAAGCTTCGGTGACAAGTCAAGCTACAAGAATGCGACTACATCAAGTCGTCCACCTTCTAGGAACAACTTCAAGCGAAGAGCTTCTTCATCCACAACTCCTACCGCGGACAACTCAAAGACGAGTTCCATCAAATGTTTCAAGTGCCAAGGGCGAGGCCACAAGCTATTTGAGTGCAAGAACGTTCGTACCATGATCATCAATGATGACGGATCTTATGACTCAATGAGCGACAATGAGATGGAAGCCCTTGAACATGTAGCTATGCATAGTCAAGTGAATGAAGATGAAGACCATCAAGTGTTTTGTGACAATGACTCGAGTCACAATCTCGTTGTCTCCAAGGTCTTGACACTCCAACATCAATGAGATGACGATCAACGATGTCACATCTTCCATACCAAGGCCGGAATCAATGGACGCTCTGTCAAGGTTATCATCGATGGAGGAAGTTGTCATAACTTGGCAAGTGAAGAGCTATGCGACAAGCTCCAATTGGTCAAGACGAAGAACCCTTATCCCTACAAGGTCCAATGGCTTAACGACGCCGGAACTCTTCGAGTCGAGCACACCGTGCAAGTATCCTTCAAGATAGGCGCCTGCGAGGACACACTTGAGTGTGATGTGGTCCCTATGTCCGTGTGCCACCTTATTGTTGGACGACCATGGCAATACGATCATGGAGTCACACACAATGGACGGACCAACCATTACAGCTTCAAGATGAAGGGAAAAGAGTTCGTGCTACGCCCAATGTCACCAAGTCAAGTAGCCGCCGACAAACACATACATACCAACCATTGTGGAGAGAATGGTGAGAGAGTGAACCACCAAAAGGAGAGTGAGAGCCACAAGCCAAATACGAGCGACTCCACGATGAGCGACAAGAAACAACTAGTGCTATTTGCCACCAAAAGTGAGATGAGAGAAGTGTGTGAGAACCCCTCGAGTGTCTTTCACCTTGTGCTTTTATGCAAAGGGAAAGCAAAACCTACTAACACTTCACCACCTCTACATTTAGTGTTGTCTCAATTGTTGCAGGAATTCTCGGATGTCTTTCCCGATGAGATACCTCCGGGTCTACCTCCACTTTGCGACATCGAACACCGCATCGACCTCATACCCGGCGCACCACTTTCGAACAAGACTCCTTACCGCGTCAATCCCGAGGAAACCAAGGAGATACAACGGCAAGTGCAACAACTCATCAACAAAGGTCATGTACGTGAAAGCTTAAGCCCTTGTGCCGTTCCGGTTATTCTCGTCCCTAAGAAAGATGCAAGTTTCCGCATGTGTTCCGATTGTCGTCCGATAAATGCTATCACCGTTAGATACCGATACCCTATCCCACGTTTAGACGACATGCTTGATGAATTATGTGGTGCCACCATCTTTTCAAAAATTGATCTTAAAAGTGGCTACTACCAAATTCGAATCCAAGAGGGTGATGAGTGGAAAATGGCTTTCAAAACCAAGTTTGGGTTATATGAGTGGTTGGTCATGCCCATGGGCTTATCGGAAGCACCCGGCTCATTTATGCGTCTCATGCATTTCGTTCTGCGACCTTACATAGGCGTCTTTGTAGTGGTTTATTTTGATGACATCCTCGTCTTTAGCAAATCGCTTCAGGACCAAGTGACACACATCCGTATGGTTTTGCAAACCCTTCGGAAAGAGCGCTTATATGCTAACATGAATAAATGCACTTTTGGCGTTGACAAGGTCGTCTTCCTAGGATTTGCCATTTCTTCACAAGGTGTTC
Source organism: Secale cereale (assembly GCA_902687465.1). Lineage (NCBI taxonomy): Eukaryota > Viridiplantae > Streptophyta > Magnoliopsida > Poales > Poaceae > Secale > Secale cereale. Next base: position 495,458,566 of record LR738713.1, read on the forward strand.
ACGTTGATGAAACTAAAATTGAAGCAATTAAAACTTGGCCACAACCAACGAATCTCCTACAAGTGCGTAGTTTCCTTGGTTTAGCTGGTTTCTACCGACGTTTTGTGAAGGACTTTAGCACAATTGCTATGCCTCTACACGCCTTGAGCAATAAGAACGCACCCTTTATTTGGGGTCCTTCGCAAGACACCACGTTCAATGAGCTAAAAGCCTTGCTTACCCACGCACCACTTCTTTCCCTACCAAACATTGACAAACCTTTTGAGATCCATTGTGACACTAGTGGTACCGGCATTGGTGGCGTGCTAATGCAAGAGAAACGCCCAATTGTGTACTTTAGTGAGAAGCTTTCCGGAGCGCAACTTAACTACCCCATCTATGATAAAGAGCTTTATGCCTTGGTGAGAGTTTTGCGTGTTTGGGAACATTATCTTAGACCTCATGAGTTCATCCTTCATACGAACCATGAGACGCTCAAGTATCTCAAGGGTCAAACTAAGTTGAACAAGCGTCATGCTAAGTGGAGTGAGTTCATAGAGTCTTTTCCCTATGTCACCAAATACATCAAAGGCAAAGAGAATGTTGTAGCGGATGCACTTTCCCGCAAATGCATGATTGTTACACAACTTGAGTTGAATGTTATTGGCTTTGAGCACATAAAAGACTTATATGAGCATGATACTTTCTTTGCAAATCCTTATACTAAGTGTTTGACTCACACTTCTTGGGAATGCTACTACATAAAGGATGGATATCTTATGAGAGCTAACAAACTTTGCATTCCCGAGTCTTCGCTTCGTTTGCTCCTTTTGCATGAATCTCATGGAGGAGGACTCATGGGACACTTTGGACGCGACAAGACATTTTCTACGCTCTCCAAGAACTACTTTTGGCCCAAGATGCTCCATGACGTCTCACGCCTCACCAACCGATGCTCTACATGTCGCAAAGCTAAGTCAAAAGCTCAATCTCATGGTCTTTACACGCCACTTCCTATTCCATACCATCCATGGGAAGACATAAGCATGGACTTTGTACTTGGATTGCCTAGGACTCAAAATGGAAAGGATTCCGTGTTTGTTGTCGTAGATAGATTTTCTAAAATGGCTCATTTCATTCCTTGTAACAAGATCGACGATGCTTCACATGTGGCGGATCTCTTTTGTAGGGAAATCATTCATATACATGGAGTACCCAAGACTATTGTGTCGGATCGGGACGTCAAATTCTTGAGCTACTTTTGGAAGACTCTATGCGCCAAACTCGGCATCAAGCTCTTCTTCTCTTCGGCATATCATCCACAAACCGACGGCCAAACGGAGGTGACGAACCGCACACTTTCAACGCTTCTTCGCGTGTTGATCAAGAAGAACATCAAGGAATGGGAGCAATGCTTGCCCATCGTCGAGTACGCCTACAATCGCGCAAGACATTCGACTACCGGCAAGTCCCCTTTCGAGGTTGTCTACGGCTTCAACCCGTTGTCCCCATTGGACATCCTACCTCTACCTCTACAAGAGCGCATCAACATGGACGCAAGTGCACGAGCAAGCTATCTCAAGAAGGTGCATGAAGATACAAGGGAAACGATCGAGCGACAAGTACATTGCCTCACCACCAAGCTCAACGTCAACAAGGCACCAATGGTGTTCCAACCGAGAGATCTCCTATGGCTTCATCTTCGCAAGGACCGCTTCCCCAATGAGCGCAAATCCAAACTACTACCTCGCGCCGACGAACCCTTCAAGGTGCTAGCACGCTACAACAACAATGCCTACAAGATCGACATTCCACGCGACAAGTACAACGTGAGCGATACCTTCAACGTCAAGGACCTCTCTCCCTTCCATGGTGATGAAGATTTTGATCCGAGGTCGGATCTTTCCCAAGGGAGGGGATATGATGTGGAGCATCCCAAGGTCATCTCCATGGACCTGCCATCACCTCACCAAGTGCCCCAAGGACCAATGACACGTGCTCGTGCTAGAGCTCTCGAGACCGAGGTGACATCTCTCCTAGTCCAACTTCCACATGAATCTTGCGAGACATGGTTACTACCTCAGACGGATGTGCTTTGTGTGCTCAGGTATCAAGAAGACCCCATCAGAGAGGTTCAGGAAGATGGACACGTCCCTAAGTTCAGGGATGAAGCATGGCACCGCGGGAAGCTGAGGAAGGTTCCAGGCCCCGGACATCTGGCACCCTGGCCCGGGCATCCGGCCCCTGGACCAACATCCACAGAAGAGCCCACGCAGCCGAAGCTACACGGCCCGGACATCCGGCCTGGCAGGGCCCGGACATCCGGCCTCGGGCCCGAAAATCTGATGCCACACCACAAAAGCTCACCGAGACTCGGCCCCGCTAGCCCGGACATCCGACGCCTCTCCAACGCCCGGACATTCGGCCCGACCGCCGGACATCCGGCCCTGCCTTTGCGCAGTCACTTGGGTTTCGACCCGTGTATCCCTATTATGTCCCCTAGACTATAAGTACTCCTTCCCCTCCTCTTTTCTAGGGTTAGCTTTTGGATAGCTCATTTGATACCTAGAGCCTTTGCTCATCTAGTGGTTCATCTCCTCGAGAGTGACTGCGGCCCTCTTCGTAGAAGATCCACACGGATTCAAGACCCCCGCTACAGAGACGATCCTACGGGATACCCCCAAGACCTCCTTCCGGAGAAGACTATCGTTGTTGACTATGGATCGTGTGTCGCGTTATGTATCGTGGATCTAGCACTTGTGTGACCATCTTTGTGTTGATTCGAGTGTTCCTCTTGTGTTTTCCCTGCGTTTCCCTTCGTGTTCGTCGTGTTCGTCGTGGGATCCCCTCCATTTCGTGAAAGATCGGCCTAGATCGGGTTGACCCCGCATCATTGGCTGTCCTTGAATTTTACCTTGGGGTGCCTTGGGCATCCCCAAGCTTAGGCTCCTGCCACTCTTTGTTCCATAGTCCAGCAAAGCAATACTCAAAACTTGAAAACTTCACAACACAAAACTTAGACAAAAATCTCGTGAGCTCTTTTAGTATAAGAAAACAAACCACTACTCAAAGGTACTGCAATGAACTCATTCTTTGTTTATATTGGTGTTAAACCTACTGTATTCCAACTTCTCTATGATTCATATCCTCCAATACTACTGATAGATTCATCCAAATAAGCAAACAACACACGAAAAACAGAATCTGTCAAAAATAGAACAGTGTGTAGTAATCTGTGACTTTCGCATACTTCTGTAACTCCAAAAATTTGAAATAAATTGGTAAACGTGAGGAATTTGTCTATTAATCATCTGCAAAAAGAATCAACTAAATAGCACGCTCCAGTAAAATCTGGTGACTATTCTAGCGAGCGCTAACGATTCTGTTTTTCACAGCAAGATCATATAAACTTCACACAAGTCTTCCCAAAGGTTCTACTTGGCACAAACACTAATTAAAACACAAAACCACATCTAAACAGAAGCTAGATGAAATATTTATTCCTAAGGAGAAGCAAAAACCAAAAATATAAAATTGGGTTGCCTCCCAACAAGCGCTATCGTTATACGCCCCTAGCTAGGCACAATACTTGGATAGATCTTGGTATTGCCATCTTTGGAAGGCAATCCATAAGTGGCTCTCATAATAGATTCATATGGTAATTTGATTTTCTTTCTAGGAAAGTGTTCCATGCCTTTCCTTAACGGAAATTGGAATCTAATATATCCTTCATTCATAACAATAATTGCACCAATCATTCTAAGGAAAGGTCTACCAAGAATAATAGGACATGAAGGATTGCTATCTATATCCAGAACAATGAAATCTACGGGCACATAATTCCTATTGGCAACAATAAAAACATCATTAATCCTTCCCATAGGTTTCTTAATAGTGGAATCCGCAAGATGCAAAATTAAAGAACAATCATCAAGCTCATGGAAACCTAGCAAATCACACAAAGTTTTTGGGATAGTGGAGACACTTGCACCCAAATCACACAAAGCAAAGCACTCATGATCTTTTATTTTAATTTTAATAGTAGGTTCCCACTCATCATAAAGCTTTCTAGGGATAGAAACTCCCAATTCAAGTTTTTCTTCATAAGATTGCATCAAAGCATCAACTACGTGCATGGTAGAAGCTTTATTTTGACTATAAACATGCAGAGAGTTTAGTACGGATTGCAACAAGGAAATACAATCAATCAAAGAGCAATTATCATAATTGAATCCCTTGAAATCCAAAGTAGTGGGTTCATCACTATGCAAAGTTTTAATCTCTTCACTCCCACTTTTAACAATTTTAGCATCAAGATCTAAAAACTCCGAATCAATGGGATACCTTAAAGTAGACTCATCTCCAATCCTATCTTTCTCAGGATTCATACTAGAAAACAAGGATCTAATAAGAGACACATCAATAACTTTCAGATCTTCATCTTTATTTTCATGATAACAGGAAGAACACACTTTTATATAATTCTCTCTTTTAGCACGCATCCTAGCGGTTCTTTATTTGCATTCATCAATGGAAATTCTCATGGCTTTGAGAGACTCATTGATATCATGCTTATGTGGGATAGATCTAAGTTTCAAAGAATCAACATCAAGAGTAATTCTATTCACACTTCTAGCCAATTCATCAATCTTAAGCAATTTTTCTTCAAGCAAAGCATTGAAATTCTTTTGCGAATTCATAAACTCCTTAACACTAGTTTTAAATTCAGAAGGCATCTTTCCATAAGAGTTGTTGTAGGAATTTTCATAATTATTAGAGGAATTACTTGGAAAAGTCCTAGGATTAAAGTTTCCTCTAGAAGCATTGTTACCAAAATTATTCCTACCAACAAAATACACATCCAAAGATTCATTATTATTTTCAATCAAAGTGGACAAAGGCATATCATTAGGATCAGAAGAAGCACTCTTAGTAGCAAATAATTTCATAAGTTCATCCATCTTTACACTTAAAACACTAATCTCTTCAATAGCATGTACTTTTTTACTAGTAGATCTTTCGGCGTGCCATTGAGAATAATTAACCATAATATTATCTAGGAGTTTGGTAGCTTCTCCTAAGGTAGTTTCCTTGAAAGTGCCTCCTGCGGCCGAATCTAAAAGATTTCTAGAAGCAAAATTCAAGCTAGCATAAAAGTTTTGAATAATCATCCATAAGTTCAAACCATGTGTAGGGCAATTACGTACCATTAATTTCATTCTCTCTCAAGCTTGTGCAATATGCTCATGATCTAGTTGCTTAAAATTCATAATATCGTTTCTAAGAGATATGATCTTAGCAGGAGGGAAATACTTAGAGATAAAAGCATCTTTGCACTTATTCCACGAATCAATACTATTTTTTAGGCAAAGAGGAAAACCAAGTTTTAGCATGATCTCTAAGTGAAAACGGAAATAACTTCAATTTGGCAATATCGTTATCCATATCCCTTTTCTTTTGCATATCACACAAATCAACAAAGTTGTTGAGATGGGTAGCGGCATCTTCACTAGGAAGGCCGGAAAATTGATCTTTCATGACAAGATTCAACATAGCAGCATTTATCTCACAAGATTCAGCATCGGTAATAGGAGCAACCGGAGTGCTAATAAAATCATTATTATTGGTACTGGAGAAGTCACACAATTTGGTATTGTTTTGAGCCATAGTGACAAGCAAGCAATCCAACACACAAGCAAACAAGAAGCAAGCGAACGAAAAACACATGGCAAAAAGAAGGGCAAATAAAACGGCAATGGTGAAGTGGGGGAGAGGAAAATGAGAGGCTAATAAATGTAATGTGAAGGATAAGGGTTTGTGATAGGTACTTGGTATATGACTTTTGTGTAAGCCTCCCCGGCAACGGCGCCAGAAGTTCTTCTTGCTACTTCTCGACCTTGCGTTGTATTCCCTTGAAGAGGAAAGGGTGATGCAGCACAGTAGCGTAAGTATTTCCCTCAGTTTTTGAGAACCAAGGTATCAATCCAGTAGGAGACCACGCGCGAGTCCCTCGCACCTGTACAAACAAATAAGAACTTCACAGCCAACGCGATAAGGGGTTGTCAATCCCTTTACGTCCACTTACGAAAGTGAGATCTGATAGAGATGATAGTTTGACATTTTTGGTATTTTTGGATATAAGAACAGAAAGTAAAAGCGGAAAAGTAAAGTAGATTGTAGATTGATATGTTGAAAATAGACCCGGGGGCCATAGTTTTCTCTAGTGGCTTCTCTCATGATAGCGGTATTCTACGATGGGTAAACAAATTACTGTCGATTAATTGATAGAAAAGCGAATACTTATGAGACTATCTAGGCATGATCATTATATATACGCATCACGTCCGAAACAAGTAGACCGAAATGATTATGCATCTACTACTATTACTCCACACATCGACCGCTATCCAGTATGCATCTAGAGTATTAAGTTCATAAGAACAGAGTAACGCCTTAAGCAAGATGACATGATGTAGAGGGATAAACTCAAACATAGTGATATAAACCCCATCTTTTTATCCTCGATGGCAACAATACAATACGTGCCTTGCTGCCCCTACTCTCACTGGGAAAGGACACAGCAAGATTGAACCCAAAGCCAAGCACTTCTCCCATTGCAAGAACTATAGATCTAGTAGGCCAAACCAAACCAATAATTCGAAGAGACTTGCAAGGATATTATAATCATACATAAAGAGTTCAGAAAAGAACCAAATATTTCTCATAGATAATCTTGATCATAAACCCACAATTCATGGGATCTCGACAAACACACCGCAAAAGGAGATTACATCGAATAGATCTCCTCGAAGACCGAGGAGAACTTGGTATTGAGATCCAAAGAGAGAGAAGAAGCCATCTAGATACTAGCTATGGACCCGAAGGTCTGTGGTAAACTACTCACAACTCATGGTGAGGTGATGATGATGATGTAGAAGCACTCCGTGGAAGATCCCCCCTCCGGCGGAGCTGTGAAACAGGCCCCAAGATGGGATCTCACGGGAACAGAAGGTTGCGGTGGTGGAACTAGGGTTTTCTCTGTTGTTCTGATGGTTTCGGGGTACATGGATATATATAGGAAGAAGGAGGGCACCGGGGGCCAGACGTGGGGCCCACGAGGCAGGGGGTGCGCCCTATAGAGGGGGCGTGCGCCCCACCCTCGTGGACGCCACGTGTGCCCTACTTCGTGGTTCTCAAGTCTGTTGTGCGTATTTTGCTCCAAGAATATCTCTCCCAAATGTTTCATTCCGTTTGGACTCCGTTTGATATTCCTGTTCTGCAAAACCCTGAGATAGGAAAAAAAAACAGCAATCTGGACTGGGCCTTTGGGTTAATAGGTTAGTCACAAAAATAATATAAAAGTGTATAACAAAGCCCATTAAACATCCAAAACATCATAAATAATATCATGGAACAATAAAAAATTGTAGATACGTTGGAGACGTATCACCCATCGGTTGCATTGGTCTTATATCAACTCCAATGATGATTGAGTGAACCAGATGTGTGATTAGAGGGAATTGTCACATTGTTATTGCAGTACATGATCCTTTGCCAAAATTTCTCTTTGGTTTGGTCGGCCTGGACCGTGGCGTCGAGAGAGATCTTGAGCCAAGTTTCTCACAAAGCTTGGTCTTTATCGGTATTGTAATTACACAACCTACACCTCTTCTTGTTTAGTTCAATCTCCTCGACCACCACCTCGTCTTCTCTCGTTTGTGTCAGGACCCCGATCCTAAATCACACAGGTCTAGCTTGTAACACCTCATATCACTTTGCGGCCTCACGCACGGTATCCCCATGGGTGCCACCTTACCTGGCCCGGGACCGTTTGCGCATTTTGGCACACGTATATGATAGTGTCGCTAGCATCCATATGACAGAGAACCCGGGCCGACATGACTAGTTATAAACCAAAAGTGGCGCTAAATTACAGAGACATGCATACATGACCCAGCAACGAACGTGTCGGTCATCAAAGTATGAACCCAAGTCGTAGCAAGCTACAAGGACTTAAAGGAACAACGCGTGACATTTCCCCTAAGGGACAGACACAGGAACGAAGAAGGACACATGCCGGCCAGCCTAAGTGTTCCGGAGCAGTAGCAAGCTACCAAGGCTCAGTAGAAGCACTAGGAGACATTTCCCTGTAAGATAGGCTACCAGGGGTAAACAACTAGGTGTCGGATCCCACACATAGCAATACACATTACACGTATGCATAACATGCAAGTATGTGTTGTACAACATGGCATCACAACATACTCAACAACTCGTATAGATAAGGGCCCAGAAGAGCCATCATATCATTTATTACAAACAGAGGTCACATGACCCAACATACAGAGCATACATGCAACGGAAGCATAACATGTCTGAGTACAGACAACTACAAATGAAAAAGGCTGAGAAGCCTGACTATCTACAAGACCCTCCCAAGGATACAAGATCGTAGCTGAGGTAACAAGCTAAACGTCGAAGTCCACGCGGAACCACTAGTGAGACTGGAGTCTCTCTGCAAAAACATAAATTAAGCAAACGTGAGTACAAAGGTACTCAGCAAGACTTACATCAGAACTAGCTAAATATGCATCAGTATCAACAAAGGGGGTGGTGGAGTTTGACTGCAGCAAGCCAGCTTTGACTCGGTGGCTATCCTGAACTACGACTGCAAGTAACTCTTTTGAGGTGGCACACACGAGTCCACATAATCACTAATCAATACACCACTATGGATCCGCTCCCATCTCCCTATGAGAAGGCCATCCATAGCACTCACGCTTATCTTGCGTGTTTTAGAGTATCCACTTTCACTTGTCTATGAACTGTAAAGGTAACCCAGAAGTCCATTTTCGCGGACACGGCTATTCGAATAGATCATATATAACCCTGCAGGGGTGTACTTCTTCACACACGCTCTCGCCACTTACCGCCATGTACACGTCATGTATCGCGGCAACCTTCAAGCGGAAGCCTAGCGAGGGTGTCGGCCACGACCTGACTAACCACACAAGTCTCTCGTCCAGGTTTATCGCCTATTTGGGTTCCATCCATGGGGATATCCGGCCGTGGTGTCGCTCACGTCCCCAAACGATGTGTACTGGGTTCCCACATCACCAAACGGGCGACCGGTACACCGTGCCACGTACCTGCTGTGTCACAGCCCACCCCGAGGGTCAGCGCTGCGCACGACCTCCAATAAACTACAAACACCAGAAACTAATTGCAACTCCTGGACAGAGATCATGTTGATTAATAAGTCGAGAGAGTCAATTAAGGATCCCAATGTGTGGTAGTAGCTGTCTCATGGATCACAAACACAGAACTCAGTTCATGAGGACGGCTACAATGGGACAACCCACCATGTACTCCTACATGGCCTCTCATCGCTACCTTTACCAAATCATGTTCACACACTTAGCTCTCAACAATAGGATATGTTCACCACATTCCAATTCATACCTGATGAATCAGACCTGACACAACTCTAAGCAATAGCAGGCATAACCAGAAAGCATGAATGAGTAGGCACAACATGGCTCAAACAACTCCTACTCATGCTAGTGGTTTTCAACTATTTACTGTTGCAATGACGGGTCATGCAGAGGAAAGGGGTTCAACTACCGCAGCAGGTAACAGTTATGGCATTGTTGTCCTAATGCAGTATAAGAGAGCAAGAGCGAGAGAGTGGGATTGTATCGGAATGCCCAAAGAGGTTTTTCTTGCCTGGCACTTCTGAAGATAACATTGGGTCTTCATCGGTGTCATCGATCACATCGTCGGAACAACATCTACTGAGAGGGCACAAACCCCGGCAAACAAGAGAGAACACAATCAATGCATTGTGACAATATGATTTATGATCATGACATGGCAATATGTTGTTGATTGAGCAAATGCAACTAGCAACCATATTAAATGAAGTTGGTTTGAACCAAAGATTCAAATTCAAACTCCATATGTGATTATTTAAATGTCATTTAATTGATTTGACCTGATCAGCAGTTTAACTTTTTCAAACATGCATGAAACTACAATAAACAGATTCCTTGAATTTTTCTGATCATTTTTCATATATAATTTATTTTCATTGGAGTTATAGATTATTTTCTGTGATTTTTAGAAGTTTTGAATATTTTCTGAAATGAATAAGTCATTTCTGATTTATTTAAAATTCCAGAAAACACTTATTGCGTCTGCATGACGTCACTGTGATGTCAGCAGTCAACAGGGGCTGGTCCAGGTCAAACCTGACTAGTGGGTCCCACAGGTCAGTGTCACAGGTACTAATTAAAAAGTTTAACACTAACTAAAAGTTAACAGGGGCTGGGCCCCATGTGTCAGTGACTAACTAGCTAACCAAAAGTTAGTACTAACCTAGGTTAATTAGCAGGACGGCCCCACTTGTCATTGACCTAGGGGCCACTGTTAAAGGTCAAACAGGTCAAACCGACCGGCGGTTAGCCGCCGGCGGCAACAAGCACGACGGAGGGGCTCGGAAAACGCCCTCCGGCGACCAAATCAACGGCTGAGCCCATCTACGAGTAGCTGGAGCTCGCGCGCGTCGATTGGTGCCCTCAGCTTCGCCGGAGGTGGCCTAAAGTGATGGCGGCGACCTCAGACGCGGCGGCCGGTGTTCGGGTGATGAAGGAAACAGCGCTACAGACCTCTCCACGAGCAATGGATGGCCCTGTCCGATGCGCGGGAGTGCAAGGCGTGCAGTGGCGAGCTCGGGCGCAAGCTACGGTGGTTGTGTCCACGGCGGTGACTTGGCCGGCGGAGCCAAGCTCTCGGGTGCGGTGGTTAACTAGGCTAGGTGGAGCAAACGACCGCGGAGAGAGGGGAAATAGACAGGGGCTCACGGCGAAGGTAGTGGTGGCCTCGGCGAGCTTGAGGAAGCACTGGAGCGGGCACATGGCCGCTGGCGATCTCGGCGGACCGAGGTTGAAGAAGACAAAGACGGCGACGTTTCAGGGCTTCCGGCGTCGCCTGGCTTGGTGATGAGGTCGAGGACGAGGTGGCCGAGCTACTGGGCACGCCGAGGGGTCGAGGGGCAGGCTCTGGGTGCGGCAACGGCGAGCGGCGGCGACGACAGTGCTCGGGCTTGCGCGGGAGAGAGGGCCAGAGGAGAGGGAGGAGGTCCACCGAGGGAGGGAAGAGATGCAGGGGTCGAGGGGAGGGCGTGTCGCTCTCGTGTGCCTCCAGCGGCTAGCAGGCAAGCAGGAGGTGGCCGGCGCGTGCCAGCGTGCGGCGAGCACACGCCCTCCTGCCTACTGGCAGGAGGTTGAAGACGGTGGGGCGGCTGGGCTGGGCCAGCTACAGCGCTGGGTCACAGCTGGGCTGCACAGGATTTGGGTCAGCTAGGTAAGGCCCAGATAAGTCCCTCTCTCTTTTATTTGTTTCTGTTTTCTATTTTCTTTCTTTGTAAACTTTAGGGCTTTATTAAAAATGCCAGGGCATTTCCAAAAATCATGAAACCAAGCATGGCTACTGTTTAGAATAAATCCAACAGTAAACATTTTAGTTTATGATTATTTGAGCATTTAAAATAATATATAATATTTAAATGCCTAATGCAAAATAAGGTATGATTTAATTCAGTGCCCAAAATATTCCACAAAAATGTTCACTATTTTTGGTTTGGTCTCAAAGCCTTGCCAAAATTATTAACATTGATGAAGGTATTTTGGGTCATTGGAAATGATTTTATTCTTGACCCTAGTTGAATTCATTTGGTGCTAGGGTTTGAACATCCCCATTTCCAGTTTTCTGAGGAGATTAAACATGATGCACATGAAGACCAAGCAAGACAAGCAAGGGCTGGTCTAGGGCTGTGACAACTCACCCCCACTAAACAAGAATCTCATCCCGAGATTCAAGCGTAGGGTAAGAAATCAGAGAGGACACTAACTAACACAATCTTCACGATCCAACTGTCCTTCATATGAATGCTGATTGCTTGCCTCATGTTGATCCTGGCATCCTTGCTTTTGAGGTCTTTGTCCAACACGGTGACGATGAAAGAAACTCTACAAAATTGATCTTCTGAAAGTTCGAGCAACTCAAGATCAACTCATGGAGTGAGACGTTGAGACATCTCTTGAGCTGAGATACAAAGTACACCTCCAGGGGGATGAAGTGAAACAAACGATGAAGGTTCACCTAGTGGCAATAATTCCACACCTAAGAAGAGGGTGATCGAGGTCACTAGACGGGGAACCTTAGAGAAGGTGACTCATAGAATTATCCCCCTAAGTGGCAAACAGAATTACTTTTGATATAGAGATCATTGAGATTCCCTATACCAGCCTAAGGCAAACACAATCGATCGTTTGACGGAGTCCGAAGGAATGACATTCTCGGGCTAGAATGGATGATGTGGACTACCTTGTTGAAGACAACACAAGGGATGATTTTCGTTATCATCGGAAATGGATGGGACCCATGGCAAGTCCACTTCTGAAGATGATCATGAGCAGCAAGTGCTGAGAAGGGCAACCAATGGAAAAAAATGGCACGATGGTGGGTGCAAGCTGGGGATAAAATGCAAATGCTGGGAATGATTCTGGTAACTGGGGTGAATCCCAACAGTAGAGAGTAAATCTACTCTTGAAGGGTTATAGCATAACCAAGAACACTGGGAGCAATCCCGGTTAGTGTCGAGGATAACACCTAGTGCTTGTGCGTGCTCTCAAGAACTTGAGAATTCCCATAATCATCAAGGTTTTACAAATATCCGTGTCAAGGATCCTGGCAACACCACATACTACCATGATGAATAATGATGGACGATGCAGATGCAAAGGAAGATAACACTTTCTCAGATTTCACCTTAGCGGAGTCAAGGGGCAAAATCTGGATAATCGACCGAGAGACATTTAGCACTCCGCTTCTAATGTTCTCCTTGATGTGCTAGCGCAACCCATTTAGTAAAATGGTTTGGTACCTAGAACGTTAAGTAAAAGGTCGGACTTCAGGTGCACAAAAATCCATAAGGAACAACTAGGGAGTAAATCCTACGAAATCCTTATGGGGAGGTGGCCAACTTCTTCAATCAAGATACTACAACAATAGGTCTTCCGGCTGGGTGTGTTGGCCACGACATCCACTTTACCAATTATCGAGAGACCAATATTATAGTTCTTGGAAAATGCTCCAACCATCATATCTGCCTGAGATTCAGTTCTGGTTGGTGTCAGGATATTCCAGACTCATCGAGTCTAGAAAGAAAAATGAAAGTTTGCAACATAATTCCACGAGACGGCGTTGCGAGATTCTTGGGGAGTGAACTACGATAGCAAGCTCCAAAATATGAGCTAGTTCTGCTAAGTACCTGTGAACACGTTGTCCCAGACAAGCATGACCACATAGTAGTCTTATGATAAAATACTACCGAGTTCAGATTGGGAATCATCATTGAAGATAACGAAGTCTTATGCATGTCCGTCCGGGCCCTTCGGGATTAGCGCATGAACTTATTTTCTTTGAACAAATCAATCAGTGGCTTGGTGTGCTAGGAAATACCGATGGAATGGAGGTAGCTAATCTCTCAAGCCATAGTATACTTTGCACATGCATGAATGACTTGGAATGATTCCAGAGGAAGCAAAACTAACTTTCTTGAATTCATGGCGGCAACTTGCCCCTAATGCACGTGAACTGCGAGAAGTCACTTCTAGCACCAAACATATACCTCATGAATGCAACATGAAGGCAATGGTTACAAAGTTTACCAATACTAGATGGATGTTCAACACAATTCATGGAAAAGATAACAATGTTGCTGAGGTGCTCAACAACAATTCATCCCGATTTCCATATAATTGGAGTTCCACAATTGGGTGAACACGATGATAACATTAGTCAGACCAAAAGATATAATGGTGTATGCTCGAGGAGACAACCACGAGTAAGACAACATTACGACCACCGTTGGTTCTGATTTGATTTGACGATAACCCACACTCAAATCAAGGCTTGATAAGACAATAGATCCAACAATTGACCACGGCGATCAATCAATGAAGATATCATCTTTCTCCATCAAACACACAAACACAAGGATATCCCTTTGGCAATGAACTAGGTCAGGCAAGCTTTTATCTTCCAACTCTCCAAGTTGTCATTTAGCTTAATCGACTAGTTCGGGGTATCCAACACAGATTCTTGGAGAAAGGGTGGTTTTAGAGAGAATCGAGCTTGATCACGAGCTCAACATAACGGTCAGGGAGCAACCTGGTAATACTTCCGAGAAGATATTCAGAAAATCACGGACCACCGATATGTTACTAAGCTCGAGAACAATCTTGCTTTTCAGAGCAAGACGATATGATCAAATGAGCGAAGACTTAACAAAATCCTAACTCATCAATCAAGGAGTGCACCAGGAAAATGGACTAGGTAGCATGATTAACCTTAGGGTGATGATTCAAAAATCAACTCGCTAAGGATGAGGTTATTGTCCATTTAACTACCAAGCAACGGAGTTGCTAGGAGTATTGATTTCACACATCACAATTTACTTGTCGGTATTCCGGTTACAATAACACGGAGACCGAGGAATGAGCGATAATGGTGAGAAGTATCACCCTATCAAAAGTTCATAGGAGGTTGTGCAATTCCCAGGACATTCTTGACATAAGGATGGAAGAAGCTGTATTAGCATTCTCCATCTGCGAAGTACAACTTCTTTGACCCAATCCTGGATATGGATAAGGTACTGGAGTTTGTTTCTCCTAGTCATTCCAGAACAGAATGGCTTGACGGACCACAAGAGTAAAAGGCATCGATGAACACGAATGCACGACTACTCCTGACTATCAATTGATAGACGAGGGTCATAATACAACTAAAGGGGGACAACTCAAGGAACGTATGATTTTCTGAGTTGTGGATGCATAGATTAGTATGTTGAACCAAGTTCAACAAATTTCTTTCGGATAATCCATGCGGAGAGGTAGGACTGGCAGAGTCACAATATGATTGGAGTACTACTCAAGAGCACTCTAGTTGTGATCTTTTGGTTCAGAAGAACTTCTGCCATGATAGTTCATGGTATTGGAAGAACAATAACCACGGACCTCGAGGACTATCACAAGGTTACTAATATCCTAAAGGGACAAGCAAATGCTACCAACATGAAGTAGGTAGAATGAATCTTGGGTTCAATAACCCAGAAATAGAATGCCTACTAACTAAATGGCATCACGGGATGCTTTCGAGAATAATGGCCAGAATCATCACACTGGGAATATAAAGTATTGCTAGATTACTGGTGATCTTCTAAGACACCTAGGGTCATAGTAATAACTCCAACATATTTGTCGAGGTAACAGAATACCTCAACACACTGGTTAGTGTGGTTAATCTGGCCCAAAGGAGCTTCGGGAACAGGGAGGAAAGATTTGCAAATGCATCAGACTATTTAGAAACCTGGGATGACTCGGACAGCATAACGACTTTAAATGCTCAAAAATTACCCTTGAGACTCATGCACAAAGATAGCATAACCACTCAACATCATCATGTCAAGGTTCTGAGACCAACAGTTGAACAAGCAGAAGTAGTAGAAATTGAACTGAGGGTTGAAACCACATTAACGTGATCCTAATAAATAGAATGAGAATCCTAGTTCTTAATCCCCGTAGAAGAAGAAGGTGACTCAGATCAGAAGGTCATGGGGTAAAGGAGTAAAAAGAGCCTTACATTCCCTTCCACAATCAATTCCCTTATATAACTAAAGAATTTCTAGATACGACTTCGACCAGTTTGGCTTACTAATCCTACAGGCAGTCAGGCTCTGATACCAAAGCTGTCAGGACCACGATCCTAAGTCACATTGGTCTAGCCTGTAACACCTCATATCACTTTGCGGCCTCACGCACGGTATCCCCACGGGTGCCACCTTACCTGGCCCGGGACCGTTTGCGCATTTTGGCACACGTATATGATAGTGTCGCTAGCATCCATATGACAAAGAACCCGGGCCGACATGACTAGTTATAAACCAAAAGTGGCGCTAAATTACAGAGACAGGCATACATGACCCAGCAACGAACGTGTCGGTCATCAACCTATGAACCCAAGTCGTAGCAAGCTATAAGGACTTAAAGGAACAACGCGTGACATTTCCCCTAAGGGATAGACACGGGAACGAAGAAGGACACATGCCGGCCAGCCTAAGTGTTCCGGAGCAGTAGCAAGCTACCAAGGCTCAATGGAAGCACTAGGAGACATTTCCCTGTAAGATAGGCTACCAAGGGTAAACAACTAGGTGTCGGATCCCACACATAGCAATACACATTACACGTACGCATAACATGCAAGTATGTGTTGTACAACATGGCATCACAACATAACTCAACAACTCATATAGATAAGGGCCCAGAAGAGCCATCACAGCATTTATTACAAACAGAGGTCACATGACCCAACATACAGAGCATACAGGCAACGGAAGCATAACATGTCTGAGTACAGACAACTACAAATGAAAAAGGTTGAGAAGCCTGACTATCTACATAACCCTCCCAGGGTACAAGATCGTAGCTGAGGTAACAAGCTAAACGTCGAAGTCCACGCGGAACCACTAGTGAGACTGGAGTCTCTCTGCAAAAACATAAATTAAGCAAACGTGAGTACAAAGGTACTCAGCAAGACTTACATCAGAACTAGCTAAATATGCATCAGTATCAACAAAGGGGGTGGTGGAGTTTGACTGCAGCAAGCCAGCTTTGACTCGGTGGCTATCCTGAACTACGACTGCAAGTAACTCTTTTGAGGTGGCGCACACGAGTCCACATAATCACCAATCTATACACCACTATGGATCCGCTCCCATCTCCCTACGACAAGGCCATCCATAGCACTCATGCTTATCTTGCGTGTTTTAGAGTATCCACTTTCACTTGTCTATGAACTGTAAAGGTAACCCAGAAGTCCATTTCCGCGGACACGGCTATTCGAATAGATCATATATAACCCTGCAGGGGTGTACTTCTTCACACACGCTCTCGCCACTTACCGCCATGTACACATCATGTATCTCGGCAACCTTCAAGCGGAAGCCTGGCGACGGTGTCGGCCACGACCTTACTAACCACACAAGTCTCTCGTCCAGGTTTATCGCCTATTTGGGTTCCATCCGTGGGGAGATCCGGCCGGGGTGTCGCTCACGGCCCCAAACGATGTGTACAGGGTTCCCGCATCACCAAACGGGCGACCGGTACACTGTGCCACGTACCTGCCGCATCACAGCCCACCCCAAGGGTCAGCGCTGCGACGACCTCCAGTAAACTACAAACACCAGAAACTAATTGCAACTCCTGGACAGAGATCATGTTGATTAATAAGTCGAAAGAGTCAATTAAGGATCCCAATGTGTGGTAGTAGCTGTTTCATGGATCATAAACACAGAACTCAGTTCCTGAGGACGGCTGCAATGAGACAACCCACCATGTACTCCTACATGGCCTCTCATCGCTACCTTTACCAAATCGTGTTCACACACTTAGCTCTCAACAATAGGATATGTTCACCACATTCCAATTCATCCCTGATGAATCAGACCTGACACAACTCTAAGCAATAGCAGGCATAACCAGAAAGCATGAATGAGTAGGCACAACATGGCTCAAACAACTCCTACTCATGCTAGTGGGTTTCAACTATTTACTGTTGCAATGACGGGTCATGCAGAGGAAAGGGGTTCAACTACCGCAGCAGGTAACAGTTATGGCATTGTTGTCCTAATGCAGTATAAGAGAGCAAGAGCGAGAGAGTGGGATTGTATCGGAATGCCCAAAGAGGTTTTGCTTGCCTGGCACTTCTGAAGATAACATTGGGTCTTCATCGGTGTCATCGATCACATCGTCGGAACAGCGTCTACTGAGAGGGGACAAACACCGGCAAACAAGAGAGAACACAATCAATGCAATGCGACAATATGATGCATGATCATGACATGGCAATATGCTGTTGATTGAGCTAATGCAACTAGCAACTATATTAAATGAAGTTGGCTTGAACCAAAGATTCAAATTCAAACTCCATATCTGATTATTTAAATGTCATTTAATTGATTTGACCTGATCAGCAGGTTTAACTTGTTCAAACATGGATGAAACTACCTTAAACATATTCCTTGAATTTTTCTGATCATTTTTCATATATAATTTATTTTCATTGGAGTTATAGATTAGTTTCTGTGATTTTTAGAAGTTTTGAATATTTTCTGAAATAAATAAATCATTTCTAATTTATCCAGAAAACACTTATTGCGTCAGCATGACGTCACTGTGATGTCAGCAGTCAACAGGGGCTGGTCCAGGTCAAACCTGACCAGTGGGTCCCACAGGTCAGTGTCACAGGTACTAATTAAAAAGTTTAACACTAACTAAAAGTTAACAGGGGCTGGGCCCCACGTGTCAGTGACTAACTAGCTAAACAAAAGTTAGTACTAACCTAGGTTTATTAGCAGGGCGGCCCCACTTGTCATTGACCTAGGGGCAACTGTTAAAGGTCAAACAGGTCAAACCGACCGGCGGTTAGCCGCCGGCGGCGACAAGCACGACGGAGGGGCTCGGAAAACGCCCTCCGGCGACCAAATCAACGGCTGAGCCCATCTACGAGTAGCTGGAGCTTGCGCGCGTTGATTGGTGCCCTCAGCTTCGCAGGAGGTGGCCTAAAGTGACGGCGGCGACCTCAGATGCGGCGGCCGGCGTTCGGGTGATGAAGTGAACGGCGCTACAGACCTCTCCACGAGCAATGGGTGGCCCTGTCCGATGCGCGTGAGTGCAAGGCGTGCGGTGGCGAGCTCGGACGCAAGCTACGGTGGCTGTGTCCACGGCGGCGACTTGGCCGGCGGAGCTAAGCTCTCGGGTGCGGTGGTTAACTAGGCTAGGTGGAGCAAACGACCGCGGAGAGAGAGGGGAAACAGGCAGGGGCTCATGGCGAAGGTAGTGGTGGCCTCGGTGAGCTTGAGGAAGCACTGGAGCGGGCACATGGCCGCCGGCGATCTCGGTGGACCGAGGTTGAAGAAGACAAAGACGGCGACGTTTCAGGGCTTCCGGCGTCGCCTGGCTTGGTGATGAGGTCGAGGACGAGGTGGCCGAGCTACTAGGCACGCCGAGGGGTCGAGGGGGAGGCTCTGGGTGCGGCAACGGCGAGCGGCGGCGACGGCAGTGCTCGGGCTTGCGCGGGAGAGAGGGCCAGAGGAGAGGGAGGAGGTCCAGCGAGGGAGGGAAGAGATGCAGGGGTCGAGGGGAGGGCGTGGCGCTCTCGGGTGCCTCCAGCGGCTAGCAGGCAAGCAGGAGGTGGCCGGCGCGTGCCAGCGCGTGGCGAGCACACGCCCTCCTGCCTACTGGCAGGAGGTTGAAGACGGTGGGGCGGCTGGGCTGGGCCAGCTACAGCGCTGGGTCACAGCTGGGCTACACAGGATCTGGGTCAGCTAGGTAAGGCCCAGATAAGTCCCTCTCTCTTTTATTTGTTTCTGTTTTCTATTTCCTTTCTTTGTAAACTTTAGGGCTTTATTAAAAATGCCAGGGCATTTCCAAAAATCATGAAACCAAGCATGGCTACTATTTAGAATAAATCCAACAGTAAACATTTTAGTTTATGATTGTTTGAGCATTTAAAATAATATATAATATTTAAATGCCCAATGCAAATAAGGTATGATTTAATTCAGTGCCCAAAATATTCCACAAAAATGTTCACTATTTTTGGTTTGGTCTCAAAGCCTTGCCAAAATTATCAACATTGATGAAGGTATTTTGGGTCGTTGGAAATGATTGTATTCTTGACCCAAGTTGAATTAATTTGGTGCTAGGGTTTGAACATCCCCATTTCCAGTTTTCTGAGGAGATTAAACATGATGCACATGAAGACCAAGCAAGACAGGCAAGGGCTGGTCTAGGGCTGTGACAGTTTGGGTATATGGCATTGGCATCCTAATGTCGTTGGTCCCAAGCATGTAGCTCACATTCAATTCTCCCATGGAAGTGGCATCATCATTATTCATTTGCTCACTTCAAAAATAAAGAAAGAACCTAGCAATCAATATCAAATCACGCACCCGTTTCCTAATCAATTGCAAACAAAAAACAAAGAAGAAGAAGAAGAAGAAGAAGAAGAAGAAGAAGAAGAAGAAGAAGAAGAAGAAGAAGAAGAAGAAGAAGAAGAAGAAGAAGAAGAAGAAGAAGAAGAAGAAGAAGAAGAAGAAGAAGAAGAAGAAGAAGAAGAAAACACTTTCAGTCAAAATGTTGAGAATGTATGCCTTGCTCATGGTCTCATATGAATCTACCTCATCCTCGGTCGGCCAAGGAGAAGAGGAGGAGGCCGCGCAGTAGTCGCCGACTGTCGGTGACGAAACCGGCGGACCTCAGGGTAGGGTGTCCCAAGCTGTGGATCTAGGATCAATGGTAACAAGGGACGATGAACATAGTGTTTACATGTTAGAGCCCTCTCGAGGAGGTAAAAACCTACGTCATGCTTGATTGTATTGATTGTATATCATGGTTTATAGAGTAGATCTACCTCAAGATCAGTATGAACTAACCCTAGGCTATGGGGGATGAAGAATAGCTCTCCCTCTAATGACTACACCCTTTAGTTTATATAGACACCAATAGGGTTAGGGTTACCAAAGATAGATTACAATAAGGAATAGAGGAGATCCCGCGCCTTCTTGACTTGGAGGGCACACCACGGCTTCATAGAACTCCTGTCATAGTACGACTCCACCAGTCCGGCTGGTGTAAAATGGGTCGTCGCCCCGAGGACCCCTTAGTCCATGACTCCCTCAGTAGCCCCCGAACTTGCCTCCAAAGCCGAGACTTGTATCCGGTATCCATCTGTCTGACCAGTGTTCGGCTTGCGGGGCGAGTTCTTCAGAAGTATCCCCTCTATCCGGTACGAAGTAATGTCCGGAGTCTGAACAAAAACTTTTGTTAACACCGAAAGTAACAAAAATATAGCTTGAGTAGCAACAGTGCCTTTATTTGACAACCTTTTCTCCTTTAATGGAGAGTCGTTCCGGCCATAACGCCAAGCAGTTACTGTTTCTCGAAGCACGGCTCGAGGCTGACGCCACGATTGACACGTCCCCTCAAGGTGGAGATTGTGTCCCGCATTTTGGGGGATATGGTTAATCATTTCGATTCCCCTACCCGCACATAACATTGTGGATATATCGGGAAGTGGAGAGGCCAACTGCGTGAAATAAGGGATCCATGGCCTTCCCACAGTCTATAAAGGGCGGTCGCTACAGTCTGCATCCTATGCCTTTTCCTTCCTTCCGCATTCGTAGTTCTTCATAGCTCCAGCGCCCTCTCCTCCCGCTTCCATAGCCAATCGCACATCACCTCCTCTACTATGGTCGGTGCCAACGGGATGTGGGAGGCCTGCTTCGTCACCAACGAGGAGATTCTGAAGTTGAAGGCGGCCGGTTACTTGTCGGTCGACGTCGCCCATCGAGCCCCGGAAAAGGGCCAGATCATCCCCACCCCGATCCGGGCGAGAGGGTAGTTTTCATTCCTCATTTCCTTTAGGGGCTAGGATTCCCCCTGCACCCCTTTGTGCGGGGGCTAATGTTCAATTAAGGGCTGGATTTCCACGACCTAGCCCCAAACCCCGTCCTCCACATTTCGACCTTCATAGTCGTCTGCGAGGTGCTCCTCCGGGTCCAACCGCACTTCGGCTTATGGTTGAAGGTGTTCAACGTGAAACCCAACGTGTTCAGGGCGAGCACGCAGACTGTGGAGGGCCATGGTCAGCAAGCTAACACGGGTTCAGTGGGTGGAGGGCCACTTTATTGAGACTGTCCGGATGTGGCAGAAGGAGTGGTTCTACATCACTGTACCAAGGGACGCCGCCTGGGGAGCAGTCCCCGTGTTCCGGTCCGGACCCCCACCAGATTGGCTTCCTGGACCATCAAGGTCCCGGACTGGGGTCGTGCCGCCGACACCAAAGCCCTGAAAAATCACGTCGACGGCGTGATAGAGACCGGCGCGAAGCTGGTCGACATGTTTCACATCATCCTCCACCTAGGGATCCTCCCTTGCCAGGAGAGGGCCAAGCCCATGTGGGAGTACGAGCCCGAAGACCCGGTGACTATGCGGCATCTCTTCGCCACGACTCCTGACAAGATATGGGGTCAAATATTCTATCCCCAGGAGGAGTGGCCGGTCGAGGGTAAGGATATTGGTCTTGACACCATGAATCATCCGATGGAGGTGAGTGGAATATTTCTTTGAAGTGTGTCCGGATATTCATATTACATGAGATACGATCTAACCTTGTTGCGTGGATTTTATAGGGTTGGCTCGCCAAGGCCAAGAAGATCAGTGGCTCAGCGCTGCTGCTAGAGGGGCCCCGATCGGATCAGCTAGAGAAGTTGCTGACAGTGGTGCCGGTCGGCGTTCTAGGAACCAGGGTATCCAGACTTGCCTGCCTGCGGCCCATGATGTGGCTCCTTCATCGGCCTGGTACGACCCATCTTCAGCACCGACACTCAAGACCCTCGCGGGGGGCAAGCCTCGTGAGGAGGACGACACCAAGACCTCCGGAGGGAACAGTCTCGCTAGGCTTGCTTCCGAGGGGTGGAGAACTCTATGCGGTCCCTCACCTCGTGAGGTTTGAATGACGCAAGCCATGACGACCAAGGCCAAGCGGGTGCCAGTGGGCGCAGGACGACCAGTTTCCTCTTTGGTGCTAAAGAGGCAAGCGCAGGTGTAGAGTCACCAGCAATCAACCAAAGATTTCCATTTCCATGCAACAAGACCAGGATCGCCAGGACGACAGGAAGGAGGTCATCGTCAAGCCCACCATGGCGTCATTATCAGAACCTTTACACGTGAAGACCGCCTTTTGTCAGGATAAGATGTACTAGTTGTCTCCCTTCAAATTTGGCTGTTGTGGGATCCCTCCCTGCCTATATTTTGGGGGAAGGGGACCAAGGCCACTATAAATATAGGTTAGCCACCACCATAGGACGGGAATGAATGACGGATCGGACAGATCATCGAGACCTCCTCCTAGACACACACACACACACAAGCAAGAACACACCTCGTGCGATGGTTTGACCATTGTACTAGTTCTTCCTCAGCCCACCTTGAGGCAATCCACCACATTGCAGGAGTAGGGTCACTCACCGCTAGGTGGCCTGAACGTGGGTAAACTGCCATGTGTCGTGTTTTCTTGTTCCTCGAGCTAGTTCGTAGAAACGACGAGTAGACTTATAGGAGGAGTTGACTTCTTCACACGCACCCCAGTGTTTGAACTTACAAGGGTTTTGCGGAGCCCTGAATCCGACATTTGGTGTGCTAGGTAGGGGTGCGTCAGATTCTCTCCTCTTCCGATCAGTTCGCCATCGCTTCACCGTCTCCATGGCGGACGCTCGTCGAGTTCGTGCTGAGCGTCGGGCCGCTCTCGCCGCCTGCGTGTCCCGGACCGCGCCTCCAGGCGATGGCATTCCTTGTTGTCCTCCGTTGCCAGCAGCGGATGCAGCCACTGGCCCCACCGCCCGCGAGCAGCAAGACTCGTCGCTCCCGCTCTCTGCGCGGCGCGACCTCCGCACCGCAACCCCATCATTGACTCCTGCGGCTGCTTCATCCTCCAACGCTCGTCGCGGGCCGGCAAACTCACAGGCTGCTATGCTCATGACGCGAGAGCTCCTGCACTACCGCCCAACCGACGACCTCTACGAGGAATGGTTGGACCGCATCGCCGAGCTCATCAGCGACGCGAGAGAAGCACTAGCATCGTCCCGCTTGGTGCCTCCTCCACTACCTCTGGCGGGCGACCTGGCCCATGGTGCACCTCCTCCTCCTCTCCGGCGTGACGTCGTCCTTGAGCCAAGGCATGAGGCTCCTCAGCGCGACCAGCTGCGCAGGGCGCCTGCGCGTGATGAAGAAAGCTGCCAGGTGGTGCAGCATCCCCAAGGTGAGGCGCAAGCGCTCCCAGCGCCGCCTCGACAAGTTTGCTCCAGAGCTGCGACGAGTGAGCATCCTGATCTGGTTCCACCTCAACGGCGGGCACCCGGGGGTGCGGCAGGCTGCCGGGCGTTCACTCTAGAGCTGCGACGCGTCGTCTAGCCCGGCAAGTTCAAGCTGGATCTGCCTCCATGCTACGATGGAACACCCGACCATGCTGGGTTCTTGCAGCTCTACGAGCTGAGCATCGAGGTGGCCAGTGGAGATGAGAAGGTCATGGCCAATTGGTTCCCCATGGCCCTCAAGGACGGTGCACGCTCGTGGCTCCTGAACCTCCCAGAGGAGTCAATCTCTTACTGGGAGGAGTTGCGCGAGCGGTTCATCTCCAACTTTGAAGGGACTCGTGATTGCGCCCATGCGATAGGCGACCTGCGGCGTATCAAGCAGCAGCCGGGGGAAACCTTGCGCAAGTATATCCAGCGTTTTACCAATGTCCGCATCAAGATTCCCAAGGTGTCAGATGAGTCCATCATCTCCGTGTTCACTGACGGTGTTCGGGACGTCAGGATGAAGGAAGAGCTCGCCATTCATGAGGACTGTCGTTGTCAAAACCGGCAAATCATGGGTAGGGTGTCCCGAACTATGCGTCTAAGGATTGATGGTAACTGGAGACCAGGGACACAATATTTACCCAGGTTCAGGCCCTCTCGATCGAGGTAATACCATACTTCCTGCTTGATTGATCTTGATGAATATGAGTTTACAAGAGTTGATCTACCTCGAGATCGTGATGGCTAAAACCCTAGGAGTCTGGCCTATGCTATTGTGATTGTTGTCTCTATGGACTAAACCCTCCGGTTTAAATATGCACCGGAGGGACCTAGGGTTGTACATGACCATCTTGCAGAGGAAGGGAAATATTACACCCAGACTCTAAACTTGCTATTCTACATATATGGGAGTCCTATCCGGATAGGGGAGATAGTTTTCAGCGATAATCTTCATGGCCCTCCAGTCTGGCCCATAACGAGCAATCTGGCCACCTGAGGACCCCTTAATCCAGGACTCCCTAAGTAGCCCCTGAACCAGTCTTCGATGATGATGAGTTCTGATCGCGTATTGTCTTCGGCATTGCAAGGCGGGTTCCTCCTTCCGAACATATTGAAGCAATATTCCCTACACAAAGGTATTATGTCCGGCTCTGCATGATTAGTACAACCCTTAGCCTCTAAGGCAAGGTATAGAAAAACAGACTCTATGTCTTTACTGACAACCTCCTACTGAAGCGTCACGTCCGACCCTTTAATATTTCGAACAATTTTCTTGGCTCTAGTTTCACGTTTCGAGGCATAGCCCTATTGGCACATCTTGTCGAAGCAGAGATCATGCCCGCTTATCACGGGATGCTTATCAATATGACGTGGGCATCCCAACCCTGCCATACGCACGACTACGTAGGAACCAGCGAGGTTTACGGCTGGAGTGGGGGGATGTTTAGCATTCACCGCTTATAAAAGGATACAAATCCTTCCCCTTTAACCCCACACTCTCCTCAAGCCCTAGCTTTCCAATCTCTTCAGCCTTAGCACCTACAGCTCATGCGCCCACAACTCTCAACTCCTCCACCACCGCCTCCTTCCCAGCAATGGCCGGATCCGGTTCCAAGGGCATGTGGGAGGCCTCCATGGTCACGGAGAAGACAGTGAAGAGTCTCCGGAGCGCGGGATATCTTGATGATGACATAGTGCACCAGGTTCCCGATAAGAACCAAGTGATCCTTGTCCCTAAGCTGGGTGAGAGGGTGGTATTCCTCTCTTACTTTATCTGAGGGCTGGGATTTCCTCTCCACCCCTTTGTCCGGGGCCTCTTTTTCTTCTACGGGCTGGATTTCCATGCTCTAGCCCCGAACTCTATCCTCCACATATCAGCTTTCATAGTGGTATGTGAGGCGTTCCTCCGCGTCCCCCCACACTTCAACTTATGGCTCAAGATATTCAATCTGAAGCCAAAGGTGGTTGACGGGCAACACGCAGATTGGGAAGGAGCCATGGTGAGCAAGCTCCCCAACGCCACTTGTCCCAAAGGGGCTTTTGTGGAAACAAACAAGGTCAGGTAGCAGGAGTGGTTCTACATCACTTTGCCTTGCGACGCCAAGTGGACGGTGACGCCGGCATTCAGATCTGGACCCCCAAAGAGACTAACCTCATGGACCGACAAGAGTCCGGATTGGGGGTCTCAGACGGAGGTGCAAGCCCTCCAAAATCGCATCTCTGGCATGATGACAAAGGGCACCTCCTCACTAACGTGATTCAGGTGATGCTCTTCCGCCGCATCCTCCCCTGCCAACGCCGGGACTCCCATTTATGGGAGTTCAATCCAGAAGAGCCCCGGGCCTTGAAGCACCTCTTCGGCATCACGCATGAAGACATCTGGAAACAGCTCTTCACGACTCAAAAGGGGTGCCCAGCGGAGATCGAGGACAAGGGCTTCAGCACGTGTTCTCGGCTTTAGAGGTAATCAGAACTTTTGCCGAATACATACCCTGTAGATGGCTTCTCGCCCCTCGTTGGTTACCCCAAGTGGAAGGTTTGAGATGCAGTGTAGCGGTAGTTTTCCCTTGGCAAGATACCAAGGATCGAATTCCCCTGAGACTCCAAGGTTCAACAAGAAGGTGTCAACTGCTAATGGCGCCAAATACTTAGCAATCGACTGGACCTGCACACAGATACAAATAACTTTGCTCCCAACGAGTACAGAGAGGTTGTCAATCCCCCCGGCCTTGTCGTTTACAAAGGATCAAACGCAAGAGATAATAGTGATGGGTATAACTGCAACTAGTAAGTAACTCTGAAAGTAAATAGCGGATGTGATCAGTGATGGTAATATGGACCGGGGTCCCATGATGTTCACTAGTGATGTCTCTCTCCCAAAAGACGATAAAACAGCTATGTGAGGTAAACGAATTACAGCTGGGCAGTTGACAGGATTATGTGCGCAAACCAATGCTAACTATGTTGCGAGAAAGGTAGAGGCTCAAAAGCATGGGCAGTACGCCAAGGCAAGTAGACCGAAATCCATCTGCATCTACTACTAAACATCCACCTTGAGATATCTATCCAGAACATCTCGCTGGTATTAAGTTGCGAGTCCCACCCATAGTGTAAACTCAAAGCAACAGACAACTGCATTAAAAGAACTTTGCGTAAAGTAAACAATCCTTGCACCCGCGAGTACAAGCACCGTTGTTTTCCCCCTTGTGGCAACAGCACATCCCCTAGACTCATGTTTCTGTCACTCAAGCTAGTCATCGAGGGGCATGAACCCACAATCAAGCATAACGTTCCCTCTTGGAGTTACTACCTACTACTTGGCCAAAGCAACAAACAGCAACGGAGAACATGCAAGAATTACTCAAGAACATAAATATAAAAGAGGTAAATCAAATATATTACTCAAACACAATCTGAACATAATCTCATAATCCATCGGATCCCAGCAAACTCATCATAGCAACAGCATAAGGATTACATATGTGCCTCCATCATGTAGGGCAGCTCACAAGGTCTAATTAGTGAAGGACAAAGAGGGGAGGAGAACATCACATAGCTACTGGTCATGGACCCATGGTCCAAGGGAGACTACTCACAACTCATCCGGGAGGCGTCCATGGTGGTGGAGAGGCTCCCGGTGGTGATCCTCCCCTCCGGCAGGGTGCCGGGAAGAGTTCTCCTGGTGCTCCCGATCTTGGAAGCGCGGCGGCGGCGGAACAGAGATGAGATCGCGAAAAAGGGTTCCATCCTCGAGGGTTTCGGGACGCGGTGTAAATATATGCCAAAGGGGGGCATCAGCGGAGGCCTGGGGGGCCCAGGCGCCCCCCCGGCGCGGCCAGGAGGGGGGCCGCGCCCCCAGGGCGCCTGGAGCCCTGGTGGCCCCCCTCCGGCCCTACTTTGGCCGCATGGAAGCTTCCGGAACGCTGATTTTTTATATATTTTTCCCGGAATTTTTCTGGCAGTTTACGTAATGGGAAAACCTGAAATACAAAAACAGCAGTAAACAGAAACTGGCACTGGGGTGCACTGAGTTAATAGGTTAGTCCAAATATGATCAAAAGTGTATGGAAGTGCATAAATAACATAGCAATATCACACAAAAGAGGCATGGAGCAAGCAGAAATTATAGATATGTTTTGGACGTATCAACATCCCCAAGCTTAATTCTTGCTCGTCCTCGAGTAGGTAAATGATAACAAGCATAATTTCTGTGGTGACATGCTATTAACCATATAAGGACTTTTCACAGTCGCATGACAAAAGCTTACTGAGACAATGAATCTGTAGTAATTAAGTTGCCTCATGAGAAAATCACAAAGAACTAAAAGTTTTACAATATGATACTGAAACATCAAATAGATTTGTAGTGAGCATGGTGTGCAAATATGATAAAGTGGTACCTCGCTTGCCCCCTTTAGTGAAGCAAAACATAAATGCAGGGGCACCTCCAAGGTTTAAGTGACGACTAGATACAATGATTTCAGAATAAACGATATCATAATCATGCAAAAGACAATGGTACTTTGGGACAATGCACATTACACTCAGAATGACAATCATGCTCTCAATAGTTGGTGCTTTAAAGAAGGTGGAGACTCTCGAACCGTGGCTTTTGTTGGCAAGGTTGAAAACCCGTGGACGGAAACAAATACTAAACATGTACCAGAGCTCTTGATCTTAAAAACAGAAGTAAATTTTTTTTTTGGAATATGCATATTTCATCAACGAATGCTAGCAGATAACTCAATTACTTCTCGAGCTGGACAAGTTTCGAGGAACGGCTCCCGCATAAGGACGATCACATCCTCTTAATCTCCTTTGTTTATCACTGCCAAAGTTTTCTGATTTCTCATGAACAAAGCGTGAAGGAGGGTTTGTTTGTTGTATTATTTTTTAATGAGCCGGGCGCACTCTATGCCAGTTCCTTCTCGTATTATGGGTTTGCACATTAGACATGCAATCCCGGGGTGAAGCTTGTCCAACTTAAAAAGATCATGAATTAACTACTACTTCCTCATGAACTAAAATAGAGGCACAAAAGAAAAATGCTTTTTTGATTAATTTTGAGATGGTACACGAAAGTCTTCGTTAGGAATGGCAGGTAAATACCATGTATAGGAAGGTCTGGTGGACTCATATGGCATAACTGCTTTAAAGGATTTTGGATGCACAAGCAGTCAGTCCGCTTAGTACAGGTGGAGGTTAGCAAAAGACTGGGAGCGACCAACTAAGAGAGCAATGACGGTCATAATCATGCAGAGCGACAAAGCAACATTGAATCGGGCATGGAAGTTATATCGCTACTCAAAAATATAAGATCATCAAGGCTTGATAGACTTTCTTTACATTCTTAAATATGCGTGAGCATACACCAAGTCAATCAAAATAAATTCTTGAAGGAAGATATCACTGAACCATACCACATCATAGGCAAACGAATCATGTTGGTACTCCAATAACACATTGGGAACCCCCCAGCTATTTGAGACTAACCATAAGAAAACATGAACTACTAAGCACCATTATGCACATAGCATTTTTATCATAGACATATCGACCAGTGCAACAGAAGCCAACTCTCTTAACAAGATAAGCATGATACTAAAGAGAGTTCCAGCGTCCAACTAAACAAAAGCTCTTTAAAAAGTAAAGCATGAAAACTAAGAGCTGAACATGACAGTAGCTATTGAAAGACAAAGAACACACACAGCAAGGATAGACATGAAAATTCTATGTTATGTTCTAGGTTGAAGTGGAGCGTGTTTCTCTCCCACACAAAGAAAGTTGAGTTCCAACTCGTTATGAACAACAAGCAAAGCTAAAGAAAACTAAAAAGGAAACTAAAAGCAAGACGCTCCAAGCATAGCACATAACACATGAAGTGATAAAAATATAGTGGAACGAAAGACGAACTGATAATGTTGATGGAGAAGGGGATGCACGGGGGCATCCCCAAGCTTAGACGCTTGAGTCTTCTTGAATATTTGTTGGGGGTTCATGGGGGCATCCCCAAGCTTGAGCGTTTGACACTCCTGAATCTTTTTATCATCTTCCCTCGCACACTTGAAAACTCCCTTCATACATAACTCATCATAATCTGATTAGCGAGGTTAGTACCCATAATAAAATAATTGTTCCTTGCTGGAAATAAGGATATTCTTGAAGGTCTACTATTTCTCAAGATTGCCAAAAGGTTTTTGCAAAGAAAAAGCAAGCTCAAGGTTTGCAAAACGAAGGAAAGGCAAAACAGGACAGAATCTGTGAAAAACAGACCAGTAGGTAGTAAATGATTTTTTTCGGGGCACTTCTGCAACTCAAATAAAAAAACTCAGAACAGACGCCCGAAAAACAATTGTATAGAGCACGCTTTCGAAAAAATTCAGACCAAACAGATGATCTGGTGATTTTATACGTATTTTTCTGTCCAAGGACAGAATCTGTTTCCTGGACAGCACGTCACAACTTTTGAACTTTCTTGCAATCAGAGGCTACACTTGGCACAAAGCTGAAAAGTAAAGATACAATGATGATGCTACTGTAGTAACAACATCAAGACACAACAAAAGCAAAATAAAAAATTTATTCATTGTGGGTTGCCTCCCAAAAGCGCTTTCTTTTATGCCTTTAAGCTAGGCATAATGCAAAGAGATCAAGTCTTATCAAAAGTAAAAGAATAGCTAGCCCGTATAACGGACTCGAAAGGTAACTTAATCTTCTTTCTAGGGAAGTGTTCCATCCCTTTTTTGAGAGGAAATTGGAATCTTATATTCCCCTCTTTCATGTCAATGATGGCACCAACGGTGCGAAGAAAAGGACGTCCCAAAATAATTAGACATGAAGGTTCACATTCAATATCCATAATAGTAAAATCAACAGGAACGTAATTGTCATTGACAATGATAAGAACATCGTCGATCCTCCCCAAAGGTTTCTTTATGGAAGAATCAACAAGACGATCACCAAAAGAACAAGAATCAAAAGGTTTCAATTTAAGCATATCATATATTCTTCTGGGCATAACGGAGGTACTAGCTCCAACATCACATAAAGCATAGCAAGAGAAGTTATTCAACTTAATTTTAATCATAGGATCCCAACCATCTTCTAGCTTTCTAGGTATGGAGGCTTCTACTCTAAGTTTCTCCTCCCTTGCTTTGATGAGAGCATTAGTGATATGCTCTGTAAAGGCAAGATTAAGTGTGCTAGTGTGGGGATCTTTAGCCATTCCTTGTAAAAAGGTGATAACTTCTGAGATACTACAATTATCAAAATCAATTTTATCATTATTGAGCAGAATTGTAGTGTCATCTTCTTTGTTTGAATTGCTCTCTATTATAAGAGTTTGAACGTCTTCCCAAGTTTGGGGAAGCATAGGAGCAACTTTAAACCGAGGCTCATACTCTTTTCCTGGGAGACCATGCCATGGGCATAACTCCCCATTAAAACTAACGTAATCACAAGGTTTATTACTTTTGTAGATCCCGACAGTGGTGATTGGCGCGATGGAAGAAGGGGTGTACTCCTCCCACTTAGTGTTTTTGGTGGAACCCATAGCAGCAAGCAAGCAAGATAACTATTTTTGTGATTTTTGATAAAGGATACTAAAGCAAAAACTGAAAGGTAAACTAACAAGACTAAAAAATCAAAGGTAAAAGATAGCGTGCAACTCCCCTATCTTGTAGAGTGGAGTCCCCGGCAACGGCGCCAGAAAACTTTGCTTGATGGCTTCTCGCCCCTCGTTGGTTACCCCAAGTGGAAGGTTTGAGATGCAGTGTAGCGGTAGTTTTCCCTTGGCAAGATACCAAGGATCGAATTCCCCTGAGACTCCAAGGTTCAACAAGAAGGTGTCAACTGCTAATGGCGCCAGATACTTAGCAATCGACTGGACCTGCACACAGATACAAATAACTTTGCTCCCAACGAGTACAGAGAGGTTGTCAATCCCTCCGGCCTTGTCGTTTACAAAGGATCAAACACAAGAGATAATAGTGATGGGTATAACTGCAACTAGTAAGTAAGAACTGAAAGTAAATAGCGGATGTGATCAGTGATGGTAATATGGACCGGGGTCCCATGATGTTCACTAGTGATGTCTCTCTCCCAAAAGACGATAAAACAGCTATGTGAGGTAAACGAATTACAGCTGGGCAATTGACAGGATTATGTGCGCAAACCAATGCTAACTATGTTGCAAGAAAGGTAGAGGCTCAAAAGCATGGGCGGTACGCCAAGGCAAGTAGACCGAAATCCATCTGCATCTACTACTAATCATCCACCTTGAGATATCTATCCAGAACATCTCGCTGGTATTAAGTTGCGAGTCCCACCCATAGTGTAAACTCAAAGCAACAGACAACTGCATTAAAAGAACTTTGCGTAAAGTAAACAATCCTTGCACCCGCGAGTACAAGCACCGTTGTTTTCCCCCTTATGGCAACAGCACATCCCCTAGACTCATGTTTCTGTCACTCAAGCTAGTCATCGAGGGGCATGAACCCACAATCAAGCATAACGTTCCCTCTTGGAGTTACTACCTACTACTTGGCCAAAGCAATAAACAGCAACGGAGAACATGCAAGAATTACTCAAGAACATAAATATAAAAGAGGTAAATCAAATATATTACTCAAACACAATCTGAACATAATCTCATAATCCATCGGATCCCAGCAAACTCATCATAGCAATAGCATAAGGATTACATATGTGCCTCGATCATGTAGGGCAGCTCACGAGGTCTAATTAGTGAAGGACAAAGAGGGGAGGAGAACATCACATAGCTACTGGTCATGGACCCATGGTCCAAGGGAGACTACTCACAACTCATCCGGGAGGCGTCCATGGTGGTGGAGAGGCTCCCGGTGGTGATCCCCACCTCCGGCAGGGTGCCGGGAAGAGTTCTCCTGGTGCTCCCGATCTTGGAAGCGCGGCGGCAGCGGAACAGAGATGAGATCGCGATAAAGGGTTCCGTCCTCGAGGGTTTCGGGACGCGGTGTAAATATATGCCAAAGGGGGGCATCAGCGGAGGCCTGGGGGGCCCAGGCGCCCCCCGGCGCGGCCAGGAGGGGGGCCGCGCCCCCAGGGCGCCTGGAGCCCTGGTGGCCCCCCTCCGGCCCTACTTTGGCCGCATGGAAGCTTCCAGAATGCTGATTGTTTATATATTTTTCCCGGAATTTTTCTGGCGGTTTACGTAATGGGAAAACCTGAAATACAAAAACAGCAGAAAACAGAAACTGGCACTGGGGTGCACTGAGTTAATAGGTTAGTCCAAATATGATCAAAAGTGTATGGAAGTGCATAAATAACATAGCAATATCACACAAAAGAGGCATGGAGCAAGCAGAAATTATAGATATGTTTTGGACGTATCAACATCCCCAAGCTTAATTCCTGCTCGTCCTCGAGTAGGTAAATGATAACAAGCATAATTTCTATGGTGACATGCTATTAACCATATAAGGACTTTTCACAGTCGCATGACAAAAGCTTACTGAGACAATGAATCTGTAGTAATTAAGTTGCCTCTTGAGAAAATCACAAAGAACTAAAAGTTTTACAATATGATACTGAAACATCAAATAGATTTGTAGTGAGCATGGTGTGCAAATATGATAAAGTGGTACCTCGCTTGCCCCCTTTAGTGAAGCAAAACATAAATGCAGGGGCACCTCCAAGGTTTAAGTGACGACTAGATACAATGATTTCAGAATAAACGATATCATAATCATGCAAAAGACAATGGTACTTTGGGACAATGCACATTACACTCAGAATGACAATCATGCTCTCAATAGTTGGTGCTTTAAAGAAGGTGGAGACTCTCGAACCGTGGCTTTTGTTGGCAAGGTTGAAAACCCGTGGTCGGAAACAAATACTAAACATGTACCAGAGCTCTTGATTTTAAAAACAGAAGTAAAAATTATTTTTTTGGAATATGCATATTTCGTCAACGAATGCTAGCAAATAACTCAATTACTTCTCGAGATGGACAAGTTTCGAGGAACAGCTCCCGCATGAGGACGATCACATCCTCTTAATCTCCTTTGTTTATCACAGCCAAAGTTTTCTGATTTCTCATGAACAAAGCGTGAAGGAGGGTTTGTTTGTTGTATTATTTTTTAATGAGCCGGGCGCACTCTATGCCAGTTCCTTCTCGTATTATGGGTTTGCACATTAGACATGCAATCCCGGAGTGAAGCTTGTCCAACTTAAAAAGATCATGAATTAACTACTACTTCCTCATGAACTAAAATAGAGGCACAAAAGAAAAATGCTTTTTTGATTAATTTTGAGATGGTACACGAAAGTCTTCGTTAGGAATGGCAGGTAAATACCATGTATATTAAGGTATGGTGGACTCATATGGCATAACTGCTTTAAAGGATTTTGGATGCACAAGCAGTCAGTCCGCTTAGTACAGGTGGAGGCTAGCAAAAGACTGGGAGCGACCAACTAAGAGAGTAATGACGGTCATAATCATGCAGAGCGACAAAGCAACATTGAATCGGGCATGGAAGTTATATCGCTACTCAGAAATAAAAGATCATCAAGGCTTGATAGACTTTCTTTACAGTCTTAAATATGCGTGAGCATACACCAAGTCAATCAAAATAAATTCTTGAAGGAAGATATCACTAAACCATACCACATCATAGGCAAACAAATCATGTTGGTACTCCAATAACACATTGGGAACCCCCCAGCTATTTCAGACTAACCATAAGAAAACATGAACTACTAAGCACCATTATGCACATAGCATTTTTATCATAGACATATCGACCAGTGCAACAGAAGCCAACTCTCTTAACAAGATAAGCATGATACTAAAGAGAGTTCCAGTGTCCAACTAAACAAAAGCTCTTTAAAAAGTAAAGCATGAAAACTAAGAGCTGAACATGATAGTAGCTATTGAAAGACAAAGAACACACACAGCAAGGATAGACATGACAATTCTATGTTATGTTCTAGGTTGAAGTGGAGCGTGTTTCTCTCCCACAAAAAGAAAGCTGAGTTCCAACTCGTTATGAACAGCAAGCAAAGCTTAATAAAACTAAAAAGGAAACTAAAAGCAAGACGCTTCAAGCATAGCACATAACACATGAAGTGATAAAAATATAGTGGAACGAAAGACGAACTGATAATGTTGATGGAGAAGGGGATGCACGGGGGCATCCCCAAGCTTAGACGCTTGAGTCTTCTTGAATATTTCTTGGGGGTGCATGGGGCATCCCCAAGCTTGAGCGTTTGACACTCCTGAATCTTTTTATCATCTTCCCTCGCACACTTGAAAACTCCCTTCATACATAACTCATCATAATCTGATTAGCGAGGTTAGTACCCATAATAAAATAATTGTTCCTTGCTGGAAATAAGGATATTCTTGAAGGTCTACTGTTTCTCAAGATTGCCAAAAGGTTTTTGCAAAGAAAAAGCAAGCTCAAGGTTTGCAAAACGAAGGAAAGGCAAAACAGGACAGAATCTGTGAAAAACAGACCAGCAGGTAGTAAATGATTTTTTTCGGGGCACTTCTGCAACTCAAATAAAAAAACCCAGAACAGACGCCCGAAAAACAATTGTATAGAGCACGCTTTCGAAAAAATTCAGACCAAACAGATGATCTGGTGATTTTATACATATTTTTCTGTCCAAGGACAGAATCTGTTTCCTGGACAGCACGTCACAACTTTTGAACTTTCTTGCAATCAGAGGCTACACTTGGCACAAAGCTGAAAAGTAAAGATACAATGATGATGCTACTGTAGTAACAACATCAAGACACAACAAAAGCAAAATAAAAAATTTATTCATTGTGGGCTGCCTCCCAAAAGCGCTTTCTTTTATGCCTTTAAGCTAGGCATAATGCAAAGAGATCAAGTCTTATCAAGAGTTAAAGAATAGCTAGCCCGTATAACGGACTAGAAAGGTAACTTAATCTTCTTTCTAGGGAAGTGTTCCATCCCTTTTTTTGAGAGGAAATTGGAATCTTATATTCCCCTCTTTCATGTCAATGATGGCACCAACGGTGCGAAGAAAAGGACGTCCCAAAATAATTGGACAAGAAGGTTCACATTCAATATCCATAATAGTAAAATCAACGGGAACGTAATTGTCATTGACAATGATAAGAACATCGTCGATCCTCCCCAAAGGTTTCTTTATGGAAGAATCAACAAGACGAACACCAAAAGAACAAGAATCAAAAGGTTTCAATTTAAGCATATCATATATTCTTCTGGGCATAACGGAGGTACTAGCTCCAACATCACATAAAGCATAGCAAGAGAAGTTATTCAACTTAATTTTAATCATAGGATCCCAACCATCTTCTAGCTTTCTAGGTATGGAGGCTTCTACTCTAAGTTTCTCCTCCCTAGCTTTGATGAGAGCATTAGTGATATGCTCTCTAAAGGCAAGATTAAGTGTGCTAGTTTGGGGATCTTTAGCCATTCCTTGTAAAAAGGTGATAACTTTTGAGATACTACAATTATCAAAATCAATTTTATCATTATTGAGCAGAATTGTAGTGTCATCTTCTTTGTTTGAATTGCTCTCTATTATAAGAGTTTGAACGTCTTCCCAAGTTTGGGGAAGCATAGGAGCAACTTTAAACCGAGGTTCATACTCTTTTCCTGGGAGACCATGCCATTGGCATAACTCCCCATTAAAACTAACGTAATCACAAGGTTTATTACTTTTGTAGATCCCGACAGTGGTGATTGGCGCGATGGAAGAAGGGGTGTACTCCTCCCACTTAGTGTTTTTGGTGGAACCCATAGCAGCAAGCAAGCAAGATAACTATTTTTGTGATTTTTGATAAAGGATACTAAAGCTAAAACTGAAAGGTAAACTAACAAGACTAAAAAAGCAAAGGTAAAAGATAGCGTGCAACTCCCCTATCTTGAAGAGTGGAGTCCCCGGCAACGGCGCCAGAAAACTTTGCTTGATGGCTTCTCGCCCCTCGTTGGTTACCCCAAGTGGAAGGTTTGAGATGCAGTGTAGCGGTAGTTTTCCCTTGGCAAGATACCAAGGATCGAATTCCCCTGAGACTCCAAGGTTCAACAAGAAGGTGTCAACTGCTAATGGCGCCAGATACTTAGCAGTCGACTGGACCTGCACACAGATACAAATAACTTTGCTCCCAACGAGTACAGAGAGGTTGTTAATCCCTCCGGCCTTGTCGTTTACAAAGGATCAAACACAAGAGATAATAGTGATGGGTATAACTGCAACTAGTAAGTAAGAACTGAAAGTAAATAGCGGATGTGATCAGTGATGGTAATATGGACCGGGGTCCCATGATGTTCACTAGTGATGTCTCTCTCCCAAAAGACGATAAAACAGCTATGTGAGGTAAACGAATTACAGCTGGGCAATTGACAGGATTATGTGCGCAAACCAATGCTAACTATGTTGCAAGAAAGGTAGAGGCTCAAAAGCATGGGCGGTACGCCAAGGCAAGTAGACCGAAATCCATCTGCATCTACTACTAATCATCCACCTTGAGATATCTATCCAGAACATCTCGCTGGTATTAAGTTGCGAGTCCCACCCATAGTGTAAACTCAAAGCAACAGACAACTGCATTAAAAGAACTTTGCGTAAAGTAAACAATCCTTGCACCCGCGAGTACAAGCACCGTTGTTTTCCCCCCTGTGGCAACAACACATCCCCTAGACTCATGTTTCTGTCACTCAAGCTAGTCATCGAGGGGCATGAACCCACAATCAAGCATAACGTTCCCTCTTGGAGTTACTACCTACTACTTGGCCAAAGCAATAAACAGCAACGAAGAACATGCAAGAATTACTCAAGAACATAAATATAAAAGAGGTAAATCAAATATATTACTCAAACACAATCTGAACATAATCTCATAATCCATCGGATCCCAGCAAACTCATCATAGCAACAGCATAAGGATTACATGTGTGCCTCGATCATGTAGGGCAGCTCACGAGGTCTAATTAGTGAAGGACAAAGAGGGGAGGAGAACATCACATAGCTACTGGTCATGGACCCATGGTCCAAGGGAGACTACTCACAACTCATCCGGGAGGCATCCATGGTGGTGGAGAGGCTCCTGGTGGTGATCCTCCCCTCCGGCAGGGTGCCGGGAAGAGTTCTCCTGGTGCTCCCGATCTTGAAAGCGCGGTGGCGGCGGAACAGAGATGAGATCACGAAAAAGGGTTCCGTCCTCGAGGGTTTCGGGACGCGGTGTAAATATATGCCAAAGGGGGGCATCAGCGGAGGCCTGGGGGGCCCAGGCGCCCCCCCCCCC
>LR738713.1:495501627-495599394 GCA_902687465.1 Secale cereale
CCCCCCCCCCTGTTATGTAGAATTAAGAACCCGGGGACATGACCCCCTATGCAATTAATTAATTAATTAAGTTGTTATAATGAGCAAATTAAAAACCAATGTTGGGCCTTGCTGGAGGAGTTTTATTCAAAGTCGAACTGTCAAGGGGTCCCCATCCACCCATCGTGTAAGGAACACAAAATCAAGGAACATAATGCCGGTTTATCGGCGCCTAAGGTGGCATGAGTGGAACAAAACATCGAGCAAAAGGCCAAGCCTTCCACCCATGCCCAGTATATAGGTGTGTTAACAATAATAATAGATATTGTGATATTCCAACAACAAGTTCCCACCTGGAATGAACTTCATCTTCACCTGCAACTAACAACGCTATAAGAGGGGCTGAGTAAGCGGGTAACATAGCCAAACAGTGGTTTTGCTAGGAAGGTTTCAAAGGTTAGAGGTTTCATGGCAACAAGGAGAGGCTGACAATAAAGATGGGTAGCGCGACATATAACGATAGCATCGAGACACTAAGCATGGCAATGGTAGTAAAGGTATCCAAGGGTATGATCGTCTTGCCTGGAATTCCGCAAGGGAGAAGAACGGGTCCAAGAAGTAGACGGAGCAACATAGTCGAGCGAATCCTCACAACTCCGGAACGAAACCGAAGCTAACAAGAGAAGCAAACCGGAAAGAAACAAGCAACACGGTAAACACACAAGCATCAACATGGCATACGATGCACATCCAAGTATGATGCATGTCTGTTTTAATTATGCATGGCAATGGTAATGTGCACAAACAAAACTACAAGTTAAGTGGAGCTCAATATGCAACGAGTTGCATATTGACGAAACACCACATTTTAATTATTTAATTGACTCTCGTTTATTTACAAGACAAGATTAAATGTTTGTTAACATGGCAAGAGGTGAAGCAAAAACAAACTACCTATTTAGACATTTTAAATGAGGCCGGAAAGACAAACAATAATTCCGGAAAAATCCCCATGAGCATGTTTAGCTATTTTTAAGCAAACAACAATTCACACATTTTAAAATGTTGTTAACATGATGCGGATGACATGATCAAGTTTTTATGCAATTTTTATTAAAATTTGACATGAAGATGATAAGCAGTATTTGTCACCGTGGTGGAAGGAAAGGGTGCCACGGCAATGATACGTCCCAAACGTATCCATAATTTTTGCTTGTGACATGCTTGTTTTGCATCATTGTCTCATGTTTATATCAAAGTTTTCTATCTTTTTAGGCATTTATTGGACTAACCTACTAATGGTTGCAAAACTGCATAATGTTCTTGTTTTACACTTTATTGTGTAGGAATTACTTGGAAATTGACAAAAACGCAAAAGGAGTCGTATTGGAGTAGGACTCTGACTTTCCTGAAATCTGTCTGAGAACGTTTTTAGAAGATGGTCACGTTCCGGCCGAAGACGACGTCAAACGGAAAAAGCCTAGTTGCGAAAGTTGTGGGGAATTTCTAGAGGATGCTTCTGGATATAAAATTCATCCAATAGTCCTGACGCCCGAGAAAAGCCCGTTTTACTGAAGCCCAAAATCTGATGACGGGAATCCGAGAGTCTATATAAAGAGAGGAAACCTAGGTCACCAAGGGCCACGAATTTTCCTCCTCCCAAGACGCCGTCTTGGAGGGGAGGACCTGCACCATTGCAGCACCATCCACAAGGAAGAAGGGGGGCCAAGGGGCCGCTGCCCCCAAGGGCCGCCGCCGCCCTAGGGCAGCCGCCGCCGCCGCCGTGGCTGCCGCCGGCCGCCTCCTCCTCCGGGCTGCACCTCTCCATCAACACCACCATCAATCTCTTGCTCACCATGGTCATGTGTGAGTAGTCTTCTCCGGGGCTGAGGGCTTGTACGTGTAGCTATGTGGTTATCTCTCTCTTCCATGATGTGATCTTCGTTGTGATCATAGGCTATGTTAATCTAGGGTGATCCCGTGATATTTCCCCTTCCTCTATGTATTGAATTGATGTACTCACTTGTCTTTATCTAGTATAATCCGCGAGACCAAGGTGACAGCGGTCTATTGGACATGGATTAGAAGAATATTTTCATGAGTGATTTCCTCTTTTGTGTGTTGATTGAAGATTGAGAGTCTCTTGGTGCTTGTCTTTGACTATCCTGGAGATATGTTGTGGTGATTGTGGTACTCTCTTTGGATGGCCGCGGTGACATTGGGAAATCCATAGATTGAGAACTACGAACTTTGAGGTGTGCTTTTGTAGCCCTACATAATTCTCGTCCTCTCTTGACCACAAAGGAATGACCTCCGAGTGCGTCTCCATTGCATGTTTTATGGGAAATATCATGTGATTAGACTATGTCAATGTTGTTGGGAGTTGCCACTAGTGAAAGTATGAAGCCTAGGCCTTGTTTCCACCATTGCAATACCATTCGTGCTCCCGTTTACCACTTGTTTGCTTGCTGCACTTTTTATTACAGATTTATATTACTTTTCTTTGCCACTCCTATCATCCATATTTTACCATCTCTTCGCCGAACTAGTGCACCTATACATCTGACAAGTGTATTAGGTGTGTTGGGGACACAAGAGACTTCTTGTATCTCGATTGCAGGGTTGCTTGAAAGGGGTATGTTCAACCTCCACTTCCCTGAGTTCGATAAACCTTGGGTTACTTAGTTAAGGGAAATTTGCTGTTGTCCTACAAACCTCTGCTCTTGGAGGCCCAACACTGTCTACATGAATAGAAGCGTGTAGTAGACATCAAGCTATTTCTGGCGCCGTTGCCGGGGAAGTGAGGTAAGTGAAGGTACCTTCTCTAGATCTTGCAATTAAATCTTTTTGTTTCTTGTTTTTATTTTCACTAGTTTTGCTTAATGGAAAACAACAAAAATATGAGAGAGCTTTATAAGCTCTACCTTGAACTTGGACATGATGTGTTCGAAGAGAAAAATTAAAAAACCTTTGGAACTTTATTATTTGCATAACAATCATGATGGTGGTGATGTTATTAGTATGTTTTTTTAATATCAATATTGCTAATGACATGAAAAGCTCTAAGCTTGGGGATGACACGTTTGATGAACATGATATTTTTAGTCCACCTACTATTGAGGATAAAATTTATTATGATTATGATATGCCTCCTAAATACGATGATTACCATGATGGTTATGATAGTCTTACTCTCACTATTCCTAATAAGAAAGATTTTGCTTATATGAAGAGTAATGACACTTTTATGCTTTTGGATCATGGAAATAATGCCTTATGTGATAGTTATATTGTTGAGTTCATGCATGATGCCACTAAAATTTATAATGAGAGAGGGAGACATGGTTCTAAATATCTTAATAATAAGAAGTTTTCTCTCTTTATGGTGAATATTTTGAAGTTATGCTTGTTTTGCCTTCCTATGCTAGTTGCTTTGTGCTTCAATGAATTATTCTATTGCAATATTCCTATGCATAGGAAGCATGTTAGGCTTAAATGTGTTTGGTATTTGCTTCTTGATGCTCTCTTTTGTTCTTCAACTCTTACTCCTACGAGAGCATCATTAAAGTCTTCAGCCTATCTTTATGGCTATAAAGAAAGAGCTCTAGGGAGACAACCCTTGTTATCTTTGCTTTCAGTTTTTTCTTTCAGTTTTTAGTGGTCTTGATGTTTGTTACTACTGTAGCAACATCATTGTATCTTTATTTTTTCAGCTTTGTGCCAAGTTTAGCCTCTGATTGCAAGAAAGTTCAAAAGTTGTGATGTGCTGTCCAGAAAACAGATTATGTCCTTGGACAGAAAAATTCGTATAAAATCACCAGATCATCTTGTTGATCTTAATTTTTTTGACAGCGTGCTCTATACAATTGGCTTTCAAGCGTCTGTTCTGAGTTTTTTGATTTGAGTTGCAGAAGTGCCCCGAAAAAATTATTTACTACCTGCTGGTCTGTTTTTCACAGATTTTGTCCTATTTTGCCTTTTCTTCGTTTTGCAAACCTTGAGCTTGCTTTTTCTTTGCAAAAACCTTTTGGCAATCTTGAGAAACATTAGCTCTTCAAGATTATCCTTATTTCCAGTAGGGAAAAATTATTTTATTGTGGGTACTAACCTCGCTAATCAGATTATGATGAGTTATGTATGAAGGGATTTTTCAAGTGTGCGAGGGAAGATGATAAAAGAAGATTCAGGAGGGTCAAACGCTCAAGCTTGGGGATGCCCCCATTCACCCCCAAGAAATATTCAAGAAGACTCAAGCGTCTAAGCTTGGGGATGCCCCCATGCATCCCCTTCTCCATCAACAATTATCAGTTCGTCTTTCGTTCCACTATAATTATCACTTCATGTGTTATGTGCTATGCTTGGAGCGTCTTGCTCTTAGTTTCCTTTTTAGTTTTCTTTAGCTTTTCTTGCTGTTCATAACAAGTTAGAACCCAGCTTTCTTCGTGTGGGAGAGAGACATGCTCCGCTTTTTCATGAAACACTCATGTTCTTCACTTATATCTTTTTGAGTGTTTTAGCTACCTTGTTATATGCTTCTAGCTCTTGTTTTTATTTCATATCATGTTCAGAGCTATTAGTTCTTTTATAGAAAGTACACTCTTGCTTCACTTATATCTTTTTGGAGAGTTGATTGGTTTAATTGCTAAAT
This sequence comes from Secale cereale, assembly GCA_902687465.1. Taxonomy (NCBI): domain Eukaryota; kingdom Viridiplantae; phylum Streptophyta; class Magnoliopsida; order Poales; family Poaceae; genus Secale; species Secale cereale. The sequence continues at coordinate 495,506,255 of LR738713.1, forward strand.
AATATGTTGGTAAAGTAAATGCCAAGTGTGGTTGTGGTGCAAAGAATAAAAAGCTTGCATAGTCTTGAAGATCATTGAGTAATTTGATCCCTATCAATTGTTTTGAGAAATTAAGTAGTCATGTCTAAACATGGAGATCATTTAATAAAGTCTTATTGGTGAAGAAATACCTTTGAAGTTTGCAATTGTTTAGTTTTTCACCATTGGTAGTTTTAAAGTTCTTGTTCTCTTTTTAGAAGTAAGATGGTTGACAAGGAAGACAGTGTAGAAGTCTTATAATTATGCTGAAAGGATGTTATAATTCTCTTGTACCGGTTAACATGTGCTTGCTAAAAACTTGCTAAACCAAAAACTCTGTACTGAGCGGGAATGCTGCTCGTGCATCCAAATTCCATAGCCAAAATTATGTCATATGTGTCCACCATGCCTACCTATGCATGGTATTTAATAGCCATTCCAAGTAAATTGCTCATGTGCTACCTTTAAAACCTTCAAAATTTATCCTTATTTGTGTTTCTGTTTTAGCTCATGAGGAAGTGGTAGATAGTTCATTATTACTTGTGTTGGACAGAACGACCCCTGACGTGCATGAATAATGTGCATGTCCTTAATTTTGCAAAAAGAGCTGGCAAAAGGGTATGCCCAGCCCACTTTACATGTCATCGATATCAATATCAAAAACCTCCTTCACACATCGTACCTGAGAAATCAGACAAACTTTGGCTAGTGATAAACAAAGGAGAAAGGGGAGTGTTATCATTCCTCTATGGGAGCCGCTCTTAAGTTCTGTTTGGCATGAGTAGTAGTGCATTGTTTATTACCATTCGTTGACATAAGCATACATCTCTCAAAATTGCTTTTATATCTCTGTGTTTTCAAAAATAAAAAGCTCTAGCACATGAGTTATCCCTGCTTTCCTCTGCGAAGGGCCTATCTTTTACTTTTAAATGTTGAGTCAGTTTTCCTATGTTCTAATCTTCTTCCTCCACCATAAGCAAGCATCTAGTGTTAACCCTGGGCTCAAGTTGATTATGTTCAAAATTTCTGCTTAGTTATATATAATCCTTGTGCATTGAACTTATCCATGAGATAAAATGTTGAAAAGTGGAAAGCATTGCTGAAACTTTATCTTCCTTTTGTGTTAACTAGAATGCTTTTGATGAGAGAACTCCTTTGGGGCTAACAGTTGTGCTTCACTTTATAGTTTCATGTCTTCAATTGTACTATTCATGAAAAGAATTTACTTAGATGATCACTTGGTTATTCATTGTTTACTTGCTTTCAACTATAGACAATTGTTTTGGTTCACTTTATTTCAGTTCATGTGCTTTACTATATTACTTGATCAAGATTGTGTTAGTAGCATGTCACCTCAAAAATTATCTATGTTATCATTCTACCTACTCGAGGACGAGTAGGAATTAAGCTCGGGGATGTTGATACGTCCCAAACATATCCATAATTTTTGCTTGTGACATGCTTGTTTTGCATCATTGTCTCATGTTTATATCAAAGTTTTCTATCTTTTTAGGCATTTATTGGACTAACCTACTAATGGTTGCAAAAGTGCACAATGTTCTTGTTTTACACTTTATTGTGTAGGAATTACTTGGAAATTGACAAAAACGCAAAAGGAGTCGTATTGGAGTAGGACTCTGACTTTTCTAAAATCTGTCTGAGAACGTTTTTAGAAGATGTCACGTTCCGGCCCGAAGACGACGTCAAACGGAAAAATCCTAGTTGCGAAAGTTGTGGGGAATTTCTAGAGGATGCTTCTGGATATAAAATTCGTCCAAATCGGAGTCCGGACGGCCGAGAAAAGCCCGTTTTACTGAAGCCCAAAATCTGATGACGGGAATCCGAGAGTCTATATAAAGAGAGGAAACCTAGGTCACCAAGGGCCACGAATTTTCCTCCTCCCAAGCCGCCGTCTTGGAGGGGAGGACCTGCACCATTGTAGCACCATCCACAAGGAAGAAGGGGGGCCAAGGGGCCGCTGCCCCCAAGGGCCGCCACCGCCCTAGGGCAGCCGCCGCCGCCGCCGTGGCTGCCGCCGGCCGCCTCCTCCTCCGGGCTGCACCTCTCCATCAACACCACCATCAATCTCTTGCTCACCATGGTCATGTGTAAGTAGTCTTCTCCGGGGCTGAGGGCTTGTACGTGTAGCTATGTGGTTATCTCTCTCTTCCATGATGTGATCTTCGTTGTGATCATAGGCTATGTTAATCTAGGGTGATCCCATGATATTTCCCCTTCCTCTATGTATTGAATTGATGTACTCACTTGTCTTTATCTAGTATAATCCCCGAGACCAAGGTGACAGCGGTCTATTGGACATGGATTAGAAGAATATTTTCATGAGTGATTTCCTCTTTTGTGTGTTGATTGAAGATTGAGAGTCTCTTGGTGCTTGTCTTTGACTATCCTGGAGATATGTTGTGGTGATTGTGGTACTCTCTTTGGATGGCCGCGGTGACATTGGGAAATCCATAGATTGAGAACTACGAACTTTGAGGTGTGCTTTTGTAGCCCTACATAATTCTCGTCCTCTCTTGACCACAAAGGAATGACCTCCGAGTGTGTCTCCATTGCATGTTTTATGGGAAATATCATGTGATTCGACTATGTCAATGTTGTTGGGAGTTGCCACTAGTGAAAGTATGAAGCCTAGGCCTTGTTTCCACCATTGCAATACCATTCGTACTCACGTTTACCACTTGTTTGCTTGCTGCACTTTTTATTACGGATTTATATTACTTTGCTTTGCCACTCCTATCATCCATATTTTACCATCTCTTCGCCGAACTAGTGCACCTATACATCTGACAAGTGTATTAGGTGTGTTGGGGACACAAGAGACTTCTTGTATCTCGATTGCAGGGTTGCTTGAAAGGGGTGCGTTCAACCTCCACTTCCCTGAGTTCGATAAACCTTGGGTTACTCACTTAAGGGAAATTTGCTGCTGTCCTACAAACCTCTGCTCTTGGAGGCCCAACACTGTCTACAGGAATAGAAGCGTGTAGTAGACATCAGGCAACGATCCGAAAATGATGCAACGCAACATCTCTGTTCCGGTAACCCGTTGAGAGACCGGTGCAAAAGAAAAGGTGGCGTGAGCGAGTCGAACAAGATGAAAAGGTGGGGTGATCCCGTCACCGGGTTCCCACGAGTCTGCGACGAGGCAACCGAGGAGCATGACAAAAGACGAAACGGGCACGGAGCACACAAGTGGAGCATCTCATACAACCACAAGCATTCATCCGCGGGTCATCGACTCGGGGTATACCTTCGGAACATTCGTTTCGTGGCGGTTCGAGGTCGTAGAGAAAGTAGTGGTACTCGCGGGTCGTGGTACACGTTTTGTAGAGGGAAGTAGTCGTTCCGTTCGTAGTCGTTCACATGAAGGTAGGTGAAGTAGTTGTACATGTTCGTTTCGGAGAGGTACTTGATGAATCCAACATCTTCGGGGCGACGGTAGTCGTGCACTCGATGGCCTTCGGCGACGGTAGTCGTACACGGTTCGTAGGCGTTCGGGTATCCGTAGATGTACTTGTTTCACCTCCGGGCGTAGTCGACCTTGGCGTTTCCGAAGGGGTACTTGTGGAATCCGTGTAGTCGAACTTGAAGGTCATCAGCGTCGTGGTACTTGGGGTCTCCGGACTTGCCGGTCTTGGTTCTTGTGACGTAGTGGTACGAGGTGATTTTCTGGTCGTGTAGTTGGACTTGGTTGACATCCGAGCCTCGCCGAGATCTCGTCGAGAAGGGTTCTTGGAGCTACGATCTCGGCACGCAGCAAACAACAACGCGTGCATAACAAACCCGAAGCAAGCAGGGTTGGTCGGTGGGGGACGAGCGAGCTCCTGCTCGTGAAGAGGAAGCAGAGGCCAGAGGAGGAGGCGCACGGAGGCGCTGGAGGTTGCTCGGGGCGACGCCGGCTCTGTCGGAAGAGGCGGCCGGTGGGCGTCCATGGCGGTGCGGCGGTGAGGCAGCGACGACGGGGAGGCGCAGGACGCGCGGGACAGCGGAGGAACGGCCACGCGAGGAAGTGGCCGACGCGGAGACGAGGCAGGGCCCGGACCTGCAGCAGCGGCAAACGGAGGCTGGAAGCTCCGCGGTGGCGAGGCGCGAGCGCGGGCCGGCCGCTCCTGGTCGACGGGAGGGCGAGGCTATGCGCTTGGGGCGATGGGGCTCGTGCTGCGAGGGAGAGTGAGGGGGACGAGCGAGGGGGATCGAGGGAGTGGGATGGGGAACGAAGGGAGACGGGGTCAAGCGGCGCTGGAGTCGCGAGCGCTGCGGCGCTGGAGGACGAGAGGGATAGATGGATCGAGGGGAAGAGGGAATCGGCCAGCTAGGGTTAGGGGAGTGGTCGGGCTGTGGGCCTTGGGGCGAAAGGGCCGCCTAGGGAGGCCTGGGCCGCGGGGAGGGAAGCTGAGGCCCAGATGGCCTATCTCTCTCCTTACTCTTTTTCTTTAGCAGAAAAAAATAGAGAGAGTTCAACATTTAAAAAGAAAAAAGGCCATGAACAAGAAAATAAATGATGGAACATTTTTGTAAGGCTTTATGGAATAATACCAACCCAACAAAAGTTGTTCCAACAAAATAGGGAAGTGCAAACCAAAATTATTTAGCTTGCCTTAAAGGAGTTTGAAAGGAGTCTAGACTTTAGGAGGAGCCTCGATACAACGGAAAAGAATTATAGACAAGGTTTAGATGGTGAAACTTGAAGTAGAAAAGGCATGGGGAATATATGCAAGTGTGTTTGGGTTAATTCCAAACAACTGGAATATTTTTATAATAGCTCCATAAATATTAGGAGGATATGTTATAAAGAGAGGTCATCCTTCCCTCGATTTAAATAGACCGAAGGTCCACACAATTTATTTAGTTGAGAAGAAAAGATTAATGACATGAAGGCATGATGATAAGATGCAATGCAAAATTAAATAACACAAGCACAAAAGAAACACATGGGAGAACCCGGAACATCTGGAATCTTCTGGGACGTCGGTCTTCGGGCGTCACAACTCTCCCACACTAACAGAGGATCTCGACCCGAGATCCCGGAGATGGCACCGGATAAAAACGGAAGAGGAAGGGGTAAAACAAAGTTGCTTCTTCGACAAACGAGTGAAACCAGGAACCTTGAGAGGTTAAACAAATTGAAAGAACAAAACAACATAGATGAACGAAGATGAAAACACTCCGTTAGAAAAAGAGGAACCAGGAGCATTATGAGAACCTTGTAGGTTGAAAGACATGAAGCAAGAGCTTACGAACCAAAAGAATATGAAACCGCAATGGTATAGCCAAGGAATAAGAATGACATGATTCGGACAGCACTCCGACTGAAAATGTAAGGAATTGAACATGAACTTGCCAAGTTTGAATGATACTTGATGAAATCAACAACATATTGCCTCCGAAACAATTGAAAGAATGGCACAAGGGGTAAGAACGATTTCAGACAGCACTCCGGTTGCAGAGGCAAAACTTGATGAGATGAGAGAATTAGAATGGAGAATACAGCGCCCCGGATAAATGGACAAGCAAGGAAAGAATATGATCTTGATAAAAACGAGATGATGGTCAAAGAGAGAGCAACATCACAATGCCTCCGGAATGAAAGAATAGCATACTAGGTCGTTGGGAAGAAGGAACGGAGAAGAAAATGTCAACTTCTCCCAACATTGAATTTGAAAGAGCATCCTTACGAAGAAGGGTTGAATGTGGTTGATGGAAAATCAACAACGAAACGAATAAGCTTGATGTGGGCTTATGGAAAACATCTCAAAACTTGAGGTGAAATTCTGCCACTAACTTAAACAATTGATTTGATTGAGATCAACAAGGAGACGATAAACTTATTTCACCGGAATGATAAATGAGGAACTTGGGTCATTTATAAGCACCATAATAGCAACAATTCTCGGGGAAAGCTTTTAGGTGAATTATAACCCAAGATGACTCCAACGAATAATTTAAGAGTTGGAAAAAGATCTCCTGAACAAAGAAAGATGATGGTTTTTAAAAATCTCATTCCTGACAACTTGTGAATCATGAAACATGAAGGGAAATTGTCAAAAATGGCATACCACCATCTCAAACAATACGGTAGAAAGAATTGCACTTGGAAAGCATGATGAAGAATGCTTGAGCTCCAACAAGAATCTTGATGAAAACTTCTAGGATGAATTAAATCATGATGAACCACCATGAGAACTCCGGTAATGAAAGCATGAGAAGTGAAAGATGAAAAGAATAAGATTCAAGGCCTGCGATGAATTAGATTGAGGTTTGGAATGGTATAATTGAAATAACTTGGAGCTCCGGAAAACAAGATGAACAACTTAGAACCGAGAATATGATATGATGAACAAGCTCCAGACAAAAGAATTAAATCCCCTTGAAGGAATAAGAATAAGAATTATGTCATGCATCTCCTTCATCAATTTAAATTGATGACAACCAAAGGATTTGGCATACTACTTATTCTCGTTGGAAAGGATTAAGAGAGATCTCGCACAAGATTGGGTAAATCTTCAACGAACCACCGGTAGGATTGTGAAAAGAACAAATGAATTAATACGAAAACAAGGAAGAGTAAACTTGAATGAACCACCGTAAGAATATGGAGACGAACGAAGAGACATCAATGAAGAATATTTTGGAAGACAAAGTTGAAAACTGAGAACAAAGAAATATACTGAAATGATGGCCTTCGGAGGATCACAATAGGAAGAATTCATGAAATGCTTCGGATGGGTATAAAAAGATTCCTCGTGATCGAAACAATAATGAGGATGGCATGAAGCTAGAACCACAAATCTTCAAGAGAACGCGCCAAGATTTAAGAGAAACACGTCTCCGGTCTTCAATTGTTTGGAATGAAGACGAGAAATGCCATGAAGAATTTCGAGATACTTCGGACGAATGACAAGAGGAAGGTGGAGCTAAAGATGGAAATAATTGAAAACAAGCTTGGATAAGGCATGTGACTGATGGGAATCATTCTTACGTCACACTTTAAAAGAATTTGAGTATAACTCCAGAAAATTAGAAGAGTCAGGTAAGATCCTGGGAAAAGACCTGTGGGTTAGGGCCCACTAAAGAAATCACCATTGGAAAAGATTGCTTAAGAGATATTGCACTGGTTGCATTAAATGACTAGAATAAGATGACAATCTCAAAATAGCTTGAAAGGATTGCGAATGGAAACGTGAATCTTCTGAGATACCTTCACCTCTCCGGACACGAATAGCAAGAGGAGAATGATTAATTGGAGCACCGGAATAAGAAAGCATTGTGAAATGAGGAAAAGGACAAGATCAACACCGAAGTCTTGAATTACCTCCACCGGCAGAATTTGAGAACAAAAGAATGATGAACTTGAAGCTCTTGAGCATCTTCACGATAAAGCACCGGATAAGAACATTGAAGGAAAAGAATGAAGAAACATCACATTAATAAAATGGATATTTCATTTAAGAATTGCTGGCTCCATAAAGAGAAGGGTGGGAGGGTCGGGAAAACAAAGACAACTTGGGATGAATGAAACAGACACCGTCAGATTTCTCAACGGCGTCTGTATGGAATAACTTGAAGAGAAGGCACACCGGTTGAAAAAAAAGGATTAACATGAAAATCTCGATGGTCAAGAAGAATTAGCACCCCCATAGAAATATGAGAACACCGATTAGGAAGGTATGGAATCAACATTTGACATCGAAGCAACTCGAATACCAGAATCAAAACGAAACAAAGGATAGATATGTTGCAACAGAATCTTCACAATATCATCCGAGCAAAGAATTGAACGAATGAATTCCGTAGATACCTCAGCTTGACGAGAAGCCACTTGGGAGAACAAAAGATAAATAAAAGCAACAAGGAGCAGATAGAACAAATACAAGATAGAAGCTTCGTTCGACATATTCGTGTTGAAAGCTCATGGAACGTGTTACAAAAGGGTTTTGCAATCCCCGGATCAGTATAGCCAAGGACCCTTTAAGATGCAACTCCCGATCGGAACAAACGCCCATAAACCACTTCACTCAATGTAGAACCCCGAACTTCATATCATGCATTCGTTGGAAGAATGCCTACGAGCTACTAGATGAACCCACCTATTAATTTCCGAAAGTTTCCAGTTATGCAATCAGGTGTTGGGGATACAGGGGAAGCACCGCGCACTCAACTCTAATCCTACATCCAGCTGTATCCATCCTTCAACACATAACCAGTTATTTTCGGAAACCGTTTACCTCAGACCTTCTAAACGCATCCACTATACAAGCTATGGCAATACTCCCGAACTACCTCCCCAGTACTGGGTGATGTCGGGGTTATCTTGCCACTAACCGTATAGGAGAGTTTTCGATGTCGGCCGTCTTAAGTATTCTAGTACTGCCGCGATATGTTTGTGATGACAATACCCCGAAGCTCAACTCCCCGAGACACTGCCACAACCCCTAATGTCAGGAGGCATCGAGAACAATATTCTCGTCACAAAGACATCGAAACAATCCAAACAATACTCGCGAGATCCTAAAAAAATTGGTGATTTTTTTGAGAGTAGAAGAGATAAAGTAATCGTCAGGAGTCCTCACCAGAGTGAAAAGAGATGAGAAGCAAAAGAAATCCTACTCTCCGATATATATAGGACTCAAAACATTTTCAAGTGTGTGCCTAGACTCAACCGTCAACGATTCGATCAATCAGGGGGGGCTTCTAGGTCGGAGAAGGCTCTGATACCAACTTGTAATGCCCAGGATGGGACTATACCTCCTACGTGTCGAGGCACGACTTAAAGGTACAAGCCCATTCTGGAATGATCTCAAGTTTGGTATCTTTGCACGACTCATGTAAAAAATGGAGATGAAAATGCAAAGGGAGATAGTTGGCTTACACTCGCCACTTCACACAATACATTACATAAGAAAAACATCAATCAAAAAACATCACAACCCGACTACGGGCGAAGATCCAAAAGAAAGATACCAAAACATAAAGCCACAGGTCCGAATCGCCCCTACTAGAAACCACTACTGATCGTCGAAAACGTCACAAACATACGGCCACGCTCTTCATGGAACTCCCGATGGAGTTCTTGAACCAGCTCCTGCTTCATACTCGGCTGAACCTACATCTGGTGTTGTAGTATCTGTGAGCCACGAGGACTCAGCAATCCCATAACCATGGGTATCAAGATTAGCAAAGCTTTATGGGTAGGAAGAGGTAAAGTGGTGAGGTTGCAGCAGCGGCTAAGCATATTATGGTGGCTAACTTACGAGTACAAGAGTAAGATGAGCATCTACGCAAACGGTCGCAACTAGTAGTGATTGCTAAAGATCCTGAACTACATACGAATCAAACATAACCCCACCGTGTTCTCTTCTCAAAGTGAAAAGAGACAGTCACGGTTACTGTGGGGACCCCGACTCATAAGTCGTGATCACCGAATGCACGTGTACAGTGATCCCAGAGATCAATGCTCACTGAACACACAGAAGCTGAATAACAAGAGTCTTACATCCATACATACCGTATTACACAAATAGGACCATTAAGGTCAAGTCTTGAGTATAACATCGCAGCGGAAATCTTCAATGACAACTTGGACCCAAGCCATCTGCCTTAACCCTACGGTCATTCTGACTGGGAAGCGTCCTAGCTCGCATGCTCGTCACCAAGAAATCTTCATCATATCATGTTCTCTCCTGCCTGGCCAATAAAATAACCAGTGGCAAGCCAATGAGTACTTTGAATGTACTCGCAAGCAACCCAAGTGTGATGACAAAATAATTATGCAAGGCTCTAATGCTAGATTGGCGGTTTTTGCAGAAAGCTAGTTTTCCATATGCAAGTATGATCAACATATATCATGGACATGCATGTGTCTGCAACAAGTATCAGGAGGTCATAGACATCATTATCGCGAAAGAGTTGTAATCAACTCATGCTCAAGCTCATTGTGACTTTCTCACAATCACATCAACAGATCCACCATACCGTGTTGTTTTCCAGAAACTTATGGACATAGTCCAAGTAGCACCACCCAACTGTCCATGACCGTGGACACGGCTATTCGAATAGTTTTACACTCTACAGAGGTTGCGCACTTTACCCACAAGATCCGGAAGCTTTCGTGTCATCCACGATCTCGCAGTACCTCAAGTACTCGGGGGAAGCACCCGGTCATTATCTTTCCTTAGACGACACTAACATAGAGTCCACTCGTTGGTACACGGCCCTCGAGTACAATCAATAGATCATGGGACTTGCCCTAACTTCAATGTCACGCGTACCCGAAGGGACCAACGGTGTGTCCGGTGCCCTGTAAAAACAGTCATGGTCGTCTATCCAAGCACGACCCCATCCCGGGAAAGACCTCAAGTCTTCCCGTCACTAGTAATGCGGGCACCATGCTAGTATCGACCTAAGTAATCAATAAAGCCCCGTCCCATAAGGGGTAGAGTGGTTGCACATGCTTGGTTAGGACGGTAGTCACACATAAATCTAATCCATCTCTGTAAACAACACTTTCGTCAAGCCTCGGCACACTACTTCTTCACCAAGTAGTGCCCTAGTTCCTCGTCAACTCCCAGGGGCATTAGTGGCACCCACTGGGTTATCTGCAAGTATGTCTTACCACACTTGTTTCACTCAATGCATAACCCTAACCCATTTTGTGTAGCCAAATACTATAGCATATATCTATCTACTCCCACCCACATAACCCTCATAGGAAGGTAGGGTCATGTTTGATACAAGTTTCAATAGTAAAGTAACAGAGGTAGCAACCAAAGTGGTCTCCACCTCAACATGATTCCGATGCACTGATAATAAGGTGCTATGAGACATGCATAAAAAGGTTTCTCGAACATGGTCAAAGGGATGCTTGCCTTATCCTTCCGAGTCTTCGAACCTTCTGGTCCATCTCCGAGTACTCCGTTCGTTTCGTCAACTAACGATGGAAACAATCATAATAAGCAACACAACAAGGCAAAAATAAAAGTGCTCTAAAAAATAGGAGTTGGACTTTTCTAGGATACCTCTGGTCATATTAGAAATGACCAAGGTGTTTACATAGGTATTGGATCAATGGATAGTTTGGATCATTTCAATATGATGGAACCAAGGGGTTTATGGATTTGAAAGAAGTGTACAGAAATATATTCTTGAATGATAAGCAAAGGCACCCATCAACAAGTCATGATTTTAGAAGCACCTAGGAGTTGGTTTCGCTGGATTTGGAATTCAAATGAATTTGCTAGGATTTTGCAAAGTTGATAAGTATGAAGAAATGGCTCATTATTTGATGGGGCACAGAAAGTATTAATAAAAATGTTCCAAAACTAAGTTTGGATATGACAAGCACCTAGGAATTTGAACTACTGCATTTGGATCAAATTAGAGCTCTCTGTGATTTTCTAAAGTTCATCACAGAAAATGGAATAATGGCATTTTATAATTATCTGTGAAGGAAATGTCTCTGGAATAATGTGCATGTTGCACCAACAGGTAGATCATGATTTATGGAGTCACTGGAAATTTGAATCACCAAATTTGGAGTTCAAATGAATTATTTAAGCATTTATGAAGCTGTCTGAAAAAGGGAAAGAAACGGAAAAAGGGTTATACCCCTTTACTGCGCGCAGGGCGAAGGATAGCTGCACAGCAACTGGGCCAGCCCAACAGCTCGGCCGCGTGCACAGGGGGGGTGTGACGTCGGAGGCGCCTTCGTGGGGTACGCCTTCGCGCTGGGAAGGCGTCTTCCATCCGCCCCGCCTCCACTTAAACGACGTGGCGGTCGGCTACGTTGCTGACCTGCGGGGCCCAGCCGCAGGTCGCTCGTCGCCCCTGGCCATCTTCTCCGGCCCGACGCCAGGCAGGGGAGGTCTTCGGCCGCCGGCGCAGCCGTCGCCTGGGGATGCGGGAGGTCCGGCCGAGGTGACCAGGAGCTCCGGCTCTCCTCCCCGCACCCGAGGGTGGCTGCGAGCCCGCCCAAGGAGGCCCACAGCCTCGCCACCACAGGGAGGCCGCGGCGGCCGCGGGGTCTTCAGCGGCGCCACGCCAGGAGGAGTTCCCAAGCCAAGGGGAGGGTTGGTCCGTCACTGGGGACTCCCCGAGGAGGGCTCGGACCTGGAATCACAGAAGGGGAAGGAGGGAGTGCCCGAGGTACCCGAGTCCGAGCGGCGGTCGGCGGCGGCACTCCGGCCATGGAGGGGGTAGGAGGCCACGGGAGAGAGGTTGAGGATGTCTGGGAGGTCGTCGGAGCAGTGGGAGAGCGAAAGGAGTCGAGAGAGAGAGCCCAATGGGGCTATTTATAGCGCGTGCATCGGTGCATCGTGGGCGCGGTCCAGAGCGTGCACGGGCGAGCTTCACAGAGGGGAGGGGAGAGAGGGCCAGGCGGGGACCGGCGACGTGCCGTGTCCCAGACGTCGAGGCAACCTCGGGGACATGCTGGAGAGGCCCGAGGCTGTCGGGGCATTGGGATGGGGGCGGCTACAGTCCTCCAGAGCACTGTAGCGCGCTCCAGAGCATGCATTTGGCTGCCATTGGCATTGCTTGGCGTCCAGGGTGTGGCCAATGGTGTCCAGGGGGTAGAGGGAGTAGTAAACTATAGGGAGGTGGTCTTGGATGCTCTGGGAGCCACTGGAGTGAGGAGGGAGGTGAAAGAGGAGAAGAGTGTTACTGTCCACAAGAGTAAAAATGGGGTTTTCACCCCTCCAATCATTGAGCAGAGGACATGGGGAAGTTACTCGGGGTAGAAGATGATCAGGAGAAGCTGTGGTAAGAGTTTGAGGTAAAGGGAAATAGTAAAAGGGGTCCAAACAATGGTTTTGGTAAATTGGCAGAAGGTGTTTGATCATGTTTTGGGCAAGCAAATGATCTCCACTGGCTATGACACTTAACAGGATTAAATGTCACATACATGTAGGCCCTTCCACCAAATTTGAGCTCATTTGGGCAAAGTTGCCAATGTAACTTTGGTGAACCCTAGAAATCAACAGAAATGGTTTCACCATGTTTGAGTTAAGCTAATCATGTCCCCTTGATGCACCACTTGGTGTAGCATCATCATTTGTGGTTATGATCATGCCCACAAAGTTTGAGGCCCCAGGTAAAAAGTTGATAATGTAGAGTTGTTCAAATTTGAATTTGAACAGAAATGGTTTTGGGGCACTTAGACCAAGTTATGCTTCTCCAAAACTTGTGCCATTTGGCATAGATGCATAATTACATCATTTTAGCATGTGCACCAAGTTTGAGAGCATTTGGTCAAGTTTGGCAATGTAAAGTTGCTCAAACTTCAAAAGGGACAGAAATGGTTTTGAGGGGATTAGATGATGTTTCCTTGATCTTCAAGGCATGAGGCTTTGCAAGATCATTAAATATGTCATATTTGACATGATAGAATTTCCCTATAATTTTTGGAGAATATTCCCTGTGTAAATATTTCAAAAGCTTGAAATATCCAGAAAGGGTTTTGGAAGGATTTGTCCAATATTTTGAGCATGACCATGTGCTGAAACTCTTATATATCGACAATATATGTCCTATGAGTCTCCCTGAATTTTGGCAAATATTTTTGAAATGATTAAATAATTTTTCCCTATTAAAGACCATTTCTGGCCTTAAGAAAAAGCTTTTAAATAAAATATAAAAATAACATTTAAAATTATAATTTTGTGGTTTCTGGGAGTCCTATACCTAATAGGATTCAAATATACTTTTTGAAAGATTTTTCACACCCTAAATAAGGTACTTGCAGTGCAAACCTCAATTCAGGGGTTTTTGGAAAACTAATTTTAGAAAATACTATTTGGACAAAATATTTTTATAAGAAAATTATATATTGTTCTATACACATGGCATGATCATTGGGAAAAGGTTTTGGATCAAGGAGATGAAGTATAAGAGTTGGAGGATTTATTTGATTTTTAGAGCACTAGCAAACGGCAGACAAAAGTCAAATCAAGCAAGGTCAAAAACACTCAAAAGTTTTTTGTAAATCCACATTTTAACATGATAATTAGCTTAAGCAATGTGGCAAGAAAATCAGGGTGTGATAGACCTACCCCCCTTACAAGAATCTCGTCCCCGAGATTCCCAGACTAGGCGTGGAAAGAAATACGGAGTCTTGGATACGGGGTAGTCTTCACTTTTTCTTGTTGGCTCTGCTTCCGAGTGGTGCTCCATGGAATCTTGAAGTACTTGGTGGTGTGGCTTCTTGCTGGTTATCCTCTTTGATGGAGGTTGCTGAGGGGTCTCTTGCGTAGGTTAGGTTGGGTTAGTTGTCAAAGGCTCGGTGATCGATGTCTTTGCGGGGACCGGGCTAATTAGGAAGTAAGAAGCACTTCCAGAGTGATGACTCGTGGAATATTTTGTGTACGGTGGGTATCTTAGGTGGTAAATCTAGCTGGGAGCCGTCTACTATTTGTCTTGCAGTGGTCTTGAAGAAGGTCGATAAATCTTGGTATGAGCGTCCCTTCGACACAGAAATGCTCGGTCCCTTCGAGAGGAGTGGTTTGCAGATACGCCCGGTCTTGGACGCAGGAGTTTACTTCTTGATGACGGTGGTTGGTGTAGTTCTTCCTTCTTGACAGGGCGGTCTTCAATGTCTTCTATCCATCTGTCCGTCTCTTCTTTCGTCTTCGGGCAGACAAGTAGGCCATCAAATAACGATGTTACCCAACTTGTCCAATTACTCCTTGAGGTCTATGGGGTACGCAAGGTAGGCTGGGGTATTGGTGGTGGTCTCCGTTGAGTATTTGCAAGGTCTTCCTGACTTAGAGCGAAGGCCCGTGGTCAGAATCTGACCAGGTTGTGGCTCGGTGGGGCTTAAGGGTTTCAAGGATTCTAGTGAGTGAGTGAACATATATCATCTTATCCTTAAGCATGGTTTTTGAGATGCCATTAGCTCTATCTAGTACTCCGAACGAAAAAGCATCTTCTCGCATAGACCAACTTCAATCACCACTCATGCCATACATATCCTCATGATTCTCAAGAGGCGGTCTAACAAAATTTTACTTGTCTACGATCCCCAAATCCATATGTATGTCTACCCCTAAAATCCATGGGTAGATCATACATGCTGCTAAGCTTGAATTAAACACCACAATCCAAGCGCTCAACCTACTCTTGGAAGGCTCACGATAATACATCTCTATTCTAAGGAAACATGTCATATGCCACTGCAAGATTTTGTTTCCTTCCTATAGATCAACTCCAATAGCCCGGTAATTTCCATCAATCACCACATAACCCAACAATTCTACGAATCCGATGTCTACGGTGTTCCACAAGATCTCAAGTCCCTATAATACCCAAATACTTGGAATGGCTATGCATCGTGATAGTATGTCCACCAAATTCCCACCATCCGGGTCAAGTAAACTCCAAGGTAACGATTATATCAACTCCGACAAATAATCCACTGAGAAGCATGGTATCATGATCAGAACCATCAGTCTAAATCCAGTTTACTCCGAACCATGGAGACGTATCTAGCATTTATACCAACCAGAATCACCTACATAAATACAAATCTCATGTCCAACGGGTACCCCTACATGCTTCCCCAAAGTCATAATCCCACCAATATGAAAACCTCACAGTCCATCAAGGTCTCAGATAATTCCTCGAAGTCACTGATATAAAGCCACCAAGTCATCTATCTTATATCCCCAAATTGGTCTATCTATGGCATCGTCAGTTCTTGTGCTATATTAGGATGAAAATGTGCTCGTTCACTGTGTCCACTAGTTCCATTACGATCCTAGTGTTGTGCAAGGTTACAAGGGCTTAACAGGTTCTCTCGCGATTCTATGGGTTAAGCACATGGTTAAGGGTTCGTGCTGGAGTGTCTCGTGAAGTCTCAAAGGGTCTAGGAATGGGTGACTAGTCTGGAGGGTTAAACATAAATTTTACGGGGTTGTACTTGGTCACGGAGGTTGTAGCGGAAGTCTTCAGTGCCAGTTGGTTGCCGAGGTAGAATCCTTGGTGCATCTTGTTTTGCGAGTCTTCAGTTGGGGAGAGAGAAGAGAGGAAGAAAGTAGCATAGAGGAGGGAAATGCCTAAAGGTAGTTCTATAGTGCAGGTGCAAACAAACAGGTGCAAAAAGGCCGAAACAAAAGAAACAAGGCAAGGAAGATGACATAGCCATGCACTTGTTGCCTAGGGCAAAAGTGCGACTTACATCAAAACACAAACAAATAAAAGCAAACAACACACAATCATGGTTCTATTCGAACCATCATATGGACTCGACTGCGCATAGGGGGTACACGACTCATCCTACCCTAGGGGTTCTCGGACTCAGTGTCGTGACTTGTGCCTCGTGCAGTCTCCTGAGTTTCTTCAGGTGTTGCTATGTCCCTCGTAGTTGTTTGATAAACGATCCGGGTTGAGCCTGAAGAATCTTCAACAACTTCTCGCCTGATGAGGTGATGTGGTGAAGGTGCCTCCTTGTAGCTGGCATTGACTTGGTCTTTTCTTGTCTCTTTAATCATGACGACCCCTTGTGCCTTCTGGGACGTCGAGGGTACCAGGTAGGCAATCCGTATGCAATGACAATAACAAGGCATAA
The DNA here is from genome assembly GCA_902687465.1 of Secale cereale. Taxonomy (NCBI): domain Eukaryota; kingdom Viridiplantae; phylum Streptophyta; class Magnoliopsida; order Poales; family Poaceae; genus Secale; species Secale cereale. The sequence continues at coordinate 495,522,849 of LR738713.1, forward strand.
TAGAGGTCCAGCATGTCGGTTTCGTTGATGAAAACATTGATACCAAGAGCGGGGGGCGAAGAGAACCGTCTTCCTTCTCACTATAGTGAGGCGGACCAAATGGCGAGGTTCTCATCCACCGGTGGTTGCCGATACAACAATGGTAATGACAGGATTACTCTATTAGCGATGTATATCCTGATTTTGCATAACCTATACCATGGTCATCATAGGCCAATGTTGCATCTTCTTGGGGCACTACCAAGGATGTCACCATCTTCTGGGTCTTCATGTCTTCATTCCTCGAGGATGTATCCTTTGTTGGCATCGTCTTGTTGTGGTGTCGCCAATCTTGCATGCAGAAGTGGTGAGTGAGTGTTTGGCAAGGTGCATCCACAAGGATTACAGAAAATCCGGTGGTCACGTCACAGGGGTTCTAACGACCAAAGTTTTGAAAGGGAAGAGATCAAGTATAGCCTGGTTTTCGAAAAACTGAGAAGGGAAGAGAAGTATAGATAGTTTTGAAATCTAGTAATAGTTTTGAAAATAGTTTTACCCTAACTAACGACCATGCTAACTAAGGCTTCCTACAGTCAGGATGGCTCTGATACCAGCTCTGTGGGGACCCCGACTCATAAGTCGTGATCACCGAATGCACGTGTACAGTGATCCTAGAGATCAATGCTCACTGAACACACAGAAGCTGAATAACAAGAGTCTTACATCCATACATACCGTATTACACAAATAGGACCATTAAGGTCAAGTCTTGAGTATAACATCGCAGCGGAAATCTTCAATGACAACTTGGACCCAAGCCATCTGCCTTAACCCTACAGGCATTCTGACTGGGAAGCGTCCTAGCTCGCATGCTCGTCACCAAGAAATCTTCATCATATCCTGTTCTCTCCTGCCTGGCCAATAAAATAACCAGTGGCAAGCCAATGAGTACTTTGAATGTACTCGCAAGCAACCCAAGTGTGATGACAAAGTAATTATGCAAGGCTCTACGGCTAGATTGGCGGTTTTTGCGGAAAGCTAGTTTTCCATATGCAAGTATGATCAACATATATCATGGACATGCATGTGTCTGCAACAAGTATTAGAAGGTCACAGACATCATTATCGCGAAAGAGTTGTAATCAACTCATGCTCAAGCTCATTGTGACTTTCTCACAATCACATCAACAGATCCACCATACCGTGTTGTTTTCCAGAAACTTATGGACATAGTCTAAGTAGCACCACCCAACTGTCCATGACCGTGGACACGGCTATTTGAATAGTTTTACACTCTGCAGAGGTTGTGCACTTTACCCACAAGATCCGGGAAGCTTTCGTGTCATCCACGATCCCGTAGTACCTCAAGTACTCGGGGGAAGCACCCGGTCATTATCTTTCCTTAGACGACACTAACATAGAGTCCACTCGTTGGTACACGGCCCTCGAGTACAATCAATAGATCATGGGACTTGCCCTAACTTCAATGTCACGCGTACCCGAAGGGACCAATGGTGTGTCCGGTGCCCTGTAAAAACAGTCATGGTCGTCTATCCAAGCACGACCCCGTCCCGGGAAAGACCTCAAGTCTTCCCGTCACTAGTAATGCGGGCTCCATGCTAGTATCGACCTAAGTAATCAATAAAGCCCCGTCCCATAAGGGGTAGAGTGGTTGCACATGATTGGTTGGGACGGTAGTCACACATAAATCTAATCCATCTATGTAAACAACACTTTCGTCAAGCCTCGGCACACTACTTCTTCACCAAGTAGTGCCCTAGTTCCTCGTCAACTCCCAGGGGCATTAGTGGCACCCACTGGGTTATCTGCAAGTATGTCTTACCTCACTTGTTTCACTCAATGCATAACCCTGACCCATTTTGCGTAGCCAACTACTATAGCATATATCTATCTACTCCCACCCACATAACCCTCATAGGAAGGTAGGGTCATGTTTGATGCAAGTTTCAATAGTAAAGTAACAGAGGTAGCAACCAAAGTGGTCTCCACCTCAACATGATTCCGATGCACTGATAATAAGGTGCTATGAGACATGCATAAAAAGGTTTCTCGAACATGGTCAAAGGGCTGCTTGCCTTATCCTTCCGAGTCTTCGAACCTTCTGGTCCATCTCCGAGTACTCTGTTCGTTTCGTCAACTAACGATGGAAACAATCATAATAAGCAACACAACAAGGCAAAAATAAAAGTACTCTAAAAAATAGGAGTTTGACTTTTCTAGGATACCTCTTGTCATATTAGAAATGACCAAGGTGTTTACATAGGTATTGGATCAATGGATAGTTTGGATCATTTCAATATGATGGAACCAAGGGGTTTATGGATTTGAAAGAAGTGTACAGAAATATATTCTTGAATGATGAGCAAAGGCACCCATCAACAAGTCATGATTTTAGAAGCATCTAGGAGTTGGTTTCACTGGATTTGGAATTCAAATGAATTTCCTAGGATTTTGCAAAGTTGATAATTATGAAGAAATGGCTCATTATTTGATGGGGCACAGAAAGTATTAATAAAAATGTTCCAAAACTAAGTTTGGATATGACAAGCACCTAGGAATTTGAACTACTGCATTTGGATCAACTTAGAGCTCTTTGTGATTTTCTAAAGTTCATCACAGAAAATGGAATAATGGCATTTTATAATTATCTGTGAAGGAAATGTCTCTGGAATAATGTGCATGTTGCACCAACAGGTAGATCATGATTTATGGAGTCACTGGAAATTTGAATCACCAAATTTGGAGTTCAAATGAATTATTTAAGCATTTATGAAGCTGTCTGAAAAAGGGAAAGAAAAGGAAAAAGGGTTATACCCCTTTACTGCGCGCAGGGCGAAGGATAGCTGCACAGCAACTGGGCCGGCCCAACAGCTCGGACGCGTGCACAGGGGGGGTGTGACGTCGGAGGCGCCTTCGTGGGGTACGCCTTCGCGCTGGGAAGGCGTCTTCCAGCCTCCACTTAAACGACGTGGCGGTCGGCTGCGTCGCTGACCTGCGGGGCCCAGCCGCAGGTCGCTCGTCGCCCCTGGCCATCTTCTCCGGCCCGACCCCGGGCAGGGGAGGTCTTCGGCCACCGGCGCAGCCGTCCCCTGGGGATGCGGGAGGGCCGGCCGAGGTGCCCAGGAGCTCCGGCTCTCCTCCCCGCACCCGAGGGTGGCTGCGAGCCCGCCCAAGGAGGCCCACAGCCTCGCCACCACAGGGAGGCCGCGGCGGCCGCGGGGTCTTCAGCGGCGCCATGCCAGGAGGAGTTCCCAGGCCAAGGGGAGGGCTGGTCCGTCCCTGGGGACTCCCCGAGGAGGGCTCGGACCTGGAATCACTGAAGGGGGAGGAGGGAGTGGCCGAGGTGCCCGAGTCCGAGCGGCGGTCGGCGGCGGCACTCCGGCCATGGAGGGGGTAGGAGGCCACGCGAGAGAGGTTGAGGATTTCTGGGAGGTCGTCGGAGCAGTGGGAGAGCGAAAGGAGTCGAGAGAGAGAGCCCAATGGGGCTATTTATAGCGCGCGCATCGGTGCATCGTGGGCGCGGTCCAGAGCGTGCACGGGCGAGCTTCACAGAGGGGAGGAGGGAGAGGGCCAGGCGGGGACCGGCGACGTGTCGTGTCCCAGACGTCGAGGCAACCTCGGGGACATGCTGGAGAGGCCCGAGGCTGTCGGGGCATTGGGATGGGGGCGGCTACAGTGCTTCAGAGCACTGTAGCGCGCTCCAGAGCATGCATTTGGCTACCACTGGCATTGCTTGGCGTCCAGGGCGTGGCCAATGGTGTCCAGGGGGTATAGGGAGTAGTAAACTATAGGGAGGTGGTCTTGGATGCTCTGGGAGCCACTGGAGTGAGGAGGGAGGTGAAAGAGGAGAAGAGTGTTGCTGTCCACAAGAGTAAAAATGGGGTTTTCACCCCTCCAATCATTGAGCAGAGGACATGGGGAAGTTACTGGGGGTAGAAGATGATCAGGAGAAGCTGTGGTAAGAATTTGAGGTAAAGGGAAATAGTAAAAGGGGTCCAAACAATGGTTTTGGTAAATTGGCAGAAGGTGTTTGATCATGTTTTGGGCAAGCAAATGATCTCCACTCGCTATGACACTTAACAGGATTAAATGTCACATACATGTAGGCCCTTCCACCAAATTTGAGCTCATTTGGGCAAAGTTGCCAATGTAACTTTGGTGAACCCTAGAAATCAACAAAAATGGTTTCACCATGTTTGAGTTAAGCTAATCATCTCCCCTTGATGCACCACTTGGTGTAGCATCATCATTTGGGGTTATGATCATGCCCACAAAGTTTGAGGCCCCAAGTAAAAAGTTGACAATGTGGAGTTGTTCAAATTTGAATTTGAACAGAAATGGTTTTGGGGCACTTAGACCAAGTTATGCTTCTCCAAAACTTGTGCCATTTGGCATAGATGCATAATTACATCATTTTAGCATGTGCACCAAGTTTGAGAGCATTTGGACAAGTTTGGCCACGTAAAGTTGCTCAAACTTCAAAAGGGACAGAAATGGTTTTGAGGGGATTAGATGATGTGTCCTTGATCTTCAAGGCATGAGGCTTTTCAAGATCATCAAATATGTCATATTTGACATGATAGAATTTCCCTGGAATTTTTGGAGAATATTCCCTGTGTAAATATTTCAAAAGCTTGAAATATCCAGAAAGGGTTTTGGAAGGATTTGTCCAATATTTTGAACATGACCATGTGCTAAAACTCTTATATATGGACAATATATGTCCTATGAGTCTCCCTGAATTTTGGCAAATATTTTTGAAATGATTAAATAATTTTCCCTATTAAAGACCATTTCTGGCCTTAAGAAAAAGCTTTTAAATAAAATATAAAAATAACTTTTAAAATTATAATTTTGTGGTTTCTGGGAGTCCTATACCTAATAGGATTCAAATATACTTTTTGAAAGATTTTTCACACCCTAAATAAGGTACTTGCAGTGCAAACCTCAATTTAGGGGTTTTTGGAAAACTAATTTTAGAAAATACTATTTGGCCAAAATATTTTTAGAAGAAAATTCTATATTGTTCTATACACATGGCATGATCATTGGTAAAAAGTTTTGGATCAAGGAGATGAAGTATAAGAGTTGGAGGATTTATTTGATTTTCAGAGCACTAGCAAACGGCAGACAAAAGTCAAATCAAGCAAGGTCAAAAACACTCAAAAGTTTTTTGTAAATCCACATTTTAACATGATAATTAGCTTAAGCAATGTGGCAAGAAAATCAGGGTGTGTCAGTTACTCACACAGTTGTGTGTTTTACTTCGGATCCTCTGTCAAGTTTTCTACAACCGGACATTAACAAATTCCAATCTGCCACATAACCGCGGGCACGGCTTTCGAAAGATCATAACCCTGCAGGGGTGTCCCAATTTGGCCCATCACAAGCTCTCACGATTAGCTAAAGTGATAAATATAATATCATCACCCCTTATCTTAGGGAAATCCGATCAGGCTCGGCATCCCGGTGCACAAGACATTTCGACAATGGTAAAACAAGTCCAGCAAGACCTCCCGGCGTGCCGACACCCTGATGGTAGCCGCGCGCATCTCGTCTCAGGCCACGTCCGGATGAGCGCTACGTACAGTAACCGAAGACCCCAGATAACTGGGTGGCACCGCAAGTGGCTCTAGTTTGGGACCAACACCATCAGCACTGCCCCCCCTATTATGTAGAATTAAGAACCCGGGGACATGACCCCCTATGCAATTAATTAATTAATTAAGTTGTTATAATGAGCAAATTAAAAACCAATGTTGGGCCTCGCTGGAGGAGTTTTATTCAAAGTCGAACTGTCAAGGGGTCCCCATCCACCCATCGTGTAAGGAACGCAAAATCAAGGAACATAATGCCGGTTTATCGGCGCCTAAGGTGGCATGAGTGGAACAAAACACCGAGCAAAAGGCCAAGCCTTCCACCCATGCCTAGTATATAGGTGTGTTAACAATAATAATAGATATTGTGATATTCCAACAACAAGTTCCCACCTGGAATGAACTTCATCTTCACCTGCAACTAACAACGCTATAAGAGGGGCTGAGCAAGCGGGTAACATAGCCAAACAGTGGTTTTGCTAGGAAGGTTTCAAAGGTTAGAGGTTTCATGGCATCAAGGAGAGGCTGACAATAAAGATGGGTAGCGCGACATATAACGATAGCATCGAGACACTAAGCATGGCAATGGTAGTAAAGGTATCCAAGGGTATGATCATCTTGCCTGGAATTCCGCAAGGGAGAAGAACGGGTCCAAGAGGTAGACGGAGCAACATAGTCGAGCGAATCCTCACAACTCCGAAACGAAACCGAAGCTAACAAGAGAAGCAAACCGGAAAGAAACAAGCAACACGGTAAACACACATGCATAAACATGGCATATGATGCACATCCAAGTATGATGCATGTCCGGTTTAATTATGCATGGCAATGGTAATGTGCACAAACAAAACTACAAGTTAAGTAGAGCTCAATATGCAACGAGTTGCATATTGACGAAACACCACATTTTAATTATTTAATTGACTCTCGTTTATTTACAAGACAAGATTAAATGTTTGTTAACATGGCAAGAGGTGAAGCAAAAACAAACTACCTACTTAGACATTTTAAATGTGGCCGGAATGACAAACAACAATTCCGAAAAAAATCCCCATGAGCATGTTTAGCTATTTTTAAGCAAACAACAATTCACATATTTTAAAATGTTGTTAACATGATGCGGATGACATGATCAAGTTTTTATGAATTTTTTATTAAAAGTTGACATGAAGATGATAAGGAGTATTTGTCACCGTGGTGGAAGGAAAGGGTGCCACGGCAACGATCCGAAAATGATGCAACGCAACATCTCGGTTCCGGTAACCCGTTGAGAGACCGGTGCAAAAGAAAAGGTGGCGTGAGCGAGTCGAACAAGATGAAAAGGTGGGGTGATCCCGTCACCGGGTTCCCACGAGTCGGCGACGAGGAAACCGAGGAGCATGACAAAAGACGAAACGGGCACGGAGCACACAAGTGGAGCATCTCATACAACCACAAGCATTCATCCGCGGGTCATCGACTCGGGGTATACCTTCGGAACATTCGTTTCGTGGCGGTTCGAGGTCGTAGAGGAAGTAGTGGTACTCGCGGGTCGTGGTACACGTTTTGTAGAGGGAAGTAGTCGTTCCGTTCGTAGTCGTTCACATGACGGTAGTTGAAGGAGTTGTACATGTTCGTTTCGGAGAGGTACTTGATGAATCCAACATCTTCAGGGCGACGGTAGTCGTGCACTCGACGGACTTCGGCGACGGTAGTCGTACACGGTTCGTAGGCGTTCGGGTATCCGTAGATGTACTTGTTTCACCTCCGGGCGTAGTCGACCTTGGCGTTTCCGAAGGGGTACTTGTGGAATCCGTGTAGTCGAACTTGAAGGTCATCGGCATCGTGGTACTTGGGGTCTCCGGACTTGCCGGTCTTGGTTCTTGTGACGTAGTGGTACGAGGTCATTTTCCGGTCGTGTAGTTGGACTTGGTTGACATCCGAGCCTCGCCGAGATCTCGTCGAGAAGGGTTCTTGGAGCTGCGATCTCGGCACGCAGCAAACAACAACGCGTGCATAACAAACCCGAAGCAAGCAGGGTTGATCGATGGGGGACGAGTGAGCTCCTGCTCGTGAAGAGGAAGCAGAGGCCAGAGGAGGAGGCACACGGAGGCGCTGGAGGTTGCTCGGGGCGACGCCGGCGCTGTCGGAAGAGGCGGCCGGTGGGCGTCCATGGCGGTGCGGCGGTGAGGCAGCGACGACGGGGAGGCGCAGGCCGCGCGGGACGGCAGAGGAACGGCCACGCGAGGAAGTGGCCGATGCGGAGACGAGGCAGGGCCTGGGGCGCGCTGGAGACGAGGCCTAGGCGGCGACGGCGGCGGCTCCTGGCCGGCCGGGCTGCCGGACCTGCAGCAGCGGCAAACGGAGGCTGGAAGCTCCGCGGTGGCGAGGCGCGGGCGCGGGCCGGCCGCTCCTGGTCGACGGGAGGGCGAGGCTATGCGCTTGGGGCGATGGGGCTCGGGCTGCGAGGGAGAGCGAGGGGGACGAGCGAGGGGGATCGAGGGAGTGGGATGGGGATCGAAGGGAGACGGGGTCGAGCGGCGCTGGAGTCGCGAGCGCTGCGGCGCTGGAGGACGAGAGGGATAGATGGATCGAGGGGAAGAGGGAATCGACCAGCTAGGGTTAGGGGAGCGGTCGGGCTGTGGGCCTTGGGGCGAAAGGGCCGCCTAGGGAGGCCTGGGCCGCGGGGAGGGAAGCTGAGGCCGAGATGGCCTATCTCTCTCCTTACTCTTTTTCTTTAGCAGAAAAAAATAGAGAGAGTTCAACATTTAAAAAGAAAAAAGGCCATGAACAAGAAAATAAATGATGGAACATTTTTGTAAGGCTTTATGGAATAATACCAACCCAACAAAAGTGGTTCCAACAAAATAGGGAAGTGCAAACCAAAAATATTTAGCTTGCCTTAAAGGAGTTTGAAAGGAGTCTAGACTTTAGGAGGAGCCTCGATACAACGGAAAAGAATTATCGACAAGGTTTAGATGGTGAAACTTGAAGTAGAAAAGGCATGGGGAATATATGCAAGTGTGTTTGGGTTAATTCCAAACAACTGGAATATTTTTATTATAGCTCCATAAATATTAGGAGGATATGTTATAAAGAGAAGTCATCCTTCCCTCGATTTAAATAGACCGAAGGTCCACACAATTTATTTAGTTGAGAAGAAAAGATTAATGACATGAAGGCATGATGATAAGATGCAATGCAAAATTAAATAACACAAGCACAAAAGAAACACACGGGAGAACCCGGAACATCTGGAATCTTCTGGGACGTCGGTCTTCGGGCGTCACATAATGCTGATAACCTTTTTGGGAATTTTACACGCCAACACAGGAAAAAGAAGAAAAAATGAACAGGTTTACAAAGAGACTGAATCTAAAAAAGAAATCTCAACGCGGGGCCCTACTGCATGTCTGCGCCGTTTTCTCAGTTGTAATGCGTCCTTGAAGAGGGGAATTATGACGGCCGCCTATAAAAAAGGAAAAAGAACTCTGGAAAGGAATGTCCTACACAGCCGTAAGTAAAGTTGGTTCTTTTAATGAACTTTAAAAAGAAAATGTATTTTAGAGTCCGAATTGGGTCAAACCGAACTATGGACTATTTGTATGCAGTGTGCTCCCAGCGCTGCCCAAGGTATTTTGAGGGCGTAATTGTGTACGCAAGGTACATATGCTACTACCTTATGGGGCGGTCGACAGGTGCGTAACTCCTAATCGAGCTTAGGTTCCTCTGAGCTGCCACATTGTAGTGCGGTCCGGACACGTTTAGCAGTGTGTGTGGTCTTGACGACCAATGAACTGTTTGGCTTGAACAAGACACTTTGGACCTTGGCTGCTAGGGCCACAGTGTCTTCCTCTGTACGAAGGGAGAGCTCCATGTTTCCATTGACCGTGATGACGCCGCGTGGTCTGGGCATTTTGAGCTTTAAGTAAGCATAATGCGGGACCACATTAAATCGGGTGAAGGCCATTCTTCCGAGTAATGCGTGATAGCCACTTTAGAAAGCAGCGATGTCGAAGATTAACTCTTCGATTCGGAAGTTATCGGGAGAGCCGAATACGACCTTCAATGTTAACGAGCCCGTGCAGCGGGCTTCTACGCCTGGTATCACTCCTTTAAAGGTAGTGCTATTGGGATTAATTCTTGACGGGTCTATCCCCATCTTGCGGATAGTGTCTTGGTATATCAGATTGAGACTGCTGCCACCGTCCATAAGGACTCGATTAAGATGATATTCGTAAATTATAGGATCGAGCACTAGGGCCGCCGAACCTCCGTGACGGATTCTGGTTGGGTGATCCCTGCGATCAAAGGTGATCGGACAAGCCGACCATGGGTTGAATTTGGGGGCGACAGGCTCTACGGCGTAAACGTCCCTGAGTGCGTGTTTGCGTTCCCTCTTGGGGGATATGGGTAGCATAGATCATATTCACAGTTTTTACCTCCAGTGGAAATTTCTTCTGGCCCCGAGTGTTCGGCTGGCGAGGTTCATCCTCGTCCTCACTTTGAGGTCCTTTCCCCTTGTGTTCGGCATTTAACTTGCTGCCATGCTTGAAGACCCAACCGTTTCGGTTGGTGTGATTTGCAGGTTTATCAGGGGTGCCATGAATTTGGCAAGGCCTTTCTAGTATTTTGTCCAAGCTATATGGATTGTCTCTGTTGCCTTTGAATGGCTTCTTCTGTTGACCGGGCCTCGAGCCACTGAATCCAGCGTTTGCTGTCATGTCATCAGTGCTTCTAGTATTGTTTCGACGCTTCTTCTTATTGCGTCGTGGCTTGCCATTGCCATCCCTAACCTTGGAGGTACCAGGGTCGCTGGTGCTATTGCTGCTACGAGCTAGCCAGTTGTCCTCGCCCGCGCAAAAGCGGGTCATAAGTGTAGTAAGGGTTTCCATTGTCCTTGGCTTCTCCTGGCCGAGGTGTCTTGATAGCCACTGGTCCCAGACACTATGCATGAATGTTGCTAAGGCCTCGGCGTCCAGACAATCCACAATTTGGTTCTTTTTTTTTTGAAACATTAATGACAGTAGGAGAGCATCCTACTGACTTTCCATATACAAATATAGGTTACATTTTGTCAGGGTGTCTCAGGGCAGGACGTGGGCCCCCAGTTCAGGGGCCTTCCATCAAGCCGATCACTCCTCAGACCCAACTGTTAAGAGAAAGTTTCTAGCTTTAGTCTAAAGGGCTTAAAAAGTCTCCCACAAACTGTCCTAGGGCGGGTTTAACCCGGTGTACAAGCTTTAGGGCTTTAGGGCTGACTCCCCGGGTTGTTGGATTATGTGACTTAGATCATCAGCATCCGGGGGCCGGACATAAGTCCCCTGAAAGATGGCCCGAAACACATCCTCCAGATCTTTCTAGCTTCCAATGGAGTTCTCTGGGAGGTTGTTTAACCAGTGTCGTGCTGGCCCTTTCAACTTGAGGGGTAAGTATTTGATGGCGTGCAGTTCATCTCCACAAGCCATGTGGATGTGAAGAATAAAGTCTTCTATCCATACAACAGGGTCCGTGGTTCCATCGTACGCCTCCATGTTTACGGGTTATAACCCTTCTGGAAATTCGTGATCCATCACCTCATCGCCGAAGCAGAGAGGGTGTGCAGCACCCCTGTATTTTGCAATATCGGGGCGTAATTCGGACGGTATGTGTGTTTGGTGTTGGTTCCGAACTTGATTGTGGCCGACGTGTTCGGCTTGATAGCTGTCGTCCCGTGTGGGAGCACGTTCCCTTGATCCGTAGATTGATCTGGCCTAGCCATCTTTTTTATTCAGGTCCTGACGTAGATTGTACTTTTGGCCCTGAGCCGCTGTATCCTTTCCTTTATGGTGAGGAGGTGCGGGCTGGTGTACGGCATTGCTGGACACTTTGGCTCGTCCACGGGTTGGTCAGTCCGGTTGATCGGATTGATCGTACTTCAGCAGAATTGGCGCAAGGGCCTCGTCGTCGAATTGGGGCAGCAGTTTACATTTGGGATAGCTCTTTGTTTGACGCTTGTCGTCGTATCTTTCTTCAACGTCTAGCACTTCGTTCCATCTGTCATTAAGTGTATCTTGTTCGGCCCTAAGCCGCTGCTGCTGTTTTTTCAAGCTCCTTGATGTGGCAACCGCTCCATTGGGCCCAAAAAGTGCGGATCCCGAAAGTTCGGAGTTCGTAATCGGTGACGAGTCCAGTGCTCCAGCTGCGGGGGGAGTCCCGCTCAATACTGGGTCTGTGGGCGGCTCGAACACCGCTAAATCTGTGGTTTCTGTGGCGGGGTTGATCTTCCGGTCCTCGAACAAGGCGATCTGCTCCGGCTCTAAGGCCAAAGCTGCCGCAAGTGTTGACCCCTGGACGGGATCCGATGACAGATCTGAGATGTCTTCATTGTGGAAAGAGGGAGCAGCCGCCATGGGTGTGAATCCGTCGAAGATCAAATCTCCACGGACATCAGCAACGTAGTTCAAGCTTCCAAATCTGATCTGATGACCAGAGGCTTAGCTGTCAACCTGCTCGAGGTGTCCTTCAGTGTTGGCATGAAGCACGAAGCCGCCGAACACAAAAAGCTGGCCAGGGTGAAAGATTCCCTCCGTGGCGGCGCCGTTATTGATGGCGAAGTGAGCCATTAATACTTCTATCGACGACGCAATGAAACTCTCAATGAATGCACCAATGTCAGTGTCAAAACTGGCGGATCCCGGGTAGGGGGTCTCGAACTATGCGTCTGAGGGTTGATGGTAATAGGAGACCAGGGACACAATATTTACCCAGGTTTAGGCCCTCTCGATCAAGGTAATACCCTACTTCCTGCTTGGTTGATCTTGATGAATATGGGGTTACAAGAGTTGATGTACCTCGAGATCGTGATGGCTAAAACCCTAGGAGTCTAGCCTATGCGGGTTGTACATGACCATCTTGCAGAGGAAGGAAAATATTACACCCGGACTACAAACTTGCTATTTTACACATATAGGAGTCCTATCGGATACGGGAGATAGTCTTTAACGATAATCTTCACGGCCCTCCCGCCCGGCCCATAACGAGCAATCTGGCCACCCGAGGACCCCTTAATCCAAGACTCCCTCAAGGACTTGTGCTCAGCTATGGAGATGTTCAACATGACAGTCAAGTGTGCAAGGGCGGAAGAGGGTCGCCTTTCGCTCGTCGAGCTCCCTGTGTAGGATCGAAAGTATGTCTAGAGGGGGGGTGATTAGACTACTTGACAATATAAAAATTCTGCCTTTTGATCATGAACAGTTTTAGGCAGTTTCACAATTATGATCAATTCAAGTATCACCCTACACATGCAATTCTAGAGTATAAGCAGCGGAAAGTAAATTGCACATGTAGTAAAGAGAGGTGGAGAAGATCAAACGCAATTTGGAGACACGGAGATTTTTCTCGTGGTTCCGATAGGTGGTGCTATCGTACATCCACGTTGATGGAGACTTCAACCCACGGAGGGTAACGGCTGCGCGAGTCCATGGAGGGCTCCACCCACGAAGGGTCCACGAAGAAGCAACCTTGTCTATTCCATCATGGCCTACGCCCACGGAGGACTAGCCTTACTCAGGGTAGATCTTCACGAAGTAGGCGATCTCCTTGCCCTTACAAACTTCTTGGTTCAACTCCACATCTCGAAGACGGAGGCTCCCAAGCGACACCTAACCAATCTAGGAGGCACCACCCTCCAAAAGGTAATAGATGTTGTTGATGATGATGAACTCCTTGCTCTTGTGCTTCAAATGATAATCTCCCCAACACTCAACTCTCCTCACTGATATGGCTGTGGTGGAAGAAAGGATTGAGTGGAAAGCAACTTGGGAAGGTTAGAAATCAAGTTTCATATGGTAGGAATGGAATGACTTGATCTCAACACAAGGGTAGGTGGTTCTCTTCTCAGAAAGTGTAAGGTAGAAGTGGTAGTACATTCTGATGGCTCTCTCCACGAATGAAGAGGGGGTGGAGGGGTATATATAGCCTCCACACAAAATCCAACCGTTACACACATAATTGAGCAATCTCGGTGAGACCGAAGTGAAAACTCGGTCAGACCGAAAGTTCAAATATAGTGAACGTTGGGGTTTTCGGTGGGACCGAAAATACCATCTCGGTGTGTCCGATATGAGTCAAAGGTAGGAACTTGCCATTCTCGGTGGGACCGAAATTAACAACTCGGATATTCCGATATGATGTCAAATGGTTACAGAAGGTTGGCAGTCCAGTTTCGGTGAGACCGAACTCAAAATCGGATGGACCGAAATTTCTAGGGTTTGGAAAATAGCTGAGGTGGTTCATCTCGGTGGAACTGAGTTGGAAGAATCGGTTTGTCCGAGATTACTTATGAGTGTGTTTAGTAGTGAAAGTTGCTGATAGTTGAAGGAGCTAAATCACTAAGCACTTGAGCAACCAGATCATCGACACAACCTCATCCCCTTTTTAATAGTATTGGCTTTTCCTATGGACTCAATGTGATCTTTGATCACTAAACCAAAAATGGAGTCTTGAGCTTTTGCCAATGCTTGCCTTAGCATTTTGAGGGGTCCACTTCTTCAGACATTTCCATACCCATATCACTGAACTTCTCTGAAATGATTCTCAAGTAGCTATTAGTTCAATGATATATATGTTGTTATTAATTACCAAAACCACCCGGGGATTAGTTGCACTTTCAATCTCCCCCTTTTTGGTAATTGATGACAACATATAGATCAAAGCTTCGACAAGAGATATAATCAATGAATAATATCGTCGCTTTGAGAAGTATGTGATAGACAAGAGCTCCCCCTAAATTTGTGCATTATTTAAAATTTGCGTTTGAATGCAAATGCACAATCGATTAGGATTATGGGTCACTCTTCCATGTCACATACATCTTGGTGGAGCGCACAAAATGATAAGAATGAATAACATGCACTCAATCACCAAGACAAGAGTAAATGATCATACAAGAAGGAATAGCATATGATAAGCATTAAGCACACATTAAAGCATAGTATGACCAAACACGCATTAAGGTAGCATCAAACGTAGTGGCAAGCACACTGAAAGTATCAAGAACCAAAAGAACCAAATGTATCTCAAAGAAAACCGGCAAAAGAACGAAAGAGCACTCTCTCTCTCTCTCGAAGCCCTATGATCTATACAATTTCTCCCCCTTTGGCAACAAGTTACCAAAAAGTTCGAAAAGGTATAGAGCTAAGTGTCACTGTGGGCTCTGCTGGCGGCTCTCGTCTGGGTAGATGTCGGAGTAGAAATGACGGCATCGGCGAAGACTTCAGCTGATGTCTGCGCTGGAGGAGTGGATGGTGGAGCTGGAGTAACTGCTGGAGCTGTAGGAGGTGCTGAAGTGGTAGCCCTGGAGTCAGTCACTGGGATAGCTGCAGATCTGGATCCTCTGGGAACCTGAGCAGTCTGGCGGTGAGAGTCCTGGACTAGATCATCCTGCATGAGCTCTGCTCTCTCCTGCCTTGCTTCCTCCATGTCCGCCTCAAGCTTGTTGACGGTCACCTGAATCTCTGTCAGCTTCACGTCCAGAGCGTGGATCTTGTCTTCAACAATCCTCTCTAGGCTTTCCTGAGATTGTTCAATGCTGGCCAGGCGTTGTTCAATCCTCTGGGTAGCTTCAAGAATCTGCTCTCCGAAGCTCTTTGGTTTAGCTGCTGCTGCTGCTGCCTCTTTGTCAGCTTTGGCTTTCTTAGCAGCCTCAATTTTGGCTTGACCTTCAACTGAGGTTGGATCCTCCTCATCCATCACAACAATGTTATCTTCATGCTCTGGCTGCAGTGGCAAGTGCTTCCTATCCAACATGAATTTGCCCGTGCCAAACTTGGCATTGATGAGCATCTGAATTTGTGGGGCAAATCCACACGACCTCTTCTGGTCAGCTGTAGTCCTCTTAATGGTCTCTACCATTAAGTCCATCACCTTAAAAGGTGCCTTCTCATCAAGAATGTGCAGCATGTTGATAGAATAGCCTCGAATCATGCGGTGGTCTCCAGACTTGGGCATCAAGGTATGCCTCAAAATAGTGTTTGTGGTGGTCAGACCTGCCTGGAGATAGTACACTGAGCCAAGCTTCCACCCTTCCAAATCAGCCGCGGGGATCTCCTTGTACATGTTCTTCATGGAATCATGGTTCTTCTTAGGAATCCCATAGACATCAATGTCGTCCTCTCTCTGCACTGGAGCATTCAGAAGTTCTGCCCATTCTTCAACAGACGAAGAAAACCTTTGACCTTCAGTCATCCAGGTGATCTTGCCATCAGGATAGAAGTGGGCTGTGGCGTAGAACTGCATGATCATCTCGTCATTCCAATCTGTCAGCTTCTGACCCACGAACTCATCAACTCCACATGCAGTGAAGCTCTCATGCACATGGGGAAAGAAGTCTCGGTGCTCTTCACTGTCAATGTACTTCCAGTCAACATACCTGGTGTCTGCAACAATAGGCTTCTTATCCATCAACACGGTCTCATAGAAGTCCTGCTGCTCTCTGGTGTGGAATCTTGGGTCCACAGCAGTCCTTCTCCTCACAGCATATGGATCAGACTGTCTCCATAGCCTGAGACCTCTATCCTTCCTTGCCTTCATATCCTCGGCTTGAGGATGAGCATCGTTGTGGAGTGGCAACTTAGGACGGAGCTTCAGCAACACATGTTCTTCATCAGACTCATACGGTGGCATCTCACCTTTGTTCTTCTCAGAGGCTGGAATGTTCCTGGTTGTCCTCTTGGGCTTGGCTGGAGCTGCCTTGGCTTGAGCAGGCTTCTTGGGCTTAGAAGTGGCTTGAGCCCTAATAGCATCACCCATGAACTTAGCCTTCTGAGGAGGAGGCTGGGGTGCATCTTCTTCTTCTTCATCAGCAGCTGCATCAACATGAGGTTCAGCATATACTACCCTCTTCCTCTTGGAAGTTTTCTTCACCTTACTTGGAGCTGGCTCTTCCAAGTTCAGTTTCTTGGCAACATCTGACTGCTTGACCTTGCTGGTGCCTTTCTTCGACTGCTGCCCTTCATGCTCTTTGGCAACAACTTTTCTCTTGGGCTTGGAGGTTACTTCCTCAGCAACGAAGTCAGAGTCCTCATCATCAGAATTTCTCTTCTTTCTGATCCTGGTGGCTGCAAGAGGCAAACCACTAGGGGTGCTCCTCTCACCATCATCACTAGGACTACTAGCCTCGGGACTAGTATCTGCCTCAGGGATCTCTGCAAACGGTGACTCAGACCTGTTCTGGCTGTCACTGGCATCTGACATGGCTGACAACCTGTGAAAAGATAAGGTATAGGCAGAGTAGAAGAGTTATCACAACTGCAGAGGTTTTTGCAAAAAAATGAGTTCAAATCTTAGTTTTTAGTTTTCACAGAATGCATTTCGGTCAAACCGATTCTTAGTTTTGGTGAATCCGAAGTGTATAACAGAAACCTACACACCACTTTCGGTCAGACCGAAATGGGTTTCGGTCCTGCCGATAAACTAGGGTTTCACTGAAACTAAGTTTCGGTCACACCGATTCGCACAACTCGGTTAGACCGAAAGTGCAGTGCAATGGCCAGAGGCCAAATCGGTCATTCCGAGTTTTCAAAATCGGTTTCACCGAGATGTGTTCCGTGGAAACCTAAACCTAAGAATTTCGCTCGAAACTAAAAGATCTGATCTGATGTTAAGGAGTTTTCCAATCGTGGCTAGATACATGGCAAACCAATCGTGCAAGAATCAGATGGGGAGCACGAGAGGGATCGGGACTCACCCTAACTTGGTGGAGTCCCTCTACGGCGGCAACGGCGCGGAGAAGATTACCGTTGACGGCGGCGGAGACCTGCGGCGAGGGCGCACAGGCGACGACGGCGACGATCCGAAGACCAGGGCGACGGCAGCAGGGGACTTGGGGGCGAAACGGTTTGAAGAAGTAATCGCGCGCAGCCCTCAGTATATATATCCCCGTGCTGTCGGTGGGACCGAGTTGAAAAACTCGGTGACACCGAAATGTATAACTGCTGTGCAGTTACGCATATCGGTCACGCCGAGATTTTGAACTCGGTTTCACCGAGATGAAACCTAGATCAGTCTAAGCGTTTCGGTTGGACCGAGATGGAAAAGTTGGTCAGACCGAAATTGACTTAGAAGGTTTTGGAAGTCAGCCTTAGACGGATCGGTGGCTCCGAGTGCTCCTCACTCGGAGGGTCCGAAAATGACTTGTTCAAAGTTGTGATATGAGCATGAATAGAATTTGAGACAAGAAAGCATAGATAGCTAGGGAAGGTGCTTAGGCATTCTTGTCCATCCATTTGGCCAGAAAAATCAAAACAATCAAAACAACAAATGGATGTCCTTGAATGAATAAAATCATGCATTCAACATGCTCACACAATAAGATAGCAAATGAAATATGTGTCAAACATGCACAACCAAAACTCTAGCTACTAGCACACAATTTGTCGATGACTAGGTCATCTATATATGAGTATTTTGACTTAGGAGTCAAATGAGAACATTTGATCATAGGTCATACTCATCGTTTAAGCACAAGTGGGGTTACCACTTTTACATAAAGCATTGATGTGTTCACATCATTTGAAGATGCTTTAGCTCAATTTTTAGAGCAAAGCTCCCCCTAGATGTGAGAACCCCTTTTAAAGGGTCAAACTAACCTTGGGTTGTCGTAGAAGACTTCATGTAGATGTTGAAGATGTGGATGCTCAAAGTTGATGTAGATCATCAAGAGTTGGGAGCTATCCTTTGGATTAGGGCACTTTCAATACCTACATGGGTTAGTCCCACAAGGAACAAACAAGGATATCCATAGACATAGATTGAAGTACACAGAAGATGATGTCCATGAAAGCAATGATTACCTTGTCCCTTGACTTACCAACAAGAGGGTTTGTGACTCCATGAACTAGTGCATGATGTGGAAGTTGATTGCACAAGTTCTTGCCAAGATGAATGTGAGTGAAGTATGTTGGCGGAGTCACCCTCAAGAACCTTCTAGTTCTTCTTCTTTGGGATCCACATCATCTTGATGGGAAACCTTGGTGTTGTAGTTGAGCTTGACGAAGTAGAACTTGATGTGTCCTTGGGAACCCACTTGACCATGGCTTGAGGTGCTTCAATGAATGCATCAATCTCCTCTTGAAGCTTGTCCTTGGCCTTTAGCTTGTGGTCTTGTGGTGGAAGGTCATCTTGAGCTTGTTTCACATTGGAAGAAGTAGGATCATACTTCTCCTTTTGAGAAACAAACTGTGGAGTAGGGTATTGACCTTCTTCCCACTCAACACCTTCGGCGTTGAACTTTCGCTCAAAACCAATACCTTGATTCTTCCGGTGCCTTCCTTGTTTGCGAACAATTTCCTCAAAGTTCTTGCTTCCGGCAAGACTCTTGTAGACACCTTTCTCTATGATTTCCTTCAATAAGCTATTTTCTTGCTCAAGTGTAACTTGGCTTGAAACATTGTTAGTGGAATCAAGAGAACTACTAGAAGCAACAATATTGGATTTAACATTGTTATTGTTACTACTAGAGGAAGAATTTTTCTTATGCTTGTCATGCTTAGTCTTAATAGGTGGCAAGAAATTAGACAAGAGAAGTCGTTTGGCAAGATATGAAGAACTCTTCTTTCGAAGATCGTCATTGATCGCTTTTAGAAACTCATGTTCTTGCTCTAGAGTGAGCTTCTCGAAGCGTAGCTTCTCATGAGATCTTAGGAGCTCTCTATGATCTTCTTCAGTTGTTTCATGAGCTAACTTAAGAGTGTTTAGTTCTTTAGTTAGACGCTCAATTTCCTTCATAGCATTGTCATTCGACTCTTCTCGACTATAAAGACTACTAGCATTTTCATCGTTACTAAGCTCACTAGATTTATCATGCAAGAGCTCATCTTCACCAAGCAAGTCATCCTCATCACTATCAAAGTCAATGAATTCAGGGTGTGTTACCTTGGGGCCTTTAGCCATGAAGCATCTTCCAATTCCCTCATTTGGTGAATCAAATAAGTCGTGAGAGTTGGAGTTGGAGGATACGAGTGCAAGTCCAGCAACACCTTCATCTTGACTGTAGTCGGAGTCGGAGTGATAGCTTCCATCGGATTGATTGTCGGAGTCGGAGCCGGAGACCCATTCACCTACATGAGCTTGATGTCTTCTTCTTGTGTAGCTCCTTGATGACTTGTCCTTCCTCTCCGAATCCTTGCTTCTCCGAGAGGGTCTTCGTTCATAACGATCATCTCTACTCCTTCTCTCTCTCCGAGGTGACTCATCTCTTGCTCTTCTTCTTGGAGATTCTTCTCTTCTCTTGTGGGGAGCCGTACACTCATTTGAGAAGTGTCCGGGTCTTCCACAATTGTAGCAGTTTCGATCACGACTAGAAGATCTCTTTTCATCATATGATCTAGACTTTGAGCTTCTTTCTTTGCCTCTATTCTTGTAGAACTTGTTGAAGTTCTTAACCATTAGGCTTATCTCTTCATTGGAAATTAACTTGTCACTTGAGGTTGTGGGAGCATCACTTGTAGCTTTGTAAGCACCACTTGACTTGTTGTGAAGCTCTTCCTTATCCTTAAGTGTCATCTCATGAGCAACAATTCTTCCAATGACTTCAGTTGGCTTGAGAGTCTTGTAGTTTGGCATCATTTGGATCAAAGTGCACACGGTGTCATATTTCATCCAAAGCTCTTAGAATCTTCTTGATGATGAAACGGTCGGTCATTTCTTCGCTTCCTAAGCCGGCAATCTCATTTATGATGAGAGCAAGCCTAGAGTACATTTCAGCGACTCCTTCACCATCCTTCATCTTGAACTTGTCAAGTTGACCTTGAAGAATATATAGCTTTGATTCCTTCACAGATTCAGTACCTTCGTGCATTTCAACCAAAGTATCCCAAATCTCTTTAGCATTCTCAAGACGGCTGATTTTGTTGAACTCCTCGGGACACAAAGCATTGAAGAGAATGTCACAAGCTTGAGCATTGTTTTGCAACATCCGCAACTCTTCCGGTGTAGCTTCGCGATCCGGAACTTTTCCTTCCTCGAAGAATTCACCTTGCATACCAACACAAATAATGCCCCATGCGGCTGGGTTATGACCAAGAATATGCATTTTCATTTTATGCTTCCAACTAGCAAAATTTGTACCATCAAAGTAAGGACCTCTACGATAATTACCCTCACTAGACGCCATACTCTCCTAGGTTATGAAACCAAGCTTATGGAGTCCAATGCAATGGAAACCAAAACAATGGAGACCAAAGCTCTGATACCACTTGTAGGATCGAAAGTATGTCTAGAGGGGGGGGTGATTAGACTACTTGACAATATAAAAATTCTGCCTTTTGATCATGAACAGTTTTAGGCAGTTTCACAATTATGATCAATTCAAGTATCACCCTACACATGCAATTCTAGAGTATAAGCAGCGGAAAGTAAATTGCACATGTAGTAAAGAGAGGTGGAGAAGATCAAACGCAATTTGGAGACACGGAGATTTTTCTCGTGGTTCCGATAGGTGGTGCTATCGTACATCCACGTTGATGGAGACTTCAACCCACGGAGGGTAACGGCTGCGCGAGTCCACGGAGGGCTCCACCCACGAAGGGTCCACGAAGAAGCAACCTTGTCTATTCCATCATGGCCTACGCCCACGGAGGACTAGCCTTACTCGGGGTAGATCTTCACGAAGTAGGCGATCTCCTTGCCCTTACAAACTTCTTGGTTCAACTCCACATCTCGAAGACGGAGGCTCCCAAGCGACACCTAACCAATCTAGGAGGCACCACCCTCCAAAAGGTAATAGATGTTGTTGATGATGATGAACTCCTTGCTCTTGTGCTTCAAATGATAATCTCCCCAACACTCAACTCTCCTCACTGATATGGTTGTGGTGGAAGAAAGGATTGAGTGGAAAGCAACTTGGGAAGGTTAGAAATCAAGTTTCATATGGTAGGAATGGAATGACTTGATCTCAACACAAGGGTAGGTGGTTCTCTTCTCAGAAAGTGTAAGGTAGAAGTGGTAGTACTTTCTGATGGCTCTCTCCACGAATGAAGAGGGGGTGGAGGGGTATATATAGCCTCCACACAAAATCCAACCGTTACACACATAATTGAGCAATCTCGGTGAGACCGAAGTGAAAACTCGGTCAGACCGAAAGTTCAAATATAGTGAACGTTGGGGTTTTCGGTGGGACCGAAAATACCATCTCGGTGTGTCCGATATGAGTCAAAGGTAGGAACTTGCCATTCTCAGTGGGACCGAAATTAACAACTCGGATATTCCGATATGATGTCAAATGGTTACAGAAGGTTGGCAGTCCAGTTTCGGTGAGACCGAACTCAAAATCGGATGGACCGAAATTTCTAGGGTTTGGAAAATAGCTGAGGTGGTTCATCTCGGTGGGACTGAGTTGGAAGAATCGGTTTGTCCGAGATTACTTATGAGTGTGTTTAGTAGTGAAAGTTGCTGATAGTTGAAGGAGCTAAATCACTAAGCACTTGAGCAACCAGATCATCGACACAACCTCATCCCCTTTTAATAGTATTGGCTTTTCCTATGGACTCAATGTGATCTTTGATCACTAAACCAAAAATGGAGTCTTGAGCTTTTGCCAATGCTTGCCTTAGCATTTTGAGGGGTCCACTTCTTCAGACATTTCCATACCCATATCACTGAACTTCTCTGAAATGATTCTCAAGTAGCTATTAGTTCAATGATATATATGTTGTTATTAATTACCAAAACCACCCGGGGATTAGTTGCACTTTCACCCTGAGGCCGACATAGAAGACAAGAAGGCCAAGACCAAGGAAGCCAAGCATAAGGGACCCACTGTGCTCACGGCTGAGCCAGAGATAAAGCGTGGGTGCGACTACTCCGAAACATCCAAGGGAAGCCGCACATTCTGCGTCTTCCACAACGTGCACAGCCACAACACGAACGACTGCTAGGAGCTCAGAGCCATCCGTGACGGACGCCTTGACCGTCGCCTCAAGCGCGGCGACCAGGGCTACGGCCACGGAGGTGGAAGAGGCGGAGGACATTGGGAGAACTGTGACTCTCGACAAGGCTGTTGCGATCAGCCTCGCGATGACTATTGGCAGGGTTAACCTCGTGAGGGCCCATGGAGGGACCAGCCTCGTGAGGGTCCATGGAGGGACCAGCCTCATGAGGGTCCATGGAGGGACCAGCCTCGTGAGGACAGCCCGCAAGGCAACGCTGGCCTTCCTCCACTGCCTCCACCACCAGTAGGCCTGGGCATTCGGTTTAACCGGGACGATCGCGCCAGTTTCTCGGATTTTAAAATATTTCGGTTTTCTTAATATGCTGACCGATCGGTGTTTAGTAATAACAGTAACCGAGAACTCAGTCCATTGAAAATTTGGTTCGGTCACTGGTTAAGACCGAGCAGGGCCGATCTATAGCCAAGAAAGAGGGAGGGAGAGGGAGAGACTTCGCAGGGAGTATGGTCGCTGGCTACAAGGGCTCCGTGGCCATTCCCTGGTTGCTTGCTGGGGTGGCCCCGTAGCCGTAGGGAGCAAGGTCGGTCAAATCCGTCGGAGGTCGCCGGAAAGGAGGGGAGGGAGAGGGAGCAGGTTCCTGTCTGCCAGACCATCGCCGTTAGGTACTAGGAGCTGTGGCGGCTAGGGCTATGGCCGAAGGGGTGGAGTGGGGAAATATGAGAAGGGGAGCGATAGAGGCAGGGTTGTGGGCTCGTGGAGATGAGGTTATACGTGCAACTGTAGAAAGAAGTGTTTGGACTACAGCCTAGTTAGATAATGGGCCGGGATTTTCCACAACGTTGGCCCATCTTCGGGTATTTCCGGTCAATTCGGGTATCTAATGCCTAAACCCGAAATTGCCGAAGTTAATTCGGTTTTAAAGAGTTAAGGACCGAACTTATGACCATAATTATCGGTTTGGGTATCTTCGGCTTCGGTCCCGGTTTTTTCGGTTCGGTAGTTCGGTCATCGGGTAATATGCCCAGCCCTAACCACCAGGAAGGAATGAAGAACGCAACCAAGACGATGGTGTTGGGGGCTTCCAGGAGCCTCGTGCCATCGCTTGCATGCTGGGTGGCGCTCAGGCCCCAGCATCTCACCGCGTCTTCAAGAAGTTTGCTCGTGAGGTGAATGCAGTCCTCCCCAAGCTTGAGATAACGTGCCCGCTCAAGTGGTCCAAGTACGTTGTCACCTTCGACTCAGCCGACCAGCTCAAGTGCACGGCCACGGCCGGCGCCCTCCCGCTACTCTACTCGCCCACCATCAGCAACGTGCTCATCGCCAAGACGCTCATCGATGGCGGAGCCGGACTCAATGTCCCCTTCGTTGAGGCCTTCGACACACTCCAAGTGCCGTATGATCGGCTTCAACCAACCAAGCCCTTCTCAAGTGTGACTGACGGCTCCACCACACCAATAGGGCAGGTCCGCCTTCCTGTCACCTTTGGCGACCGCCAGAACTAACACACCGAGCTCATCAACTTCGACGTCGCCCACATCCGTATCCCGTAGAATTTCATCCTCGGCTACCTAGCGTTGGCCAAATTCATGGCAGCAACCCACCACAGCTACAACGTCCTCAAGATGCCAGGAAGCGGAGACATCATCACGGTCGCCTGCAACGAGAAAGACGCGGTGAGATCCCTCGAGCACGCCTACCAAGCTGCAGCGGTTGAGAACTCAGATGCCGAGGGTTTTGCCTACCCACCTGAAGCTGCCCCGAAGAAGAACAAGTTGTTGCTCACCCTGGGGCCTCAGGAGGGCAGAGCACCTAACAGCCATGCCTCAGGACCTGCACCCACGGATGGGATGCCTTCCCCTCTCGCATAGGAAGGCGTGCACGGCGCCCCTCTCAGGCTAGACTTGGGGGCTCTCCTCTGGAGGGCCTCCGACCTAGCCAACATCACGAGGGAGGCGCTCGGGCACCATGTGGAGGCATGTTTCAGTGCGCGTTTCCACAAAGAGAGCACAAGGCGTGAGGCGCCAAGTGCTCAGGAGTTTATCACAATGGCGATCAAGGATGATCAGGAAGAAAGGGTGATGCGAGGCGAGCGTCGTGCCGCGTCACCAAGCGCCGCTCCCTCTACCAACAAGGGTAGGGGGATGCGAGTCTGCGTCAACATCCCAGGGCTCAACAGAGCCGTGTCTCAGGAGATCTTCTGGCCATCCCAAGTAGGTCGGTGCGGGTGTCCCCCTTACAACTATGTTCGCATGCCTTTCGGCCTGCCGAACAGCGCTGCCTTGCACTAGCGCCGCATGCGGGGCATGCTGGTAGCTCATGAGGCCAAGTACCAGGAGATCCTGGTGGAGGAAGCTCTTGTCCTTCGTGAGCCTCCTGGACCATAGAAGCTTTGCGAGGTCTAGGGGCCAGACAACCCATGAGGAGCGACTTCAGCAGCTGGCATCTTCAGCTACCCTAACACTTCTCCCGCAATGGTACAAGGTGACATTTTTTATTTCGTTCAATTGGGGGCGCCCCACGGGCTGCTATATCCCCAAGCCGCACGGGTCCATCCCTACGGTGTTTACCATCTTTTCTTCTCGTTCAGTTGGGGGCGCCCCTCGGGCTGCATCATCCCCAAGCCGTGTGGGTCTGTCCCTATGGCATGTATCATTTTTGCATCTGTTAGAACTTGCCTTATCCTTTTCATGAGTTATCCTGAGATTATCGCCTGCTCACCTGGTGTTCCGGCACCTCCGCGGCTCCCGCACTATGCCAACCTACCGGTTGCTCGTTCTAAAGCATTGCTGGCACGGTGTCTGTGCTCGGGTTCGTCCCTGCTTTTTGAAAAACCTAAGAGACCGAGATCTGATTCGCAGCCATCCCTGCGCACATCACCTCAGCAGGTCCTCGATGCCTATGCGTGTAAGTGGAGAGATCAACGACAGCGAGGCAACCGTTGTCATGTACTATGACCACTTTGTCAGATTGATTTGCAGGGACCTCTGTAGTCAGGCTAAGGTGGCCTCGCCGGCCACTCCCCTCAACGCGCCCCACTTGCACGTTAAAGGGGGGGCTCCTGAGCATAGCACCTCAGGGGCTCCCACTGGTTCACGAGCCCTCACCCTGGCCTTGACCACAGCATCGTGACCTGGCATACTAGCGGTGGCTGAGCTTCGCTCGAGGACCGGGACCCGAGGACGTAGAGCACTTGCCCGAGCTAAGGGGGGAGAGACCGACGCAAGCCTTACCTAGAGGCGCTATCGCAAGGGCACAGCCAGGCACCCCGCAAGGAATTCCTCGCAAGATAAGTCACCCATGCACGATAACTAGAACTATGTGGCCTGACATTTCGACCTCTATGATCTCGCCGGGCAATGTCATTTTCCATTTCGGCCTCTAGGAAGCTGCGTGCACGCTAAAGGGGACCCCCTAAGCATCGCGCCTCAAGGGCTCTTACCGGACCTTGGGCCGCTCACATCATGGCCTTGACCACGACATCGCAACCTGGCATACCAGCGACGGCTGAAGCCTACCTGGGGATTGGGTCCTGTCAGCGTAGAGCACCAAGCTACCACGAGAACGAAAAGAAACACATTGCCTTAGCGAGACACGCGAGCTCAGTACTAAGCAAGGAGTGATGACATTAAGACAAAAGCATTACAATCCCTTTCACACCCCTACGGGCTTAATGTGGTTTCGCGTAGGGAAACAAAAGAAGAAAGCCGAGGACATCACTGCCGGCGGCGGGTGGATGCTGAGGCCCTGCTCCGAGCACAGTGAGAGCTCGGAGGCTCGTAGCTATCGCCGTCACCGGGTTCCGAAGAAACACTGTACTTTGGGACTCGTTGTCGCTGCTGGAGGAGCCGCTGACAAGGCCAAGGGCAAGTTCAGCGCCCCTGACCGTGCCTCGCGTATCGCCCCTCCCGGGGCAGCATACCAAGTGTTTCCCATCCTCACCGAAGACCTTGAAGAAAAGCGTAGAGGCATCATCGAATTCTTAGTGGATGGTGGACGCCCCTCGAGGAGGACAAGCTTGGGCAATCTCGCCCCATCCGCGGGTCATGAAGACATTGCCTGGAGGGGCGACTTCAACCTTCGCCCCAGTAGCCGGGCTGCAGCACTCGGCGTGTTGCAGCCATAGCTCAGCAGGCCGCCTTGGTGACATCACGTCGCCGAAGAACCTCGGGAGCCGAATCCACGACAGCGGCGGCGGCGCCGCCCACTGGACGAACTCGTGAGGCGAGCTCCCGGTGTGCATCCACACACCGGTCGGCCGCACGGTTGCGGCCTATCGTCTATGATCCTCGCCGGCAGGGGGCTGGGCAATGCCCTCCTGCCCTTCACCTTGCTCCTGGGTATACAGAGGGACCGGGAAGCCAGGAGGAGGCCGCTCCAGCCAAGGCCGCATCACCCCGCGGTCCCCGCCGACATCACGGAAGCGACCAAGCATCTTCTTCTGCTGGAGAGGCTCGGGCTCCTCTCAGGGAGGCTTGCCTTTCTCCGCCGCGGAGAACCTCCTTATCGGCGCCATAGACTCTTCAACGAGATGGCAGAGCACGGAAAGAGAAGGAGGGACAAGATGCGAAGAGCTGGAAATGAGCAGAGGGCTCCACCCCTCCTCATTTATAGCAAGAAGGAGGCGAACCGTCGGCCTCCATGATCAGAGGTAATGATGATCTTCCTTGCATGCAACAGGCTCCAGTCAAGTCAAAACGGTTGCCGAAGCAGCGTGGGGAAGCGGAGACGCCCACGTCCCATCATGGTGCCACGCATCAATCTGGGCCACAGGCGATTGGGGCCCGCGGTGCTTCGCCCTTGCCCTTTGGCTTCGCCTCGAAGCCAAGTCTGAGTGCGCCTTGGGCCCGGGGGCTACTGTCGGCGTTCTGGGAACTAGGGTACCCAGACTTGCCTACCTGTGGCCCATGACGTGGCTCCTTCACCGGCCTGGTATGGCCCATCTTCAGCACTGATACTCAAGATCCTCACGGGGGCCAAGCCTCGCGAGGAGGACGACACCAAGACCTCCGGAGGGAACAGTCTCGCTTGGCTGGCTCCCGAGGGGCTGAGAACTCTATGCAGTACCTCACCTCGTGAGGTTCGGATGACGCAAGCCATGACGACCAAGGCCAGGTGGGTGCCAGTGAGCAGGACGACCAGTTTCCTCTTTGGTGCTAAAGAGGCAAGCGCACGCGCGGAGTCCCAAGGAATCAACCAAAGGTGTCCATTTTCATGCAACAAGACCAAGATCACCAGGAAGACAGGAAGGAGGTCATCGTCGAGCCCACCGTGGCATTAGGATCAGAAGCTTTGCAGGCAAAGACCGCCTTTAGTCAGGATAAGATGTACTAGTTGTCTCCCTTCAAATTTGGTCGTTGTGGGATCCCTTCCCGCTTATATTTGGGGCGAAGAGGACCAAGGCCACTATAAATATAGGTTAGCCATCACCATAGGACGGGGACGAAGGACGGATCAGTCGAAGGCCGGATCAGACAGATCACCGAAACCTCCTCCTAGACACACACACAAGCAAGAACACACTTCATGAGGTGGTTCGACCAATGTACTAGTTCTTCCTCAGCCCACCTTGAGGAAATCCACCACATTGCAAGAGTAGGGCCACTCACCGCTAGGTGGCCTGAACCTGGGTAAACTGCCCTGCGTCATGTTCTTTCTTGTTCCTCGAGCTAGTTCATAGAAACGGTGAGTAGACTGATAGGGGGAGTTGAGTTCGTCGCACACACCCCAGTGTTCGAACTTACAAGCGTTTTGTTAGAATAAATCCGAGGTGCTCCGTCGATCTACCGAGGACCAAGCAATCACACGAGCACGACAGCGAGATTTGTTAACGAGGTTCACCATCATGGCTACATCCCCGGGGCGTGACTACGGGCGCTCCTCCCCATGACGCCGCTATAATACCGCACCTCCAGCCGCCCGGGCGTCGGCACACGCCGCCGGCTCCCCTGCGTGCCCGTGCCATTATGTTGGCATAAGTTACATCGTGTGTCTACCCCCGCTATATATGAGAGGCCTAGGATACAAGTGTCCTATTAGGACACAACTCCTACCCTGTCTACACATAGTCCAAAATCAAGTCCAACTGTAACCTACCTTATACAATAATATTCGACACAACTCTAACAAACTCCAGCTTGGCGAATATTCTTCACCACCTTGAATTCATCCATGCGTCGAACCTCCATGTACATTGGACTTGAGATACGTCATGAGCACCGCAGCCACTCCCAGACTCCATGTGACTCCACCTACAACTGTAGTCCCTTCTCGTCTTCTTAGCAGTCAATGCTTGAGAAAAATTAAGTTCCTCGTTACTCTACCTTGTGCTCCCAACTTCCAGAGTATCGGTCCAACGCCATCACACACCGATCACTGTCTGTGTGAATGAACAACACACATATTGGACGCCACATATAAGAGTTATCTGAACTCAACATTACCGCTCTTTCTTGACTGCTTGTCTGAAACTTGAAGGAATTTCACCGTCGCCATGTGTCACCCTGAGTCAAATTCGCAGTTGTCTCATCCTTCTTCCGGATAGTCTCTGGCATGTCCGACAGCTATAGCACTCCCTTCCTTCTGTATTTGTCATCCGTACTTTGCCATGTGCACTGAACACCACAGAATATGCAGCCATGTACTCAACTTTTGGGAATTTCAGACTCTCCGCCACTTTCTCAGATTCTCCATCGTCAACTCATGTCCATCTTCCGGCACCGATAGTGTTGGGGAACGTAGTATTTTAAAATTTTCCTACGATCACGCAAGATCTATCTACTAGATGCATAGCAACGAGAGGGGAGAGTGTGTCTACGTACCCTCGTAGACCGGGAGCGGAAGCGTCAAGTGACGCGGTTGATGTTGTCGAACTTCTTCGCGATCCAACCGATCAAGCACCGAACATATGGCACCTCCGCGTTCAGCACACGTTCAGCTTGATGACGTCCCACGAACTCTTGATCCAGTTGAGCTTCACGGGAGAGTTTCGTCAGCACGACGGCGTGGTGACGGATATGATGTATTCACCGGCGCAGGGCTTCGCCTAAGCACCGCGACGGTATGACCGAGGTGTGTTTCTGTGGAGGGGGGCACCGCACACGGCTAAAACAATTCAACTTGTGTGTCTTTGGGTGCCCCCTTGCCCCCGTATATAAAGGAGCAAGGGGGGAGGCCGGCCGGCCCCTCTATGGTGCGGCTAGGGGTGCAATCCTACTAGGAATAGGATTGCAATCCTATTCCTAGTAGGAACTACCAAAGAAGGAAGAGAGGGTAAAGAAAAGAAGGAGAGGTGGCGCCCCCCCAATCCTAGTCCAACTAGGAACCCTAGGTGGGGCGCCGGCCAGCCCCTATGGGCTGCCTCTCTCTTTTCCATAAGGCCCACTATGGACCATCCCCCTTCGTAGGGGGTTCCGGTAACCCCCTCCGGCAATCCCGTTAAATCCGAAACTTTTCCGGAACACTTCCGGTGTCCGAATATAGTCGTCCAATATATCAATCTTTATGTCTTGGACATTCCGAGACTCCTCGTGATGTCCGTGATCTCATCCGGGACTCCGAACTACCTTCGGTACATCAAAACTCATAAACTCATAATACCGATCGTCATCAAACGTTAAGCGTGCGGACCCTACGGGTTCGAGAACTATGTAGACATGACTGAGACTCTTCTCCGGTCAATAACCAATAGCGGAACCTGGATGTTCATATTGGCTCCTACATATTCTACGAAGATCTTTTATCGGTCAGAACCGCATAACAACATACGTTGTTCCTTTTGTCATCGGTATGTTACTTGTCCGAGATTCGATCGTCGGTATCTCCATACCTAGTTCAATCCCGTTACCGGCAAGTCTCTTTACTCGTTCCGTAACACATCATCTCGTGACTAACTCATTAGTCTTTTGCTTGCAAGGCTTATTGTGATGTGTGTTACCGAGAGGGCCCAGAGATACCTCTCCGACACTCGGAGTGACAAATCCTAATCTTGATCTATGCCAACACCAAGAATACTTTTGGAGACACCTGTAGAGCATCTTTATGATCACCCAGTTACGTTGTGACGTTTGATAGCACACAAGGTGTTCCTACGGTATTCGGGAGTTGCATAATCTCATAGTCATAGGAACATGTATAAGTCATGAAGAAAGCAATAGCAGTAAAACTAAACGATCATAGTGCTATGCTAACGGATGGGTCTTGTCCATCACATCATTCTCCTAATGATGTGATCTCGTTGATCAAATGACAACTCATGTCTATGGCTAGGAAACATAACCATCTTTGATCAATGAGCTAGTCAAGTAGAGGCATACTAGGGACATACTGTTTTGTCTATGTATCCACACATGTACTAAGTTTCCGGTTAATACAATTCTAGCATGAATAAAAGACATTTATCATGATATAAGGAAATACAAATAACATCTTTATTATTGCCTCTAGGGCATATTTCCTTCAGTCTCCCACTTGAACTAGAGTCAATAATCTAGATTACAAAGTGATGATCCTCACACCCATGGAGTCCTGGTGCTGATCATGTTTTGCCCGTGGAAGAGGCTTAGTCAACGGGTCTGCAACATTCAGATCCGTATGTATTTTGCAAATCTCTATGTCTCCCTCCTTGACTAGATCGCGGATGGAATTGAAGCGTCTTTTGATGTGCTTTGTTCTCTTGTGAAACCTGGATTCCTTCGCCAAGACTATTGCTCCAGTGTTGTCACAAAAGATTTTCATTGGACCCGATGCACTAGGTATTACACCTAGATCGGATATGAACTCCTTCATCCAGACTCCTTCATTTGCTGCTTCCGAAGCAGCTATGTATTCCACTTCACACGTAGATCCCGCCACGACGCTCTGCTTGCAACTGCACCAACTGACAGCTCCACCGTTCAATAAAAATGCATATCCGGTTTGTGACTTAGAGTCATCCGGATCAGTGTCAAAGCTAGAATCGACGTAACCGTTTACGACGAGCTCTTTGTCACCTCCATACACGAGAAACATATCCTTTGTCCTTTTTAGATACTTTAGGATGTTCTTGACCGTTGTCCAGTGATCCACTCCTGGATTACTTTGGTACCTCCCTGCTAGACTTATAGCAAGGCACACATCAGGTCTGGTACACAGCATTGCATACATGATAGATCCTATGGCTGAGGCATAGGAAATGACTTTCATTTTCTCTCTATCTTCTGCAGTGGTCGGGCATTGAGTCTTACTCAACTTCATACCTTGTAATACAGGCAAGAACCCTTTCTTTGACTGATCCATTTTGAACTTCTTCAAAATCTTATCAAGGTATGTGCTTTGTGAAAGTCCAATTAGGCGTCTTGATCTATCTCTATAGATCTTGATGCCTAATATATAAGCAGCTTCACCGAGGTCTTTCATTGAAAAACTCTTATTCAAGTATCCTTTTATGCTATCCAGAAATTATATATCATTTCCAATCAACAATATGTCATCCACATATAATATTAGAAATGCTACAGAGCTCCCACTCACTTTCTTGTAAATACAGGCTTCTCCAAAAGTCTGTATAAAACCATATGCTTTGATCACCTCATCAAAGCGTATATTCCAACTCCGAGATGGTTGCACCAGTCCATAGATGGATTGATGGAGCTTGCATACTTTGTTAGCACCTTTTGGATCGACAAAACCTTCTGGTTGCATCATATACAACTCTTCTTTGAGATATCCATTCAGGAATGCAGTTTTGACATCCATTTGCCAGATTTCATAATCATAAAATGCGGCAGTTGCTAACATGATTCGGACAGACTTAAGCATCGCTACCGGTGAGAAAGTCTCATCGTAGTCAACTCCTTGAACTTGTCGAAACCCTTTCGCAACAAGTCGAGCTTTGTAAATAGTAACATTACCGTCTGCGTCGGTCTTCCTCTTGAAGATCCATTTATTTTCGATGGCCTGCCGATCATCGGGCAAGTCAACCAAAGTCCACACTTTGTTCTCATACATGGATCCCATCTCAGATTTCATGGCCTCAAGCCATTTTGCGGAATCTGGGCTCATCATCGCTTCCTCATAGTTCGTAGGTTCATCATGGTCTAGTAACATGATTTCCAGAACTGGGTTGCCGTACCACTCTGGTGCGGAACGTACTCTGGTTGATCTATGACGTTCAGCAGAAACTTGATCCGAAGTTTCATGATCATCATCATTAACTTCCTCACTGATTGGTGTAGGAATCACTGGAACAATTTTCTGTGATGTACTACTTTCCAATCCGGGAGAAGGTACAATTACCTCATCAAGTTCTACTTTCCTCCCACTCACTTCTTTCGAGAGAAACTCCTTCTCTAGAAAGGATCCATTCTTAGCAACGAATATCTTGCCTTCGGATCTGTGATAGAAGGTGTACCCAACAGTCTCTTTTGGGTATCCTATGAAGACACATTTCTCCGACTTGGGTTCGAGCTTATCAGGTTGAAGCTTTTTCACATAAGCATCGCAGCCCCAAACTTTAAGAAACGACAACTTTGGTTTCTTGCCAAACCATAGTTCATAAGGTGTCGTATCAACGGATTTAGATGGTGCCCTATTTAACGTGAATGCAGCTGTCTCTAAAGCATAACCCCAAAACGATAGTGGTAAATCGGTAAGAGACATCATAGATCGTACCATATCTAATAAAGTACGGTTATGACGTTCAGACACACCATTACGTTGTGGTGTTCCGGGTGGCGTGAGTTGTGAAACAATTCCACATTGTTTCAAATGAAGACCAAACTCGTAACTCAAATATTCTCCTCCACGATCAGATCGTAGAAACTTTATTTTCTTGTTACGATGATTCTCTACTTCACTCTGAAATTCTTTGAACTTTTCAAATGTTTCAGACTTGTGCTTCATTAAGTAGATATACCCATATCTGCTCAAATCATCAGTGAAGGTCAGAAAATAACGATACCCGCTGCGTGCTTCAACACTCATTGGCCCACATACATCAGTATGTATGATTTCCAACAAATCTGTTGCTCGCTCCATAGTTCCGGAGAACGGAGTTTTAGTCATCTTGCCCATGAGGCATGGTTCGCAAGCACCAAGTGATTCATAATCAAGTGATTCCAAAAGTCCATCACTATGGAGTTTCTTCATGCGTTTTACACCAATATGACCTAAACGGAAGTGCCACAAATAAGTTGCACTATCATTATTAACCTTGCATCTTCTGGTTTCAATATTATGAATATGTGTATCACTACAATCGAGATCCAATAAGAATAGACCACTCTTTAAGGGTGCATGACCATAAAAGATATTATTCATAAAAATAGAACAACCATTATTCTCTGATTTAAATGAATAACCGTCTCGCAACAAACAAGATCCAGATATAATGTTCATGCTCAACGCTGGCACCAAATAACAATTATTTAGGTCTAAAACTAATCCCGAAGGTAGATGTAGAGGTAGCGTGCCGACGGCGATCACATCGACTTTGGAACCGTTTCCCACGCGCATCGTCACCTCGTCCTTAGCCAATCTTCGTTTAATCCGTAGTCCCTGTTTCGAGTTACAAATATTAGCAACCGAACCGGTATCAAATACCCAGGTACTACTACGAGCATTAGTAAGGTACACATCAATAACATGTATATCACATATACCTTTGTTCACCTTGCCATCCTTCTTATCCGCCAAATACTTGGGGCAGTTCCGCTTCCAGTGTCCAGTCCCCTTGCAGTAGAAGCACTCAGTTTCAGGCTTGGCTCCAGACTTGGGTTTCTTCGTGGAAGTAGCAACTGTCTTGCTATTCTTCTTGAAGTTCCCCTTCTTTCCCTTGCCCTTTTTCTTGAAACTAGTGGTCTTGTTAACCATCAACACTTGATGCTCTTTTTTGATTTCTACCTCCGCAGCCTTGAGCATAGCGAAGAGCTCGGGAATTGTCTTTTGCATCCCTTGCATATTATAGTTCATCACGAAGCTTTTATAGCTTGGTGGCAGTGATTGAAGAACTCTATCAATAACACTATCCTCGTCAACTTTGCAACCAAGTTGAGTCATATGATTGTAGTACCCAGACATTCTGAGTAAGTGTTCACTGATAGAACTATTCTCCTCCATCTTGCAGCTGTAGAACTTATTGGAAATCTCATATTTCTCAATCCGGGCATTTGCTTGAAATATTAACTTCAACTCCTGGAACATCTCATATGGTCCATGACGTTCAAAACGTCGTTGAAGTCCTGGTTCTAAGCCGTAAAGCATGGCACACTGAACTATCGTGTAGTCATCAGACCGCGATTGTCAGACGTTCAAAGCGTCCACATTAGCGGGAGGGGGCTTGTCACCTAGCGGTGCTTCAAGGACAAAATTCTTCTGTGCAGCAATGAGGATAATCCTCAGGTTACGGACCCAGTCCGTGTAATTGCTACCATCATCTTTCAACTTAGCTTTCTCTAGGAATGCATTGAAATTCAAAGGAACGGTAGCACGGGCCATTGATCTACAACAACATAGATATGCAAAAAACTATCAGGACTAAGTTCATGATAAGTTAAAG
The DNA here is from genome assembly GCA_902687465.1 of Secale cereale. Lineage (NCBI taxonomy): Eukaryota > Viridiplantae > Streptophyta > Magnoliopsida > Poales > Poaceae > Secale > Secale cereale. Next base: position 495,557,885 of record LR738713.1, read on the forward strand.
TTCAATTTAATCATATTAATTAAAGAACTCCCACTTAGATAGACATCCCTCCGGTCATCTAAATGATCACGTGATCCAAATCAACTAAACCATGTCCGATCATCACGTGAGATGGAGTAGTTTCAATGGTGAACATCTTATGTTGATCATATCTACTATATGATTCACGCTCGACCTTTCGGTCTCCAGTGTTCCGAGGCCATATCTGCATATGCTAGGCTCGTCAAGTTTAACCCGAGTATTCTGCGTGTGCAAAACTGGCTTATACCCGTTGTATTTGAATGTAGAGCTTATCACACCCGATCATCACGTGGTGTCTCGGCACGACGAACTTTCGCAACGGTGCATACTCAGGGAGAACACTTATACCTTGAAATTTAGTAAGGGATCATCTTATAATGCTACCGTCGTTCTAAGAAAAATAAGAAGCATAATAAGATAAACATCACATGCAATCAAAATATGTGACATGATATGGCCATCATCATCTTGTGCTTTTGATCTCCATCTCCAAAGCACCGTCATGATCACCTTCATCACCGGCGCGACACCTTGATCTCCATCGTAGCATCGTTGTCGTCTCGCCAACTATTGCTTCTACGACTATCGCTAACGCTTAGTGATAAAGTAAAGCAATTACATGGCGATTGCATTTCATACAATAAAGCGACAACCATATGGCTCCTGCCAGTTGCCGATAACTTTACAAAACATGATCATCTCATACAAAACCGTATAACTCATCATGTCTTGACCATATGACATCACAACATGCCCTGCAAAAACAAGTTAGACGTCCTCTACTTTGTTGTTGCAAGTTTTACGTGGCTGCTACGGGCTTAGCAAGAACCGTTCTTACCTACGCATATAAGACCACAACGATGTTTCGTCAAGTATGTGCTGTTTTAACCTTCACAAGGACCAGGCGTAGCCACACTTGATTCAGCTAAAGTGAGAGAGACAGACACCCGCCAGTCACCTTTAAGCAACGAGTGCTCGTAACGGTGAAACCAGTCTCGCGTAAGCGTACGCGTAATGTCGGTCCGGGCCGCTTCATCTCACAATACCGCCGAAGCAAAGTATGACATGCTGGTAAGCACTATGACTAGTATCGCCCACAACTCATTGTGTTCTACTCGTGCATATCATCTACGCATAGACCTGGCTCTGATACCACTGTTGGGGAACGTAGTATTTTAAAATTTTCCTACGATCACGCAAGATCTATCTACTAGATGCATAGCAACGAGAGGGGAGAGTGTGTCTACGTACCCTCGTAGACAGGGAGCGGAAGCGTCAAGTGACGCGGTTGATGTTGTCGAACTTCTTCGCGATCCAACCGATCAAGCACCGAACGTACGGCACCTCCGCGTTCAGCACACGTTCAGCTTGATGACGTCCCACGAACTCTTGATCCAGTTGAGCTTCACGGGAGAGTTTCGTCAGCACGACGGCGTGGTGATGGATATGATGTATTCACCGGCGCAGGGCTTCGCCTAAGCACCGCGACGGTATGACCGAGGTGTGTTTCTGTGGAGGGGGGCACCGCACACAGCTAAAACAATTCAACTTGTGTGTCTTTGGGTGCCCCCTTGCCCCCGTATATAAAGGAGCAAGGGGGAGGCCGGCCGGCCCCTCTATGGTCCGGCTAGGGGTGCAATCCTACTAGGAATAGGATTGCAATCCTATTCCTAGTAGGAACTACCAAAGAAGGAAGAGAGGGAAAAGAAAAGAAGGAGAGATGGCGCCCCCCCCCCCCAATCCTAGTCCAACTAGGAACCCTAGGTGGGGCGCCGGCCAGCCCCTATGGTCTGCCTCTCTCTTTTCCATAAGGCCCACTATGGACCATCCCCCTTCGTAGGGGGTTCCGGTAACCCCCTCCGGCAATCCCGTTAAATCCGAAACTTTTCCGGAACACTTCCGGTGTCCGAATATAGTCGTCCAATATATCAATCTTTATGTCTCGGACATTCCGAGACTCCTCGTGATGTCCGTGTTCTCATCCGGGACTCTGAACTACCTTCGGTACATCAAAACTCATAAACTCATAATACCGATCGTCATCAAACGTTAAGCGTGCGGACCCTACGGGTTCGAGAACTATGTAGACATGACTGAGACTCTTCTCCGGTCAATAACCAATAGCGGAACCTGGATGTTCATATTGGCTCCTACATATTCTACGAAGATCTTTTATCGGTCAGAACCGCATAACAACATACGTTGTTCCTTTTGTCATCGGTATGTTACTTGTCCGAGATTCGATCGTCGGTATCTCCATACCTAGTTCAATCTCGTTACCGACAAGTCTCTTTACTCGTTCCGTAACACATCATCTCGTGACTAACTCATTAGTCTTTTGCTTGCAAGTCTTATTGTGATGTGTGTTACCGAGAGGGCCCAGAGATACCTCTCCGACACTCGGAGTGACAAATCCTAATCTTGATCTATGCAACACCACGAATACTTTTGGAGACACCTGTAGAGCATCTTTATGATCACCCAGTTACGTTGTGACGTTTGATAGCACACAAGGTGTTCCTACGGTATTCGGGAGTTGCATAATCTCATAGTCATAGGAACATGTATAAGTCATGAAGAAAGCAATAGCAGTAAAACTAAACGATCATAGTGCTATGCTAACGGATGGGTCTTGTCCATCACATCATTCTCCTAATGATGTGATCCCGTTGATCAAATGACAACTCATGTCTATGGCTAGGAAACATAACCATCTTTGATCAATGAGCTAGTCAAGTAGAGGCATACTAGGGACATACTGTTTTGTCTATGTATCCACACATGTACTAAGTTTCCGGTTAATACAATTCTAGCATGAATAAAAGACATTTATCATGATATAAGGAAATACAAATAACATCTTTATTATTGCCTCTAGGGCATATTTCCTTCAGATAGACCCAGTCACCAACTTGAATCCGGTACTCGTCAACACTGCTTCAGCACCCCCTACACAATTTGTCTGACCACCAGTGCTTGGCCTGCCGCTGTGCCCCGTGCTTACCGCATGCCTCGCCGCTATCACCGCATCGAGCCTGTGCTGTCCTGGTCGAGTCTCCTGGGTAGCTAGCCCACACCACTCAACCCCCACTGCAGAGAACCACCGACCATCACCGACCAATGCCGAGTATCACGCCTCCATCAGACCACTGGTACTCAGTCCGATCCACGTGTCTCTTGCTATCCCGCTGAAATAGGCTCCGACTCTCCATGCATTTACGCCGTAGCCCCTCCATCACCACAGAGTGAAGTCGTCCATTAGACTCCAGCTCCACCTTCAACATGACTTCATGTAGCTGCGCCTTGTTACCCCGTGCATTGTCGACGTCAAGCTCTCTCATGTGTGCATCATCTTGAATCAACCCCGCGCCATAGTCTGTCGAAGTCGCACAAGCCCTCAGGCCTACACCACGTGTTTCCACGCCTCAGAAGTCAGCCACCATCAGCATCATGCTCCTACGTCGTTGTCGCTGAAATCACCGCCGTCTTCTGCTTTGACCAACATCCATGTCGGTCCATCAGACTGTCCAGTCCGACCCCAGTCGCGTATGTCTGACTGCAATCATGCTCCACCCTGCGTCGTGTCCGCGTCCGCACATCTCTATGCATTGCCTTGACGCCCTGTGTATGCATGTTCCTGTCACGGCACGCTCCAGACTCCTCCGAGCCTTGCACGCACGTCGTCGTCCTTGCTATGCGCACCGCAGACCCTCAACCTACCATCCATGTACTCAAACCTTGTACCAAAGAAATAAAGTCAAAATCCACTGCATAAGCCTTCTTGTGTGCACCTCACCATGAAGATCAAATTAAACTCCACCTCGTGCTTCTGTAGGCCATAGGTCCATTAACTTTTCCTATCTCTTTATCCCGATGGAATAGCACTAAGTTTGCAACATAGCTCCTTTTTTCTTCCAAACAAATCTCACGTAGCCCACAGCACGCACACGTAAATATCCGGCCAAAGCCCTACCGCTCATGTGCTCCAACTGCATGCATAGGCTGCACCAGGCTGCTCTTTGAGATTCTCGTGCACCTTGACCACACCGTTGCTGCACCTGGTCTACGCGCCCTCATGACTGCTTGGCTGCCTAGGCTCAGCAGCCCACCTAGCACTACCTGTCGACCAGAGCCACGCGCCTAGACGCAGCGCACTAGGGCAACACACCCGATGGATTCGATCCGTCGCCCACCGCATTGTCCATCTCCTGCTAGGTTGCTGCTGAACGCCACGCGTCAGACGCCGCTGTGCCACACGGGCTACCGATCCAATCTCGCGAGAGTCCCGACTCCTGCACGATTCCGCCGCCGCCGTAACGCCTTGTCGCGTCTCGCATGCCTTGTGCCGCTACCACCGAGCCGATCAAACGATCTGCATAGCCACTACCTGCCACACGCCGCTAGCCTGCATGATGTCTCCTGATTGCTTCCATCTCGCCGACACGCTTCCAAGTTTCCATCGATCCGATGCTTCCTGTCAGCTTCGCTTGACATATACTAACACAGATCAAACCAATCTCTTCCGTGATTTCTTTCGGCTTCTCCTCTAGATCAACATCCACGGCCTCTGCAAAACCTAGCTCATGATACCACTTGTTACGCAATCCCAGATCCGCTATCACCAGGGTTCCGACCCACATGCGTCAACCAGATGGTATCAGAGCTCACGGGTGGAGCGGCGGGTTGTTAGAGTTGCGTCGAATATTATTGTATAAGGTAGGTTACAGTTGGACTTGATTTTGGACTGTGTGTAGACAGGGTAGGAGTTGTGTCCTAATAGGACACTTGTATCCTAGGCCTCTCAGATATAGCGGGGGTAGACACACGATGTAACATATGCCAACATAATGGCACGGGCATGCAGGGCAGCCGGCGGCGTGTGCCGGCGCCCGGGCGGCTGTAGGTGCTGTATTGTAGCGGCGTCATGGGAAGGAGCGCCCGTAGTCATGCCCCGGGGATGTAGCCATGATGGTGAACCTCATTAACAAATCTCGGTGTCGTGCTCGTGTGATTGCTTGGTCCTCCATAGATCGACAGAGCACCTCAGATTTATTCTAACAAGTGGTATCAGAGCCCAGGTGCCCTGAATAAATCTCGGTGAACTCATGGGTGGTCGGTCATGGATGGTGGGCTAGAAACGCTGGTGTTAGCGGGCCCATGGGTGACCGATGTGTGAGGGGGAGAATGTTGGGTTTAGTCCCACATCGTTGCGGGAGGAGACATAACATGATTTATAAGGGTGAGGGTGTCCCCTCCTAACATGCTAGTCTTTTGGGGGGAGAGGGCCCAAGACCTCTCATAAGTCGGTGTTCTTCTCCGGTTGGGTCTGGTTGATGCATGTGGGTCGGATCGCTGGTGCTAGCGGATCCGGGATTGCGTAACATGTTTTGCAGAGCCCTGAGTCCGACAGAGCCTTACAAGGCGCCCGCCAAGAAGGGCAAGAAGCAAGAGGCCCCAGAGGCCGGGAAGGGCCTCCGCCGCAGGATCCGTTCGGGTGCCCGGTCCAGAGAAGATGCGGCCACATCCATACTAGATGGGGGCGAGGAGGAGGAGGATGAAGTGGAAAGTGCCTCTTCGCACTCCAAGAAGAGGCCAGCGTATATGGACACCGAGGAGGTCTAATCTTCCCCGGCCCCGAAGAGACGACACCGGCCTAAGCTGGTCATACCAGACAGCTCGGGCGATGAGAAGTCCGCGGCGTCTGAGGAGGTTCCGAAGAAGGAATCCACGGCCAAGCCCCACGCCAGCAGGTAAGGTGTATGTATTTTCAGCTATCATGCTTTGAGTAGTTTGTTTTGGTTTGAAGGTTAACCCCTCCGTACAGCAGTCCCCCACGTGAGTGCCCCACCGAGCAAACCTCGGAAGGGACGTCTCCATTCGCAGAGCTGGCGGACAATGGGTCTATGGCGCACTCCATGCCTCCTTTGGCCCCCAAAGAGGCGGCGGAACTGCGGTCACGAAGATCTCCTCCTCCCCCGAACACAGAGGATGAGGTAGATGTCGTGATGGCCGAGGGTAACACCTCGGTCACTGAAAACCAAGAGGGAGCATCTCTCCTAGATGGCGAAGGAAAAGAGTTCGGGCCATTCGGACCCCCTCCGTCGACCGCTCTTGAGCCCCCAAGGCCTTCAACGGCACGGGTTCCTCCCAACGGGGAGGGGGCCGAGGCACTGAACACCGACGCCGGACACCTCTGCAAGGGCGGCGGTTGGTTGGCCGGACACGCTGGACGAGTTGGTGAGCAACTCCATCATCGTGGAGGGGCACCGCACCCTTATGGGTGCGGTGTTACAGAGTGTTTGGTCCGTCCAATCTGGACTGAACGATGTTGTCCAAGGCCTTCTAACAGGCTTTGAGGTAAGTCAAGTAATGATCTTTCCTCATAATGCGGTTATGGTTGTTAGTTTAAGTAGGCCACATACATAGCAGCCCCCGAGACTCTGCCAGGAACTCGAAGAGACCTGTGGAGGATCAAAATCGATTGGTTGTCTAATAATGTTGATATTTCGAATGTTGACACAGACATCTTCCGTGGTCATGGCTGCTAATGCCGCGGCGTTAGAGGAGATGGATCGGAAACTCAAGCTTTCCGATCAAGAACTAGACTTTGTCAACAAGCTGCTTGACGAGGCGCAAGGTAAGCTCTGTGAAAATCCGTGTACTTGCCGGATAATGAATGGCTGGACCATTAACTAATCCTTTTACTTGATGATCCTACAGCTGCTGCCGCCGAGGTCGAGGGCTTGAAGGAGGCCCTAAAGAGAGCTAAGGTCGAGGCGGCCAAGATGGGGGCAGCCGCAGAGAAGGCGGTATCCGAGCTTGAGCAAGCCAAGCATGCTGCTAAGTAGCATGAATCTCGGGTAGCTGATGTCCAAGTGGAGCTCAAGGATGCCGCTGAAAAGCTTGAGGCCCTTGAGAAGGAGAGGTTACAGCAATCATCCCGTCTGTCCAAGGCAGAGACGGAGCTCCAGAAGGTGAGGAGTGACGCCCGAGGTGTCCGAGAGGAGCTTCAGCAGGCAGCGCAGATCGCCAATGGTAAGAAATATTTACTGCAGTGTGTGTTCGGAGGCAACATGTTTGCCCAGCTGACGAAGGTCTGGCACTCCACAGGTGTCTTCGCCGAGCTCCCAAAGAATGCGACGGCCGCGGTGAGGCACTATGCCACACGCGAAGAGGACTCCATGTAGCGGATCGTCTGGTCATAGTTTTCAGACTCCGAGCGGCCTCCCCTCTTCGGCGATCAACTGAAGCAGCTGATGGAGATGCATCAGATGTCAGAGCTAGCCGTGAAGGCCCTCTGTGTCAGTCTATGGCCGGCCGAGCCTATTCTGGACACCTATTTTGGCCTTGTGCAGAAGCTGCGAGAGGCATCGCTCTGGATTGACGCCGTGAAGCGATCGACATGCCTTGAGGGGGCGAGGCTTACATTTTCAAAGACCATGGTGCATTGGCCGAAGATTAATCCTATGGATATGGCCACCGGTCCTCCGCCCAAAGGAAAGGAGCACCGCCGACCCGAGAAGTAATTTGCGCAGGTGATGGCCGGAGCGCGGGCAGTAGAGGGCCAGTGTTTGAAAAATGTAATACTTGAGTAGTTATAACGAGTAAGTATCAAGTGGGGCTCTATGCTTTATTATGCACCCGGCAGCCTTATTTGCTATTGCATATATTAAATTTTAACTCTTGTGTTGCCATGTGTTTAATTCTGAAAGCTACCGGTAATCGGCTTTAGCCCCCTAGTGAATATCATGAGGGGTGTTTTGTTTCCGCACTGTTACCCGTAGCCAACGTCTTCATGTCCGAAGACAGTAGTGCGGGAACGAAACCATGCAATCAGACTATTCGGTTTTACTGCCTTCACTTAGCCTTAGGAGCTTGACGGTGGGGACTAGGGACTAGCCTTCGGTGTGTTAGTGATGTACTTGGGGGTCTAATCTTACCCTTTCCGATCACGTAGTTTGTGTTAAGACGAACCCGTCGTTTACATGGTGAAATCGCCAACGATTTTTAGAGTCGAACCTCGTCATCAGATCGCGGATCCGTTCGCGCTTACTATGACGGTCAGTTTTTGGCTTTTTCGTCCTGAGGTACTTGACCAAGCGAACCAGAAGTACAATCGCAGGGGTTCTCCCTTTGCCCTCTTAGTCGAACATGCGGAACATAAGGGACAAGCATAGGAGCCGGGCAACCCAACTATTGACCCATGACATAGGTCGGAACGAATGCATATAGCACAACATCCAAGACGCCGTATACCTAGCCGAAAGCGAGGCCAAACTTGAAGATTTTGAGCTGATGTGTTAATCAAATCTCTTGATTAATTGTACCTTGATGCCAGGCTGTTCGAAGAGCGAGCGATGGGATCCGGCAAGAAACGAGGAAAATTACGAGCTGTGGATATCCGAACACCATAAAGGGTATTTTTATTACTGCTCATAAGCTTAGCACGTCCAACCGTACAATTCAAACTGCAAAGGGGGTAATTGCAAGGAAAAAATAAAAGAAAAAGGTTTACAGAGTAATGGTTAACGCGGGGCCTCGATGCCTTCATTGTGCCCTGCTGCACGTCTACGCCTTTGCTTCTGATAGGTTGAGGAAAGGACCTTCAATGAGACCTTTGTGGGCGAGAGCCCCGTCGAAGAAGCTTTATGATTCAGGGTATCCAGAATATGTCTTTGGGTCGTCCGAAGATGAGGTGATGCCGAAGTTTGGTTTAACTAAACCTGCACTTCGGAACAGTGTATGCCTCACGGCCGCCCATGGTACTTTGAATGGAAAGTTATGCTGATGAGGCACATGGAGGGCGAAGAGTACGGGCGAGCCGTGTGACGTGTATCCCTATTTGCGGTGAATGCATGCGGGCTCCCATGTTGGGGAACGGGTTCGGACCTGTTTACTATTGTTGCCGGTCCTTACGGTGGTTCGGCATCCAGGCCTATACGGGCTGGTGTGGTGTTTGGCCGCTAGACCCGTAGTGTGCTCCTCGGTTCGAAGTGAGCGTTTTGTATTGCCATTGATAGTTATGACGTCTGAAGGACCATGCATCTTCAGCTTGAGGTACGCGTAGGGTGGAACATCATTGAATTTGGTGAACATTTTGCGGTGGAGGAGGGCGTGATAGCCGATGCGGAAGGGTGCAATATCAAAGATCAAATCCTCGCTTCGGAAATTATCTGGAGATCCGAACACTACCTCGAGTGTTACAGTGCCAGTACAACGGGCGTCCACTCCCGGAATAACCCCTTTAAAGGTGGTATTAATAGGTTTGATCCTTGATGGATCGATCCCCATTTTCCTCACGGTATCCTCATATATGAGGTTGAGACTGCTCTCTCCGTCCATTAGTACTCTAGTGAGGTGTAATATATCGATGATGGGGTCTAGCACTAGGGCTGCAGACCCTCCATGGCGTATGCTGGTAGGGTGATCTCTGCGATCGAATGTGATCGGGCAGGCTGACCATGGGTTGAACTTTGGTGCTACTGGCTCGACAAAGTATACGTCCCATAGCGCTCGCTTCCTCTCCTTCTTCGGTATGTGGGTTGCGTAGATCATGCTTACCGTCTTGACCTCGAAGGGAAGGGTTTCCGGCCTCCACTATTCGGCCTGCAGGGCTCGTCGTCATCATCGCTTCGTGGGCTTTTACCTGAGTCTTCGGCTATGAGTTTGCCGGCCTGTTTGATCACCCAGCAATTTTGGTTGGAGTGGTTGGTAGGCTTCTCTCATGTGTGGTGGATCTGACAAGGCCTGTCCAGAATCATGTCTAGCCTAGATGGGCCGTCGCCATTACCTTTAGGGCCTTTCTTTCGGGGCCCGGACTTCTGATTTCGGAATCCGGCATTCACTGTTGTATCCTCACCATCGCCATCACTGTGGCGAAGTTTATTCTTGCTTCATTGGGGTTTTCCGTTTCCGTCCCGGACCTCGGAGGTACTTGGCATGTATGGGTTTGTACATTTGCGGGTGAGCCAGTTGTCCTCGCGCGCGCAAAAGCGGGTCATGAGGGAAGTAAGGGCTGTCATAGTTTTTGGTTTGTCTTGGCCGAGCTATCGTACCAGCTATTCATCCTTGACACTATGCTTAAAGGCAGCCAAGGCTTCGGCATCTGAAAAGTCAACAATCTGATTTTTCTTGGTCAGGGATCGGTTCCAAAACTGTCAGGAGGATTCTCCGGGTTGTTGCGTGATGCAATTTAGGTCGTCAGCATTCGGAGGCCAGACATAGGTGCCCTGGAAGTTTGCTTGAAAATCATCCTCAAGATCTTCCCAGTAACCTATAGAGTCTTTGGGGAGGCTGTTCAACCAGTGTCTAGCTGGGACTTTGAGCTTGAGCGCTAGATATTTGATGGCGTGGAGGTCGTCTCCTCGCGCCATGTGGATGTGCAGGAGAATATCCTCTATCCAGAGGGCCGGATCCGTAGTTCCGTCGTACGGTTCGATGTTTACGGGCTGGAAGCTCTCTGGAAAATCATGTTGCTTCCCCTTCTCCGTGAAGCACAGGGGATGTGCGGCGCCCCGGACTAGGGCTATGTCGCATCGGAGGTCTTCGGCCATCCAAGTCCGTTGCTACTCCCGAGCTCTATCATTGCGGTTCAGCCAGTTGTATAACCGTCCCGGTAAGCGGGCCGGTCTTTTCTTGGTCCGTAGATGGACCTGTTGTGACCTCCCCGGGCGTCCAGGTCGCGATGGAGGTCGTGCTCGTATGTTGGCCGCATTTTATCCTTGCCAGAACGATGAGGTGGCGCGAAGGGTATTCAGCTTTGTCAGCTCCTCTGTCCCGCCCTCGAGGGGGCGATCCGGCTGTTCAGCATGGGTATATTTTGGACGCGTTGGCTCTAAGGCCCCGTCGTCGAACTACGGTAGTAGTCGTCGCTTTGGGTAACTTTTGGCCGGCCATTCATGGCCGTATCCTTCTTCGGCGGCTAGGACTTTAGTCCATCGGTCATTGAGGGTTTCCTGTTCGGCCTTGATCATGTGTTTTTGTTTCTTCAGGCTATGAGCGGTGGCTAAAAGCCTTCACCTGAACCGTTCCTGATCCCGCGGGTCTTCGGGGATGATGAAATCTTCCTCCCCGAGACTGGCTTCCTACTCTGAGGATGGGAGGTAATTGCTGTCTTCGGCGTCCCCGAGGTCCTCCGGATTTGGCTGGTCCTTATGCGTCGTGGGGTCACCTTGCTGGTGTTCGTTAGCCCGGGCACTGGCGAGGTCGTCCGTATTATCGGCGGTGCCGTTCTCCACGGATTCCACGTTGCTTGCGTGGCTTCGACGAGGTTTTGATCGAGTCAAGCCTGCATGTTCCATGTGTTCTTTCCACGTTGCGCGCTTCCTTCGATGCTTGGGTGGCTCATCTCCAGGCTTGTCTTGATCCTGTTTGGGAGTGTCTTCGCCATCCTTGGGGGTTTCCACCATGTATATATCATATGTGGACGTGGTCGACTAGCGGCCAGTGACGAGGGGGGCAACATTTGTATTGTTCGTGGCCCCACTATCCTCGTCCATGTATTTGGTGTTTTTCGAATTATAGTCTAGCATGTCGGTTAAATCCTCGATAGTGGCTGCCAAGTGGGTGGTGGATGGGACGTAAAATTCCCTGTCGAACGCCTCGAAGGGTCGGTGGTCGAAAGCGGAGGGCACATTTTCTTGGATAGTCAATTTCTGAATTCAGTCTAGCGCCTCATTCAACATATCGAGGGTTACCGGATTCGAGGGATCTAGGCTACACTTTGTGGTGACGGATCAGAGGTTGGTCTGTGACCCAACCGATCCTTGGTCCATGACAGGCCTACCTTCAGGATTCAGAGCCGAAGCCTCGAGGGGCAATGGATTGTCTTTGGACACTAGGGGTGTGCTTTTTTTTTCCGTACACCCTCCGCGCCAATGTGTGGGGCTAGGTTATTTCAGGCCAGGGGAGTACCCTGGCCGCTAGCCGCCAGCTCATGGTGCGGGCTCGAGGGTAACAGAGAGCTATAGGGGAGGAGTCTAGCCGAGATCTAATCTTGACCTCTGACCTCTGGTTTTTCCTCAAGGGCTGGGGATAAGTTCTCCGCCGATGTGAGTTTGGTTGTTGGTGGGGTAAAATCCCCTCTCTCACGGAGTCTTTCCTGGCTCGAAGCCGTTTGGTGGATTGGGGCTGTTTCACAGATCGGATCGGAGGTGTGTGCCGGAGCAAGCACAACGGTGGTGAATCCGGTGAAAACCAAATCCCCCCGCTTGTCAGCAACGTACTCCAGGCTGCCGAATCAAATCCGATGCTCGGGAGCGAAGTTGTCGACCGGGTCTAGACGGCCGGTCGAGTCAGCATGCAGCACAATGCCGCGGAAGGCGAGGAATTGTCCAGGGACGAATAGACCCACGGGACAAATGTCCTTTTCCAGGACTAAGCGAGCCTTCGATCATTCCTGCAATCCAAGAGCGGAACTCTCAATGAAAGCACCAATGTCGGTGTCGAAATCGGCGGACCTCGGGGTAGGGGGTCCCGAGCTGTGGATCTACGATCAATGGTAACAAGGGACGACGAACACAGTGTTTACCTAGGTTCGGGCCCCCTCGAGGAGGTAAAAGCCTATGCCCTGCTTGATTGCATTGATTGTATATCATGGTTTATATAGTAGATCTACCTCGAGATCAGTATGAGCTAACCCTAGGCTTTGGGGGATGAAGAATAGCTCTCCCTCAAATGACTACACCCTTCGGTTTATATAGACACCGATAGTGTTAGGGTTACCGAAGATAGATTACAATAAGGAACAGAGGAAATCCTGCGTCGTCTTGATTTGGAGGGCACACCACGGCTTCATAGAACTCCTGTCATAGTACGACTCCACCAGTCCGGCCCATGTACAATGGGTCGTCGCCCCGAGGACCCCTTAGTCCATGACTCCCTCGCCGACATCGATGGGTGTCGAGGGACGAGCGTCGGTGAGGTCGTTGTCGTAATTGTCTTCACTACCACCATCGTGTTGTACGTGATCTTGGCTTAGGACCGGGACTCGCTTTTGCCATGTGGCTTGGCCAAGGGCAGTAATGTTGTCGCGGGAGAGCTAGTGCCGACAACCAACAAGGACGATGTGTTGGTAATGATGTTCTTGTCTTGCCACAATATTTTGTATGGTAGCGACATTGAATTCGTGGCCGGCCTCCGCTAGGCATGGCCGTGGTGAGTGCGGTCGTGGCCGCAACAAGCCCCCGCCGACGAATCGAGCCATTGTTGCCACAACTATTAGTTTACTAGGAAAATGCATGTGCGTTGCAACGGGGGCATAAAATTTTTAGTGGTCAACACCAATAGTATTTAGCATATATCTGTAGGACCCTTATGTATATCACGCGGTATTGTCGTTAGCGTTAAGTCATTCTTTTTATTCTCTCACGGACCATCTCCGCCCCTCTGCCTTCCCAATCCAATCTCAACACATCTATCACTCTCCATCTCTTAGATCACAAACATGATTCACCGTATGACTTCTAGCTATGAAAAGCGAAGAAAATATATTTAGAAATGCTTCTTGCCATCGTTATTATAAATAGAAAAAGGAGTCACCAAATGGAATTTTGGTATAGAAAAAAGAATAACCACGATGAAACGTTGGTTGCATTCGGCTGTACTCGTTATTATAAATGCTTCGCCAATTGCCATGCTCGCCGAACAACTGCTTTGTCGCCGTATGGGCAATGTTTCTGAAGAAGGGCAAGTCACAGAAGCAGCCATCTCCAAGTTTGCTGACATGTTCCAGGGGCGCTTGCCGGACATCACCATTGCGGCCTTGCGTGCTCTTTTCATGCTAGACTACGATCTGTCCAAGGCGGTGGAAGATTCCCTCGTTCTTCATGGTGGTGAGGGAGGACCTGACATGGGGGCGGCTGTTGCCGGGGCCGCTGGGGAAACCTGAACCCTGCTGCCTTGCCTCTCTGCCCAAGTAGTTCTCTAGTGTCTCATGTTAGTTCGCCCAAGATATGTTTGTACGCCTGTTTGCAGTTGCACTTGTGCGATGTTAATGTTGGTCCTGGCGAGACCGGGGATGATCTGTAGGTGTTCGGTTTGTTCTATCTGCTATGCTTGTCCTGATGAGGATACTATTAGTCCAGTGATGTACCTGATGCTCCTATGTTAGACACAAATCTTTCAATCCTAAGCTGGAATGTTCGTGGGCTTAATTGCCCGGCTTGTCGCGTGACTGTCCACGAAACCATCGCTTCTTCCTCCTGTCAGCTAGTCTGCATCCAAGAGTCAAAGCTCCAATCTGTTGATCCGTTCCTAGCTGCATATCTGGGTGGACAACGCCTCAAGAATTTTGCCCAAAGGCCTGCTGATGGTACAAGAGGTGGGATCCTTCTGCTCTGGGATGACTCTGCGGTAACGGTGACCAATGTCCAGTTTGGGGACTACTTCCTCTCCGCGTCTGTAGCCTTAAACAACTACGGTGACGAGAAATCCTTCAAGCTTACAATGGCCCAACCCGTAGCATTAACAAGGATGCTTTCTACCTGGAGATGATTTCTGAAAAGCCCCCGACTGGGACCAAATGGCTAGTGAATGGTGATTTCAACCAGATATACCATGCCAGGGACAAAAACCGTGTCAATGTGGATCGAAGTCGGCTAGTGCGTTTCCGCAACGCCCTCAACACCTGTGAGCTCAAGGAGATTCACATGCAAAACAGGAAATTCACCTGGAGCAATGAGCAAAGTAACCCGACAATGAGCAAGTTGGATAACTTTTTTTGCAATGAAGACTGGGACATTGAGTTTGCATCGCACATTCTGCATGCTCTCTCATCATCGCTATCGGACCACTGCCCCCTCCTTCTTGCTAATGAAGTTAGGCCTAGGAAGCCTAAATCCTTCCGCTTTGAAAACTTCTGGACAAAAATGCCGGGATTTCATCGTGTTGTCGCCGAGGCATGGAATGAGATTTCATGCCATGATGATCCATATCCGCGTCTATTCCACAAGCTTAAGAAAACAAGACAAAAGTTGCGCTCTTGGAGTAAGACTCTTTTCTCAAGCGCTAAGGTCCAGCTTCACATGGCCCTGGAGGTTATTCTCCGTCTTGACATCACCCAAGAACAAAGGGAGCTGAGCCTGGAGGAAAGGGACCTTCGGAAAAGATTAAAAAGAAGAATTGTGGGTTTGGCAGTGCTCGAAAAAACAAGGAAAAGACAAAACTCGAGGATCACAAACCTTAAAGAAGGAGACGCTAACACCCGCTATTTTCACCTTCGTGTCAATCACCGTAGGAGAAAAAAAATTATTCATCGCCTCAAACACAACCAGGGATGGGTCACCTCACATGTTGACAAAGAAAAAATTGTCCACAGCCACTTCAAGAACATTGCCAAAAAAGGCTGCCCACGTACCATCGACGTCAATTGGGATATGTTGCCAATGCCTACTTGTGACCTACAAGGCTTGGATGAGGCATTCTCTGAGGAGGAGGTCAAAGCAGCGGTGTTTGATCTTCCGGGAGACAAGGCGCCTGGACCAGATGGCTTCACGGGCATTTTCTTCAAAGTATGCTGGAATACAATCAAACATGATATCATGTTGGTGGTCAATCGTTTCTCAAACCTCCAGACCGCCCACCTCTAATGGTTAAACTCGGCGGAGGTGGCGCTCGTTCCTAAGAAGGATGGGGCGAAGGATATTACAGACTTCCGCCCCATAAGCCTGATACATGCCATCGCAAAGCTCATCGCAAAATTGATGTCCAGAAGGTTGGCCCCTCATATGAATAATCTGGTATCACAAGCCCAAAGTGCTTTCATTAAGAGGAGATGTATTCACGACAATTTCCTATATGTGCGCAACCTGGCTAGACGTTTGCACCGCAAGAAGACTCCGGCTCTTTTGTTCAAGCTTGACATCAAGAAAGCGTTTGATTCGGTGCGATGGGACTACCTTCTGGACTTGCTGAACCACCTTGGTTTCCCACCACGGTTTCGTGGTTGGGTGTCAGCCCTCTTGTCTATAGCATCGTCGCGTGTTCTGCTAAACGGTGTTCCGGGAACACCTTTCAGACTTGGGCGAGGGCTCCGTCAAGGGGATCCTTTGTCCCCTCTTCTCTTCGTGTTAGCCATCGATCCGTTGCATCACATATTGGAGAAGGCTACATCACAAGGCCGCCTACATACCATCGGTGGGCAGAATTTGCCGATCCGGGTCTCTCTTTACGCTGACGATGCCGCAGTCTTTATTGCTCCCATCAAGGAGGACGTCCGTTTCTTCGCTGATACCCTTGCAAGCTTCGGGGAGGTTTCTGGTTTGATGACAAACTGCTCCAAAAGTTTGGTTGCCCCAATTAACTGTGAAAATGTGGACCTACCGGATATTCTCCAGTCCTTTCCGGCTCAATGTACCACCTTCCCGATGTTGTACCTTGGATTACCTTTGTCTGTGAAGCGCCTTAAGAGAATCCACTACCAGCCTCTTGAAGATAAGATTGCGGCCCAACTAACTCCTTGGATTGGAAAACATGTTGCAGCCCCTGGAAGGTTGGTTCTGGTCAAGTCTGTCATCACAGCAATTGCCATCTATTATATGACAGCTCTAAAACTCCCAGCTGAAGTTATGAAAAAGATAGATGCCCTTCGACGTGCTTATCTCTGGGCTGGTTGTGACAAGGTCACGGGTGGGAAATGTAAGGTGAACTGGGACCAAGTTTGCAAATCAAAGCTACATGGTGGTCTTGGGATTCTAAACCTGCAAAAGTTCGCAACTGCACTTCGTCTCCGTTGGTTGTGGTTTGACTGGCAGGACCAGATCAAGCCTTGGTCGGGCTTGGGCTCCCCTTGCGACAAGGATGATCAGAGTATCTTCGCGTCGGCATCCAAGGTCCAGGTGGGTGATGGTCACCGGGCTAAGTTCTGGGAGGCAGCTTGGCTAGATGGCATCAGGCCCAAGGATATTGCTCCAAAAATTTATGAGATCTCAAAAAAAAGGAGTTCTTCCGTTCACAAGGCTTTGCTCAATGGCTTCTGGATTTCCCAGGTGAATGTTGCCTTGGGCATCTCCCATGAGCACATTGCCCAATTTGTCGCGCTTTGGGAAAAGCTTGCCCACTTCCAGTTAATCCCGGACACGTCGGACTCCATCTCTTGGAAGCTCACCACTGATGGCCACTACTCTGCGGCCTCGGCGTACAGACTCGGAGATGAATCAAAATGTGTGGAAGAATTGGGCGCCCCCAAAGTGTAAATTCTTCGCTTGGCTTGTTATCAACAATCGAATTTGGACGGCTGATAGACTTCAACGACGTGGGTGGCTGAATTGTAATCTTTGCCCGCTTTGCCAACAGGTACAGGAATCGGCGGCACATCTCCTATTCCAGTGTCGCTACACTATTCACACTTGGGGCATGATCAAAGTCTGGCTGGCTCTTCATGATGTTAAGCCTCACGAGTGGGTTGCCCTGGACTCAGTGAAGGAGTGGTGGAGTCGGAACGCCTCTAGGCGGAGTCAGTCGAGAAAGCCGCTTGTCTCCTTGATGATGCTTATATCCTGGGAAATTTGGAAGGAACGTAATGCTAGAGTTTTCCGCAACAAGGCAGTCCCAGTGGGTATTTTGGTAGCCAAGATCAAAGAGGAATGCTCACTCTGGAGCTTGGCGGGTGCAAAATATTTGAGTAATATTATGCCGAGAGAGTAATGTAATATATCCTGGCCTATGGCCACCCTCTGTAAACCTTCTCTCTTATTTAATGAAAATGGCAAATCTTTTGCCTCGTTTCAAAAAAAAAAAATAACCCATGAACGAAGCTGGAAGGTTTAGCCATCGGACAAATCAAGGGCCAATGCATCAGACTTATACAAGAAAAGACACCAAGGTGGTGCAAAGTCCTTACATATTACAACACTGTTGTCACCACAGTTCTGGCAACTCTTTGAGTGCCACATAGTTCTTCATATCCACAACAAATCCATTTGGTGTACAAATTGTTGGGACGGATGTACTTACTAACGTTACACCCCGCACGTAAATTATCCAGTACTATCTTAATTTTGTCCATTGTTTTAAGACTGTGCATGTATTTATGTTACAAACCAATCGTTGAATTATTGATCAAAGATTATGCCTGGTAATAATTATTGTATGTTCACCTTTTGGCTGAATATTTGGCCTGGTATTAATTACTGTGCGGACATCTTCCTAACGAATTCTCCTCAGATCACCTTACGCCATCAACCACGATCCCTTTCGATCAAAAATATTTGGCATCGAAGACGGGTCCAAATCAACTAGAATGGTTGATCTCCTTATATGGGATGGAGACATGCGGGAAGCACCAGCGCCTGGAAGTTTGATTTCGCGCCAGGAAGCACCAGCGACTGGAAGTTTGATATTGTGCCTTCATTTTCATGTATGAATGTATGAAAGGATGAAAAACTACAGTAGAGATAATTACGTTGTGATTCATGGCGTTGTGATTCATAGTATTCATGATAGGCGAGAAAAGAGAAAGTTAATTATGATGATTCTAGATTGACATATTAGCCGGTGGTGGGACAGATTAAGCGTACAGGGGGTGCGCTGTAATAAAACGAAAGAGTGAAGGGTTGTTTCGACCAAAGGCTTTGGTGCTGCTGGGAGGATGAACGTAGCATGGGCATGAGACAGTCCTGTTGGCTGGAAAAGGAACACTACGTGTTTTTTAGATAGTAGAGACTAGAGATAGTTTAATTAAGTATTAGATGTTCTACCAGCACTTGGACTAATTTTCCACCGAATGAAGTCGAGATGAATCAAATGTGTTACAAACTGTCAATTATTGGAGCAGAACCGTTGTTGTCAATGACAAGAGTAGCCTTTGTGTAAAAATAATAATACACCAAGACTGCCTTTTAACGAATCTGTGTTTACACTTTGACTCGACATAACTCTGTCTCTATGCATGTAAAACGCCCTTCATGTGCATTGTGAAGGCTTGACCACGCGGCGACTTTGCTAGACAGCTAGAGTGCTGTAGATGGCAAAGGCCACCTGAAACCGAACGAGGCAAGCCTGCATGTTCCATGTGTTCTTTCCTCGGCCCTTTGGGGAGTACCCAAATATCCATCACATCCTTTGCGAGGTCGAGCACCCAAAGATCCTTCGCTGCGTGTGCACCGTCTCCCGTGTCTTCCTCGTGCCATTTTCTTGAGCCTGCTGCAGTCTTCCCTTTCGTGGTTCGTTTGTTTCAGAGGAAAGGCGTTGGTTGTTTAGCCTCTTTTCTTCTTCTTTTCTTCTAACAAGATTAATGATCATGCGTTTCTCTGCGGAAACAATCGTGCGTTCATGACAGCGCCGATGCTCGTTAGCCCTTTTTTATGCGTGCCAACTTTCTTTCTTCTCGAGTCCGTTACATGATTTGTTTTCTGAACACGAGTCCGTTAGATGATGATTATAAACATGTGCCGGCGACGTGACCGTGCTAACGCACGGCTAACCATCACGGCAGAGGTCAGAGCATTTACAACCGGACGTCTCAAACCCACCTCATACGCTTAGACGGGTCGCCCGGTCACTGTCCGGTCACGTTTTTTGACCCAGACCAGCTCCTTAAACGAACCTCAAACGGCCAGGCTGACCGGCACCCCACATATCCAGTCCAAATATGAGGCGGATATGGGGGCGCCCTGGGCATGCCCGCCACGTCGAACCCAACAGCCCAACCCCATCCCAAATTGCATCAAATTTATCAAACACTTCCTCCTCCTCCCGCCGCCCTCCAACCTTTCCCACGTCCGGACCCTCGCCGTCCTCCACCCTTACTCCTAATCTGCACCACCGGTCCCGATCCACCGTCGGAGATGTCGTCTAGCCCGACCCACACCGCCGCGACGGAGACGCAGTCCGCCTCGTCCGTCGGCGGGGTCAACTCATCGGCTGCGACTTGCAAAGCGGAGAACGTCGACCGGAAGTTGCGGCGACGCCGGCAATGAGAGAGGGAGGCGGCGGCGTCATCGCAGAAAGGTTCGGACGTGGTGGAGCAGTTGTCTCCTCCGCCGCGCCGGGATCCCCGCACCCCTTCCCTCCGAGCTCCGACACGGTTTGCGTTGTCCGACCCCATTGGGACAGAGCAAGATGCGACTGCCGGCTGGGTCATTCCAGAGAGCTTTCCGCCCGCGCAGATGCCGGTGGTGGGCGTGTGTGACTTGTCGCATCTCGTCTAGGCGCGGATGAGCACGGGCACCGGCAGTGCCCGGGCAGCCCTCGACATGTCGACGGGAAGACTCGGTGTGGTTTCCTTGCTCCTGTTCGGTCATATTTTAGTATAGATCACTAGTTCATTTCGCACATGATGAATGCTTGCAAACCACAATCATGTAGGAGGCGATCTTCTCCAACATGATCAATGATAATGAAGATCCGACTGAAATGGAGTTGATCGCGCGGAAATGGAGAAGCTCTAAATTAAAAGGGAGAAGGTCGAGTTGGAGAAGCAACAAGCCATGACCAAATGGGAACTCGAGAAGACCAAGAAATTTGGCGACATAGAGCTTGAGAAGGAGAGGTTGCAACTTGCATGAGATGCAGAAGATGTGAGGATCATATTGACGGACGAGACCCTCTTGGATGAGCATGCGAACAAGTGGCTTGCGGACAAGAATATGAAGATCAACAACCGTAGGAAGTACGAGGCGATGAGGGCGGCTACAACCCGGATGCAGGCGGAGGAGGCATCCCGGATGCAGGCGGAGCAGGCAACCCAGATGCAGGTGGAGGAGGCTGCCCGGATGCAAGTAGAGCAGGACGAGCATGACGCATTCCGCCTGGAGCACGATGCATTCTGCTCAGAACAGGCATCCGGCCAGTGATCCAAGGTCACCCGCCGCGCTCGGACATTGATTTCATTTTGCCATGCCCAGTTTGTTGAACTATGATTTGCTTTGCTTTGTTTCCAACTTTGGCATCCAGACAGTTTGTATCATATGATCGACGTGCATCAATTGCATGGATTTGAGGATCCGGATTTGAGGTATATGGATGCGCATTGTAATATATGAGGGGCCGGCGGGGGCGTTCGCGGGCATGCCCGAACGCGCCCGCAAGCGTATAGGGGGTCGGATTTGCCAAGTCCGACATTCCGGCCTTCTCCGTCATGGCAGGCAGCGGATCAGACTCCGACCACTCCGGATCCGTCGACTGGGCTGTCATCCCGTGCGGGTTGGAGGAGGCAATGGCAGTCCGCATTGCACTCTACCGCTCCCGGGAGGACAACGCTTGGCCGATGGACGGATCCGTCCACCGCGACACCATAGCGTCAACTCACCGGACGCTCAGGTCCTCTGGTGCTGGATCCTCACGTTCTCGGCCGAAACACCTCTCCTTCCCCATCACCGGTCGGGCTGAGTATGAGTCCCGCCGGGACTGGGCGGCCCGCCGTGGGAAGGAGAGGATAAGGGCCGTCGAGGCCCGTATTGAGGCGGAAATGACGGCGGCGACGGCGCGGGCGGCCGCAGAGGAGGAAGCCATCTGTCCCCGCATTGTGAAGAAGCGACACCGGAGGAACACGTGCGCCCTCACCCGAGAGTAGAATCGGGTAGTCCGTGGCATGGCCGGACTGCCACCGAAGGATGAGAAGGAAGAAAACTACAACGAGGACAGCTCTGGCGACGAGCAGATTCGGCTTGAATCGTACTGCATCTTCGACTGGTACTTCCGCAAGAAGGACGGCAAGGGCACCGGAAAGGTCAAGGGCAGTCATGGATGAACTCCACCATAGGCAAACATGCCAAATTTTGGTAGTCCGATGGCATATAGTTTAGTAGTGATCGAATAGCCGGACGATGTGTGAGCATCGACGTAGTTGTATGAGGCCAACTCCAGCGCACAACCCCATCATGTCTGGGTGCGTTCATTTGGGGTAAAACGAACAAACCACACGACCCAGCGCGCGGGTGCAAACCAGCTTTTGTCCGTTTTCTGTCCGCTTTCGACCCATCCTCGGCCCAAGTTTGGGCCTCTTTTGAGGTGAAACGGACAGCGCGCGGACATCGAGCGGACCAACGGGACGTGCGTGCTTGTCCTCCCTTGGCCCGCTCGTCGGTGACACAAAGCACCCGTCCGGTGTCCCATTTGGCGCCATTTCCCTCCAAACCATCTCCCACGTCCCGCCCACCAACCTCCACACCATGGTCGATTGAAGGAAATATGCCCTAGAGGCAATAATAAAGTTGTTATTTATATTTCCTTATATATCGTGATAAATGTCTTTTACTCATGCTAGAATTATATTAACCGGAAACTTGATACATGTGTGAATACATAGACAAAACGGAGTGTCCCTAGTATGCCTCAACTAGACTAGCTCGTTAATCAAAGATGGTTAAGTTTCCTAACCATAGACATGTGTTGTCATTTGATGAACGGGATCACATCATTGGGAGAATGATGTGATGGACAAGACCCATCCATTAGCTTGGCATAATGATCGTTTAGTTTTATTGCTATTGCTCTCTTCATGACTTATACATGTTCCTCGGACTATGAGATTGTGTAACTCCCGAATACCGGAGGAACACCTTGTGTGCTATCAAATGTCATAACATAACTGGTTGATTATAAATATGCTCTACAGGTGTCTCCAAAGGCGTTTGTTGAGTTGGCATAGATCATGAATAGGATTTATCACTCCGAATGTCGGAGAGGTATCTCTGGGCCCTCTCAGTAATACACATCATAATAAGCCTTGCAAGCAAATGACTAATGAGTTAGTCATGAGATGATGTATTACGGAATGAGTAAAGAGACTTGTCGGTAACGAGATTGAACTAGGTATGATGATACCGGCGATCGAATCTCGGGCAAGTAACATACCGGTGACAAAGGGAACAACGTATGTTGTCATGCGGTTTGACCGATAAAGATCTTCATAGAATATGTAGGAGCCAATATGAGCATCCAGGTTCCGCTATTGGTTATTGACCTGAGATGTGTCTCGGTTATGTCTACATAGTTCTCGAACCCGTAGGGTCCGCATGCTTAATGCCCGATGACGATTTGTATTATGAGTTATGTGTTTTGGTGACCTAAGTTTGTTCGGAGTCCCGGATGAGATCACGGACACGACAAGCAGTCTCGAAATGGTCGAGACATAAAGAATGATATATTGGACGACGTTATTCGGACATCGAAAGAGTTCCGAGAGGTACCGCGTAAAAACGGAGTTTCGGAGGGGTTACCGGAACCCCTCGGGCAAGTAATGGCCCAACATGGGCCTTAGGGGAGAGAGAGGGCAGGCCACGAGGATGTGCCCCCCCATGGGGATTCCGAATATGACTAGGGGAGGGGGCGCGGCCTGTCGTGGTACTAAGTCTGACAGTAAGAATAGGGGGTACGTATGAGGAGACAAGGTCCTAACTACGGCGATGTTGTACACATGACTTTACGAGTTCAGGCCCCTCTCGGAGGAGGTAAAAGCCCTACATATCGGTGCCCTGAGGCGGTCGACTGGAATATGAGTGCGTTTGTTACAAGGGGTGCGAACCCTTGTACCAAAGGAGGGGGTGGCTTATGTAGAGTGCGCCAGGACCCCAGCCATCCCCCATTACACAGGGTTCAATGTACATTAAGATAGGGCGTTACTGGTAACGCCAGCTATAAAGAGCTATAAATGACCTTTAAGACTACAGAGTGAATGCCTGGCCATTGTCATCCTGAGTGACTTTAGATCTTCTGTACTCCGAGTGGTTTCTTGTATGATCGAGTGACTTCATCCTAGTTGAATGGAATTGGGGTATCCGAGCGAGATAATTGGTCGAGTGGATTGCACTCTGAGGTTACTTCAGTCGGTATCCTTTGTTATACTTTGAATATTCTTGATTCTAGGGTAGTGACCTTGGGTAGGGTGTCTAGGTCAGGCCTGTAACCCTACCCTAGGACCATGGTATCGTCATTAGCCCCTGAATGGATTGAGGTCCGAGTGAAAAGAGAGTTGAAGTTGATCCCAACCTGATTCTTATGCTTCGGAGGCATTTTTCTTGAGTCTGGGAATCAGGCTAAACCTTCAACTTTATTTCAGTAGCCTTGATCGATTCAGAAGTCGTCGAGTCAACTATGCTGGTAATCTTCGAGTGTACATATGGTACAAAATCTTTGACGCGATTGATTACTCTGCGGTTCCCAGATCTCACGGGATTCGAAATTTTGGGGAAGCACGCGGGACGAAGCACGCCGTAGTAAACAGAGCGGATAGACAGAGGCTCCTCGATTCTTGTGCCACCTTTTTCGCCATGTATCGGGTGTGCGACTGTTGCTGGATTTGACAGGATCACTTGGGTCCACGAGCCAGTCACTCGGAAATAGACCCATAAAAGGCGTCGAGGCTGATGCGTTTGCAAAGTGCACCTTATTCTCCTTCTTCTTGTTGGGGAACGTTGCATGGAAAACAAAAATTTTTCTCTACGTTCACCAAGATCAATCTAGTAGATGCAACTACGAGGGGAGAGTAGGATCCACATACCCTTGTAGATCGCTAAGCGGAAGCGTTAAGAACGCGGTTGATGGAGTCGTACTCGCCGCGATTCAGATCGCTGAAGATCCAAGCACCGAAGCAACGGTGCCTCCGCGTTCTTCACACGTACGGCTCGGGGATGTCTCCTCCTTCTTGATCCAGCAAGGGGTGGAGGAGAGGTTGATGGAGAACCGGCAGCACGACGGCGTGGTGGTGATGGTGGAGAAGAACTCCGGCAGGGCTTCGCCTAAGCACCGCGGGAGAAGAAGATGTTATGGGAGAGGGAGGGCAGCACCGAGGCACGAACTTTTTTTTGCTGCCCTCCCTTTGCCTCACTATATATAGGGGGGTGGAGAGGTGAGGGGCGCCCTAGGGTTTCCCCTAGGGGGCCGGCGGCCAGGGCAAGGGGAGGGGGCGGCGGCCAAGGCTGGCCCTAGGGTTTCCCCCCCTAGGTGCCTTGCCCCCCAAGGCTAAGGGGGTGCGGCCACCCTAGGGGGTCCCACCTCCCTTGGCGCACAAGGAGAGGGCCCAGGGGGGGCGCACAGCCCCCTGAGGGCTGTGGTGTTCCCCCTTGTGGCCCATTAGGCCCAGAACTTCTTCCGGAACCCCCGAAACCCTTTCCGGTACTCCGCCGATTTCCCGATGCTCCCCGGAACACTTCCGGACTCCGAAACCTTTCATCCTATATATCAATCTTCGTCTCCGGACCATTCCGGAGACCCTCGTCATGTCCGGGATCTCATCCGGGACTCCGAACAACCTTCGGTAACCATACACTTTTCTCACTAACAACCCTAGCGTCACCGAACGTTAAGTGTGTAGACCCTGCGGGTTCGGAAACCATGTAGACATGACCGAGACACTCCCAGGTCAATAACCAATAGCGGGATCTGGATACCCATATTGGTTCCCACATGTTTCTCGATGATCTCATCGGATGAACCACGATGTCAAGGATTCAGGCAATCCCGTATAAAGTTCCCTTTGTCTCGTCGGTATGTTACTTGCCCGAGATTCGATCGTCGGTATCTCTATACCTAGTTCAATCTCGTTACCGGCAAGTCTCTTTTCTCGTTACCGTAATACATAATCCCGTGACCAACTACTTAGTCACTTTGAGCTCATTGAGATGACGTATTACCGAGTGGGCCCGGAGATACCTCTCCGTCACACGGAGTGACAAATCCCAGTCTTGATCCATGTCAACTCAACAGACACCCTCGGAGATACCTGTAGAGTACCTTTATAGTCACCCAGTTACGTTGTGACGTTTGGTACACACAAAGCACTCCTACGGTGTCAGTGAGTTACATGATCTCATGGTCATAGGAACTTATACTTGACATGCAGAAAACTATAGCGATAACTGACACGATCAAAAGCTATGTTAACGTTTGGGTCTCGTCCATCACATCATTCTCCTAATGATGTGATCCCGTTATCAAACGACAACTCATGTCTATGACCTGGAAACCGCGGTCATCTTTGATCAACGAGCTAGTCCTGTAGAGGCTCACTAGGGACACAAAGTCTGTCTATTCATCCACACGTGTATCTGAGTTTCCAATCAATACAATTATAGCATGGATAATAAACGATTATCATGAACAAGGAAATATAATAATAACTCTTTTATTATTGCCTCTAGGGCATATTTCCAACAGTCTCCCACTTGCACTAGAGTCAATAATCTAGCATTACAAGGTAATGAATCTAACACCCATAGAGTCTTGGTGTTGATCGTGCTTAGCCCGTGGAAGAGGCTTAGTCAACGGATCTGCAACATTCAAATCCGTGTGTACTTTGCAAATGTTTATGTCCTCCTCCTTGACCGAATCGCGGATGGAATTGAAGCGTCGCTTTATGTGTCTGGTCCTCTTGTGAAACCTTGGTTCCTTGGCTAGAGCAATGGCACCAGTGTTGTCACAGAACAAAGTCATTGGGTTCAGTGCACTAGGCACAACTCCAAGATCTGTCATGAACTCCTTCATCCAGACACCTTCCTTCGCCGCCTCCAAGGCAGCTATATACTCCGCTTCACATGTAGAATCAGCTACCACGCTTTGCTTGGAACTGCACCAGCTTACCGCTCCCCCGTTGAGAATATATACGTATCCGGTTTGAGACTTAGAGTCATCCGGATCAGTGTCAAAGCTTGCATCGACGTAACCCTTTACGACGAGCTCTTGATCACCTCCATAAACGAGAAACATATCCTTAGTCCTTTTCAGGTACTTCAGGATATTCTTGACCGCTGTCCAGTGATCCATACCAGGATTACTTTGAAACCTTCCGGCCATACTTATGGCAAGGCTGACATCTGGTCTTATGCACAGCATTGCATACATGATAGAGCCTATGGCTGAAGCATAGGGGACGACACTCATCTTTTCTCTATCTTCCGCAGTCACTGGGCATTGAGTCTTACTCAACTTTGTACCTTGCAATACCGGCAAGAACCCCTTCTTGGATTGATCCATTTTGAACTTCTTCAAAACTTTATCAAGGTATGTACTTTGTGAAAGTCCTATCAGGCGTCTTGATCTATCTCTATAGATTTTGATGCCCAATATGAAAGCAGCTTCACCGAGATCTTTCATCGAAAAACTCTTGTTCAAATACCCCTTTACGCTATCCAAAAATTCTATATTGTTTCCAATCAGCAATATGTCATCCACATATAATATTAGAAACGCTATAGAGCTCCCACTCACTTTCTTGTAAATACAAGCTTCATTGTAAACTTGTATAAAACCAAACGCTTTGATCACCTCATCAAAGCGAAGATTCCAACTCCGAGATGCTTGCACCAGCCCATAAATGGAACGCTGAAACCTGCATACTTTGTCAGCATTCTCTGGATCGACAAAACCTTCTGGTTGCATCATATACAACTCTTCCTTAAGAAAACCGTTAAGGAACGCTGTTTTGACATCCATCTGCCAAATTTCATAATCGAAATATGCAGCTATTGCTAACATGATTCGGACGGATTTAAGCATCGCTACGGGTGAGAAAGTCTCATCGTAGTCAATCCCTTGAACTTGTGAAAAACCCTTTGCCACAAGTCGAGCTTTATACACGGTGACATTACCGTCAGCGTCCGTCTTCCTCTTAAAAATCCATTTATTCTGAATGGCCTTCCGCCCTTCAGGTAATACTTCCAAAGTCCATACTTTGTTTTCATACATGGATCCCATCTCGGATTTCATGGCCTCTAACCATTTGTCGGAATCCGGGCCCACCATCGCTTCTCCATAGCTCGTAGGTTCACCGTTGTCTAACAACATGACCTCCAAGACAGGGTTACCATACCACCGAGGTGCAGTGCGTACCCTTGTCGACCTACGAGGTTCGGTAGTAACTTGATCAGAAGCTTCTTGATCATCATCATTGGCTTCCTCTTCAACCTCTGCAGGCTCCACAAAAACATCTTTCTGTGCTGCGCTACTTTCTGGTTGAAGCAGAGGTTCAATAACCTCATCAAGTTCTACCTTCCTCCCACTCAATTCTTTCGAGAGAAACTCTTTCTCGAGAAAGGACCCGTTCTTAGCGACAAACACTTTGCTCTCGGATCTGAGATAGAAGGTGTACCCAACTGTTTCTTTTGGGTATCCTATGAAGACACATTTGTCCGCTTTGGGTTCGAGCTTTTCTGGCTGAAGCCTTTTGACATAAGCATCGCAACCCCAAACCTTGAGAAAAGACAACTTCGGTTTCTTACCAAACCATAGTTCATACGGTGTTGTCTCAACGGACTTAGATGGAGCCCTATTTAAAGTGAATGCAGCTGTCTCTAACGCATATCCCCAAAACGATAGTGGCAAATCGACAAGAGACATCATAGAACGCACCATATCTAATAGGGTTCGATTACGACGTTCGGACACACCATTACGCTGTGGTGTTCCAGGTGGCGTCAACTGTGAAACAATTCCACATTTTCTTAAGTGATCACCAAACTCATAACTCAGATATTCTCCCCCTCGATCAGATCGTAGGAACTTGATCTTCTTGTTACGATGATTTTCAACTTCACTCTGAAATTGCTTGAACTTTTCAAAAGTTTCAGACTTATGCTTCATCAAGTAAATATACCCATATCTACTTAAGTCGTCAGTGAAGGTGAGAAAATAACGATATCCACCGCGCGCCGTTACACTCATCGGACCGCACACATCGGTATGTATGATTTCCAATAAGTCACTTGCCCGTTCCATTGTCCCTGAAAACGGGGTCCTTGTCATCTTGCCCATGAGGCACGGCTCGCACGTGTCAAGTGATTCAAAATCAAGAGACTCCAAAAGTCCATCAGCATGGAGCTTCCTCATGCGTTTTACGCCGATATGACCCAGACGGCAGTGCCACAAGAAAGTGGTATTGTCATTATCAACTCTACATCTTTTGGCACCAATGTTATGAACATGTGTATCATCACTATCGAGATTCAATAAGAATAAACCCCTAACTTCGGGTGCATGACCATAAAAGATATTACTCATATAAATAGAACAACCATTATTCTCTGACTTAAATGAGTAACCGTCTCGCAATAAACAAGATCCAGATATAATGTTCATGCTTAACGCAGGCACTAAATAACAATTATTCAGGTTCATAACTAATCCCGATGGTAATCGAAGAGCGAGCGTGCCGACGGCGATCACATCAACCTTGGAACCATTTCCCACGCGCATCGTCACTTCGTCCTTCGCCAGCCTCCGTTTATTCCGCAGTTCCTGTTTAGAGTTACAAATGTGAGCAACCGAACCGGTATCAAATACCCAGGCACTACAACGAGAGTTGGTAAGGTACACATCAATAACATGTATATCACATATACCTTTGTTGTTGTTGGCCCCCTTCTTGTCCGCCAGATACTTGGGGCAGTTCCGCTTCCAGTGGCCGTTCCCCTTGCAATAGAAACACTCAGTCTCTGGCTTGGGCCCAGCCTTGGGTTTCTTCACTGGATTAGCAACTGCTTTGCCACCCTTCTTAGAGTTAACCTTCTTGCCCTTGCCATTCTTCTTGAAACTGGTGGTTTTATTGACCATCAACACTTGATACTCCTTCTGGATGTCTGCCTCAGCGACTTTCAGCATCGAAAACAGCTCGGCGATGGTCTTGTTCATCCCTTGCATGTTATACTGCTGCACGAAGCTCTTGTAGCTTGGAGGGAGTGACTGGAGAATTCTGTCAATGATAGCCTCATCCGGGAACACAAGTCCCAGATCAGCTATGCGGGTATAGTACCCAGACATCTTCAGTAAGTGCTCACTGACAGACGAATTCTCCTCCATCTTGCAAGCAAAGAATTTATCGGTGGTCTCATACCTCTCGATCTTAGCATTCTTTTCAAAGATGAACTTCAACTCCTGGTACATCTCATATGCACCATGACGTTCAAAACGCCTTTGAAGTCCTCCTTCCAAGCCGTACAACATGGCACACTGCACTATTGAGTAGTCATCCGAACATGTCTGCCAGACGTTCAAAACGTCTGCAGGGGCTGTAGGAGCGGGGGGGTCACCTAGCGGTGCATTTAGGACATAAACCTTTTGGGCAGCTGTGAGGATGATCCTCAGATTGCGGAGCCAGTCCACAAAGTTGCTCCCATCATCTTTCAGTTTAGCTTTCTCTAGGAACGCATTAAAATTCAGGGGAGCTACTGCGCGAGCCATCTACAACAAAAATTTGCAAAGACATTTTAGACTATTGTTCATGATAAGTGAGTTATTACCTAATCAAATTATTTATAACTCCCACTCAAATTGACATCCCTCCGGTCATTCGAGCGTGACATGATCCAAATCCACCAACCCAAGTCCGATCATCACGTGAGATGAGGTGGTGTCAATGGTGAACATCAACATGTTGATCATATCTACTATATGACTCATGCTCGACCTTTCGGTCTTCCGTGTTCCGAGGCCATGTCTGTACATGCTAGGCTCGTCAAGTCTAACCCGAGTGTTCTGCATGTGCAAAACTGGCTTGCACCCGTTGTATGCGAACGTAGAGTCTATCACACCCGATCATCACGTGGTGCTTCGAAACGACGAACCTTCGCAACGGCGCACACTCGGGGGGAACACAATTTTATCTTGAAATTTTAGTGAAGGATCATCTTATAATGCTACCGCCGTCCTAAGCAAAATAAGATGCATAAAAGGATTAACATCACATGCAAATCATAAGTGACATGATATGGCCATCAACTCGTGCTTTTGATCTCCATCTCCAAAGCACCGGCATGATCTCCATCGTCACCGGCGCCACACCATGATCCCCATCATCATGATCTCCATCATCGTGTCGCCATCGGGGTTGTCGGCGCCCACCATGCTCTTACTGCTATTGCTACCGTTTAGCGATAAAGTAAAGCATTACAAAGCGCTTAATGATTGACACGCAGGTCATACAAAAAATTAAAGACAACCCTATGGCTCCTGCCGGTTGCCGTATGCATCGACATGCAAGTCGATATTAACTATTACAACATGATCATCTCATACATCAAATATAACTCATCATGTCATTGGCCATATCATATCACATACATACCCTGCAAAAACAAGTTAGACGTCCTCTAATTTGTTGTTGCATGTTTTACGTGGCTGCTATGGGTATCTAGCAAGAACGCTTCTTACCTACGCAAAACCACAACGGTGATATTCAAGTTGCTATTTAACCTTCTACAAGGACCGCCTTGTTCTATTCCGATTCAACTAAGATAGGAGAGACAGACACCCGCCAGCCATCTTATGCAACAAAAGTCACATGTCTGTCGATGGAACCGGTCTCATGTACGTGGACATGTAAAGTTGGTCCGGGCCGCTTCATCCCATAATACCGCTGAATCAAGAAAGACTAAGGAGGGCAGCAATTTAAACATCAACGCCACAAACCCTTTTGTGTTCTACTCGAGAAAGCATCTACGCAAGATCCTAGCTCATGATGCCACTGTTGGGGAACGTTGCATGGAAAACAAAAATTTTTCTCTACGTTCACCAAAATCAATCTAGTAGATGTAACTACGAGGGGAGAGTAGGATCCACATACCCTTGTAGATCGCTAAGCGGAAGCGTTAAGAACGCGGTTGATGGAGTCGTACTCGCCGCGATTCAGATCGCTGAAGATCCAAGCACCGAAGCAACGGTGCCTCCGCGTTCTTCACACGTACGGCTCGGGGACGTCTCCTCCTTCTTGATCCAGCAAGGGGTGGAGGAGAGGTTGATGGAGAACCGGCAGCACGACGGCGTGGTGGTGATGGTGGAGAAGAACTCCGGCAGGGCTTCGCCTAAGCACCGCGGGAGAAGAAGATGTTATGGGAGAGGGAGGGCAGCACCGAGGCACGAACTTGTGTTTGCTGCCCTCCCTTTGCCTCACTATATATAGGGGGGGTGGAGAGGTGAGGGGCGCCCTAGGGTTTCCCCTAGGGGGCCGGCGGCCAGGGCAAGGGGAGGGGGCGGCGGCCAAGGCTGGCCCTAGGGTTTCCCCCCTAGGTGCCTTGCCCCCCAAGGCTAAGGGGGTGCGGCCACCCTAGGGGGTCCCACCTCCCTTGGCGCACAAGGAGAGGGCCCAAGGGGGGGCGCACAGCCCCCTGAGGGCTGTGGTGTTCCCCCTTGTGGCCCATTAGGCCCAGAACTTCTTCCGGAACCCCCGAAACCCTTTCCGGTACTCCGCCGATTTCCCGATGCTCCCCGGAACACTTCCGGACTCCGAAACCTTTCATCCTATATATCAATCTTCGTCTCCGGACCATTCCGGAGACCCTCGTCATGTCCGGGATCTCATCCGGGACTCCGAACAAACTTCGGTAACCATACACTTTTCTCACTAACAACCCTAGCGTCACCGAACGTTAAGTGTGTAGACCCTGCGGGTTCGGAAACCATGTAGACATGACCGAGACACTCCCAGGTCAATAACCAATAGCGGGATCTGGATACCCATATTGGTTCCCACATGTTTCTCGATGATCTCATCGGATGAACCACGATGTCAAGGATTCAGATAATCCCGTATACAGTTCCCTTTGTCTCGTCGGTATGTTACTTGCCCGAGATTCGATCGTCGGTATCTCTATACCTAGTTCAATCTCGTTACCGGCAAGTCTCTTTACTCGTTACCGTAATACATAATCCCGTGACCAACTACTTAGTCACTTTGAGCTCATTGAGATGACGTATTACCGAGTGGGCCCGGAGATACCTCTCCGTCACACGGAGTGACAAATCCCAGTCTCGATCCATGTCAACTCAACGGATACCCTCGGAGATACCTGTAGAGTACCTTTATAGTCACCCAGTTACGTTGCGACGTTTGGCACACACAAAGCACTCCTACGGTGTCAGTGAGTTACATGATCTCATGGTCATAGGAACTTATACTTGACATGCAGAAAACTATAGCGATAACTGACACGATCAAAAGCTATGTTTAATGTTTGGGTCTCGTCCATCACATCATTCTCCTAATGATGTGATCCCGTTATCAAATGACAACTCATGTCTATGACCTGGAAACCGCGGTCATCTTTGATCAACGAGCTAGTCCTGTAGAGGCTCACTAGGGACACAAAGTCTGTCTATTTATCCACACATGTATTTGAGTTTCCAATCAATACAATTATAGCATGGATAATAAACGATTATCATGAACAAGGAAATATAGTAATAACTCTTTTATTATTGCCTCTAGGGCATATTTCCAACACTTCTTCCTATACTTCTTGTAACACCCAAGATGCGACTATATCTCCCACGTGTCGAGGCATGACTTAGAGGCATAATCGCATTTTGGTATGATCGCAAGAAGGTTATCTTCACACATTCCCATGTACAAGAACAAAGGGGGAATAAAAATAAATACATAGTTGTCTTATAATCCTCACTTCACACAATGCATAAATAAGTCATACATTCATCCAAATACAATCATGGTCTGACTATGGACAAATCCAAATGAAAAGAAGATAACCACCCACTATGCCCGATCGGCCCTAGTAGGAACCACTACTAATCGGCGGGAAACGTCACGTACATATGCCCACGTTCCTCATCGAACTCCCACTTGAGTTCCTGGCCATCAACTGAATCGTACTCGGTTGTACCTGCACCTGTGTTTGTAGTAAACTGTGAGTCACGAGGACTCAGCAATCGAACTCCCGGGTATCAAAACTATTAAAGCCTTTGGGGAAGGAGAAAGTGTATTAGTGGGCTGCTGCAAGCGCTAAGCGTAGATGAGATGGCTAGCTTACGTATCATCAGAGCGAGAAGCGAAGTGAAAGCCTTCGGTCGTGAACTAAATCCTGATCACTAGATGATCATGTCTACCTACGAGTCATCCATAACCCAGTCGTGTTCTCTTCCCGAACTCCCTCGAAAAGAGACCATCAAAACGACTCACACGGTAGTGTATTATGTTTGAGGTTTTGTGTCAAGTTATCTACAACCGGATATTAACAAATTCCAATCCGCCACATAACCGCAGGCACGGCTTTCGAAAGATCATTACCCTGTAGGGATGTCCCAACTTAGCCCATAACAAGCTCACACGATCAGTAGAGGTAATGACCCCTTATCTTAGGGAAGGCCCGAGCGTCCTCGGAATCCCGGTGCTCAAGTTCTTCGAGGAAAGGAAAACTAGCCCAAGGATATCTCCCGGTGAGTCGATACCCATGTCCAGAGCCACGCGCTCTCCATCTATGGACTCATCCATCTATGCGAAGTGGACGATAGCCAGAATACCTCGAGTTGCCCCGAGGCGGCACCGCCGACTGCTAGGTAGGTGGACCAACACTCAAGTCGAGCACTGGTCCGGAGGTTGAATTAATAATCCTCGGGTTTATAACTCCCTCAGCAAGTATTGTTGTTAGGACAATGGTAAAACCAAAGCTGGATCTCCTTGGGAAAGCTTTACTTTAAGCGAAGAAGCAAGGGGGGCCCATAACACCCCAACCGCGTTAGGAACGCAAAATCAAGGAACATAACACCGGTTTATCGGTTCCTAAGGTGCCATGAGTGGAACAAAACAACGAGCAAAAGGCCAAGCCTTCCACCCATTGCCAAGTATATAAGGTGTGTTAATGTAAAAATAGATATTGTGTTATTCCCAAAAAAACCAATCCACATGGAGCAAACTTCATCTTCACCTGCAACTAGCAACGCTATAAGAGGGGGCTTGAGCAAAAGTGTACTTAGCCAAACAACGGTTTGCTAGGTGGATAGTTAGAGGTTTCATGGCAAAGTGGGGCTGACATTCAAAAGGATAGGTATCGCGATAAGCAATAGAGTGAGGCATCTAGCATGGCAACAATAGAGGTGATATCAAGGAATGGTCATCTTGCCTGGTAAGTCATCGGTGTATCGGGACCTTGCTCTTCATACTCGTACTCAGCGGTTGTCTCGACCTCGGACTCGAACTAGTCTCCCGGTGCTACCCAACAAGAGGTGTCTCCACGTGATCAAGGCGTGGATGACTGCCGCCAACTCAAGATCGTGAGTGGGGTAGTTCTTCTAGTTTGGCTTGAGCTGCCGAGAAGTGTATGCCACTATCTTCTTCTCTTGCATAAGGACACCACCCAGACCTTGCAATGAGGCATCGCAAAACACTTGGTATGGTTTTGATTCATCAGGAGGAGTCAGAACTAGAGCTGAGACGAGCTTCTCTTTGAGTGTATTGAATGCCACATCAGACTCAGGAGTCCAAGAATACTTGACATTCTTTTGCAACAGGTTGGACAGAGGCTTGGCAATCTTGGAGAAGTTCTCGACGAACCTTCTACAATAGCTTGCAAGCCCGAGGAAGCTTCGGAGTTGCTTGACATTCTAAGGAGGTTCCCACTTAACAATATATTCAACCTTCTTGGGGTTAACTGAAATGCCCTTGGGAGAGATAATGTGGCCCAGATAGAGAACTTCATCAAGCCAGAATCGCACTTTGAGAATTTCGCATAAAAGCGGTGCTCACTGAGCCTATCAAGAACCAAACGGAGGTGCTTGGCGTGGTCCTCTTTAGTCTTGGAGAATACCAGAATATCATCAAGATAGACGAGGACGAACTCATTGGTGTAGGGGTTGAATATGAAATGCATCATCCGAGAGAAGGTGGGAGGTGCATTTGCAAGCCCGAAGGACATGACAGTGTACTCGTAGGAGCCATAACTTGTCCTGAATGCAGTCTTGGGAATATCCTCTTCACGGATACGAATTTGATGGTAGCCCATCCTGTCGTGGAATTAACACGGCAGATGTCCGGTTTAACGGACTTAGTTGAGGAACCATCGTGCGGAGGCCCCATGGTGGGTGCCAACTGTCGTGGAATTAACACGGCAGATGTCCGGTTTAACGGACTTAGTTGAGGAACCATCGCACGGGTTAGCTTGAAGGGGTTAAAACACACAAAGGACACAGAGGTTTTATACTAGTTCGGCCCCTTCGAGGAAGGTAAAAGCCTACGTCTAGTTTGGTTTGGTATTGCTTGGGCGTCGATGAACAGGGAGCGGATCGCTTGCCTGTGTCTCGACGGGTTGTTTCTTGTCCTTGAACCATCGCCGGGCCGTCCCTTTATATAGAGGCGACGCCCGGTCCGGTTTACAGAGTCCCGAGGCCGGCTCATACTTGTGTCCGCCTCGGGCTCTGCTCTTTCTTCCTTGTCTCTCAAGTTACATGATCAGGCGGTTTACAAACTGTAACTCTATACATGGGCCCTAAGCTCTCATGGGCCGTAACCTCTACTGGGTATTACAATTATACAACTATATTACCATAATCCGGTTTACACTAGCCGGTTTATACCTGCTAGTAACATCCCTGACACATCCGGAGATCAAGCTTCGAGAAAACCTTGGCTCCTTTGAGCTGCTCAAACAGTTCATTGATATTGGGGAGTGGGTACTTATTCTTAATTGTCTTCTTGTTCAATGGCCGGTAACCAATGCACAACCGTTCCGTACCATCCTTCTTCTTGACAAAAAGAACACCATAGCCCCAAGGAGAATTACTTGGTCTGATCAGATCCAAGCGTTCTTGCTCGTCGAGT
The DNA here is from genome assembly GCA_902687465.1 of Secale cereale. NCBI lineage: Eukaryota > Viridiplantae > Streptophyta > Magnoliopsida > Poales > Poaceae > Secale > Secale cereale. Next base: position 495,594,381 of record LR738713.1, read on the forward strand.
TGCTTCTTCAACTCCTTCAACTCTTTAGGGCCGATCATATGTGATAGCCTGGCTTATTAGGGATGATAGACTACTCATATCAATAAGGAATTCCTTCTTTTCCGAGAGCCCATCTGGATAGAACTCCAAAGTTAAGCGTGCTCATCTTGGAGTAGATTCAGGATGGGTGACCGACCGGGAAGTTGCTCCCGGGTGCGCACGAGTGAGGACAAAGTGCGCAGAAAAGACTAGTATAGATATGTGAGGCCATTCTAGATCCCGCCAGGAGTAACGACCACCGGCGGGTGTGTCCGGGGCGTTACACTTCTCCACCGCATTCCCCTCTGCTCTCGACGCCGCTGCTCTGTCCGTACACCGTCCGTCGCAATGGGAAAGGACAAGACGGCGTCCCTAGAGCGCGCGAAGAAGGCGACGGCGATGGCAAAGGGCAAAAAGATGAGTCGAGAATCATCGTCGAGGTCCGGTCTGCCGCCATGTTGGATCCAGGGAGACTGGATTTGATCTACGGTCCAGAAGGAAGATTTGGAAGACGTGGCTGACGCGGGCTTGATTGTCCATGGATCTTGGAGGTTGCCGGGGAGCAAGACCGAGCCTCAACCACAGGAGGGTGAGTGTGTTCTTCTCGCAACTCATGTCGACGGCGGTTTCACTCTGCCTCTGCACCCATTTTTCCGGGGTGTCTTAAACTTTCTTGGTGCCCAACTTCATCATTTCTCTCCCAACACAATCACATACCTCGTTGCGTATGTCTCTCTGTGTGAAAACTTCTTGGGCTGTCAACCGCATTGGGGTTTATTCAAACACATCTTTACCTACCATTCTCAAACAGTGAAGAAGGAAAATCCGACTGACGAAAAGACGCACGTGATCCAAATGTGCGGGGGTTAGGGATCTAGATGAGGGGTAGGAGTACTTTCCCTCCTATGACTCTCCCTGAGTCGGTTAGGGGGTGGCAGTCGACCTAGTTCTACTGCAAAGATGTTCCGACACCGGGTCGGTCGACTGGTCTTCCCCCCTTCACCATGAATCGGGTCTGCCAGCCCTCTTTGTTAACCGTGACTCCAGTAGAGAAAGGAGAGGTGTCAACGTTAGTCGACCGGGTAGTCCAATTAGTCCGTGATGGTGTGACTGGCATGGATTTGTTAGAGGTGTTTCTCAGTCGACGCATCTGGCCTCTCCAGGCCTGCGATCATCCGATGTGGATGTACTCGGGCGCTGGTGACACCGCTTGGGTCCACCCCGAGGAGGTCACCGAGAAGACGATGGCACAATGGCTGATGAGTATCACTGGAAACAAAGACAACCCTAGGGGGTCCAGAAGAGTTGCCCCATTCGACGCCGACTATGAGCCGGACAAGATTTGACCTTTGTTACCGACTGCCTTTCTATTCTAATTTGCAACTGTCCTTGAACCTGATTGATTCTTATTTAACTCTTTGCCTTGCTGATTTATACTGAGATGTACTCTATGCCAAACGGGGAGCAAGTCCAGGAGGGAACGGAGAGCGCATATGAGAGTGGCGACTGGCAATCCCCCGACGACAATGAAGATGTAGTCACGACTCGAACAACAGTGAGGAAGTTGACTCACCACCTCGCTCAGAACGGCGATCCAAACAGTCTCGAGACCCTGCAGGCGGTTGTGGCAAGGCAGCTCCTCCAAGCCAACAAGTGCAAAAAGCACTCGGACTTCGACTCCAGAACCGTCTGAAAAGGCCGCTAAGCAGCCCAAGATCGCCCCCTCAAAGCCTTGGAAGGCCTTGCCCAAGATCAAGGTGGATGTTCCCATCGCTTCTGTGTAAGTGTTTTGCTTTCCCTCTTTGCTTTCGCTTTGCTTGGGAACTTCTATGTTTATTGTTGACTCATTCGCTTGTCTGACCGAGTGAATTCTGAAACTTTCAGTGCTGCTACTTCTAGGACTTCCATGGACATTTACAAGGATCAAGATGATGAGGAAACTGAAGACGCGGCCACTTCCAAAGCGGGTACAACTCCACAACCTCGCCCTCAATTTGTCCATTGAACTGTCGGTCGACTGAACTCTTACGGTCGAGTCTTTTGCAGCGCCGCAAAATGTCATTGAACTTCCAGACGACGATGAAGGTGTGCCCCAGAAGACCACGGAAGAAAGGGCATGACTTCGAGCAGGAGGGTGCCTGCCAGCAAGGTACTTCAGTCGACATCAGCGCCAGAAGCAATGATCCAGCAATCCAGATATCCAATTTGAGATTTTGTTTCTTTTGCCAACCCTGTGTCGACTGATTGTCCTTCGGTGTCGACCGCCCAAGTCCTTGCTCTGTACGTGCAACTCCATGCTTCAGATCATCTCGCTGCTTTGACTGTTCCACCAACTCCACTCTTTGTTATCCATCATGTCCCAGAGGACCCAGTGAGTGCTGCTAAGGAAGCTATACGCCAAGCAGGCCTCATGATGGAACAAATGAAGGTGGTGCATGAAGCTAGCAAGGCTGCCTATGATGCGAGCTCTACTCTTCAAACCAGTGTCCAGGTGAGTTGATTTCCGACTGATTTTCCAGCTTGATCTTTGCCCTGCTAGGATATTGTACTTGAAAACTGTTGCTTTATTATCCGCAAGATGTCCGTGGATGAGCGTTTTGAAACCTTTAATGTGCATCTATCATGAGTCTGCACCTTGCAACCGTTCACCCACTGGGTGCTTTAACTTTTGTTGTATACTTCTTGCACTTGAGTCGACTAGGTTGTGTCGAATGTATCCTCGAATCAGTGGGGGCACGCAGAGTGCACCCACTGGGTGTAGTCCCCGAGACCGCCGTCGAATGTTTTGATTCGGTGGGGATCTTTGTCAAATGTTCTCTTTATAGTTCTTCTACGCAGTCCATACAAGTCGTGCTGAGTGGAATTCGGACCAGTGGGGGCACGCCAAGTGCACCCACTGGGTGTAGTCCTAGAGACCGCGGTCGACTGCGGGCAGTCGGTGGTGGTCTGAGATTAAGTGCTACCATTTTTTTTCTTCAACTGGGCGGACCATGTCGAGTGTGTAGTCGGACCAATGGGGGCACACAAAGTACACCCACTGGGTGTAGTCCCCGAGACTACTGTTGAATGTTTGATTCGGCTGTAGTCTTATAACTCTCTTTGTCGCGATAACTTGAGCTTGTATCTCATTACTCGGAAGTAATTGATCTTCAGTTCTGTCAACTAACATGTCTTATTTGTTGACTTCAGAAATCTTGTCAGTTCGGAGCCCAGTTTGCTAAATTGGAGAGGAAACATATCCAGCTCAATCTCGACCTGGAGCTGGCCAAGAAGAACTTGCAGAAGGCTAAGGATGAAGCAGCAGCCATGGGAGGTAACAACTAATCGACTGTTCGCCTTGTCATGTTTTTGTTTTCGTCTTTTGAACCGAGTGACTCCACCCGAACATATGTGCATAGTGAAAACAGACAACTCCAAGATTGTTTGAAGAATTTTATTTTTTTTAGACAAAATGAAGCAGGCTCTGGAGTAGAAGGACCTTGACCTTGCAGCGGCGCAGAAGACGGCGCGAGAGAAAACTAAACTTGCTGACAAGAAGGTGGCTTCAGTCGGCAAGTTAGAAGAAGAAAACGCCAAGCTGAAGACTGCCATTGATGAGGCCAACAAAGAAGTCGTGCAGCTGAAGAAGGATAGGGTGGCCCTAACCGACAAAGTTGGAGATCTCACTCGGAAGAGGGACGAACTGGACTTATTTCGGAGGACTCGCCAAGAAGATGTTCCTTATGCTTGAAGGTACTTCCCCTAGTTCGACTAATTTGCAACTGCCGACTCATCATATCACTGTCGACTCACCATTTTCTGTGTGTGCATAATTCTATCAAAACTTCGAGGAAGAGACTAGGCGGATTGAGATGAATCTGGATCCCATTAACTCCCCTGTCAAGGACGAAGCTGCGATGAACGTGCTGCGACTGGAATCACGCCTCGCCAGCGTTATGGACTATCTTACACGACTAAAGGTGGCGGTGTCGCGGATTGACACAGAGCTCTGGCCAGGTGTGACGTTCTAGAATGACCTCGAGTCTCTGATGACTCGACTCAATGAAATCCCTGGTCGAGTGCAAGAGTGGAAGAAGTCGTCTACTTGTTGTGGCGCTGATGTGGCTCTATCCCTAGTCCAAGTCCATTACAAGGAGGTCAGATAAGAGAAGCTGGCGGCTCTCAAGGTCGCCAACACCAAGAAGCATCAATTCCAGTCGTTTATGGAGACCTTCATCGACGCTGCCACTCGTATTGTAGACGATATTGACCTTGACAGTTTCATCGAGCCAGCAAGCCCTACTCCTGCCGAGTGAACAAACTTAATGCCTCACTTTTATTTTCCTCGGAATGCCGAGTGATTTTGTAACCGTTAAACTCTTTCAGGCCTGACGCCCGAGTACCTCTGTTCGTGGTTCTGACTTTGCTGGATTTATCCAAATTTGGTTTTTCTTTGAATATGATCGCTTTGGTTTCACCACATTTAGATTTCTTAACCCCGGGTAAAGCTTGGTTCTTCACTCGGAACAGGCGTTGTACTTGTGGTGCAGCTCCGACAAGGCGGCAGCGGACATGAGCCGCACCTCATCGTCCTTGCGGATCGGGATGGAGCGGACGTTGTACTTATGACGCAGCTCCTACAAGAGGGCCGCAGATACGAGCACTAGATGTCGTACACGACCTGCACCTCGTCGTCCTTGTGGATCAGGATGGAGCGTATGTTGTACTTGTGACGCGGCTCAGAGTGTTTTTGTAACTAAGGTGAATCAAGATCGCGGCTAAGCCCCCGAGTGAGAGGATTGCTCTTCACTCGTAGTAGTTTTGAAACTTAGACGAGTATGGGATCGCAACTAAGCCCCCGAGTGGGAGGATTGCTCTCCACTCGAAGTATTTTTGAAACTTAGGCAAGTACGGGGTCGCAGCTAAGCCCCCGAGTGGGAGGATTGCTCTCCACTCAGAGTGTTTTTGAAACTTAGGCGAATGCGGGGTCGCAGCTAAGCCCCCGAGTGAAAGGGTT